>OX377204.1:6497445-6818247 GCA_947396885.1 Heligmosomoides polygyrus polygyrus
TAAAACGGATAAGCTAGATCAGCCAGAACCCGAAGTTCTTTATCTACCCTAGTTCTAGAGCACAGAAACCATATTTATGTAAGCGTTCCACGACCGTGTGCAATCTCGGAGCGGGCACCAGAATGCTTAGTACCGAAGAAACTTTAGGATGACTCGCCGATACACTTACAACCGGAAAAAACCCGTCCGAGTTGTCCGGAGAGCAATGCGCACAGCCGCGCGATTCAAACATGGTTCTCATTAACCATGGAACGCCCTTACTACAGGCTTTATACGTTGGAGCCAGGGCTGAAGGACATTAACGACGCTATGACGCTCTATGGGATTTTCTGCCCATCAGAAGCCCCCCCCCCCCCGACCATATTTGCGCTGGAGAAGCATGCAAGCAAATATCACTAGCTGCCGCGACTGATTAGCAGAGGGAGAGGCAACTCGGTCCCGTAACGATTTCCCTGAATTTCACTCCGAAACTACGGTGAATAACTCAGACGGGTTTTTCCAGTTGTAAGTTTATCAAACGCTTTTAGGATGTAGATAACTTTGTCACTATATGTGCCAAAATTGATCAAGTCCCGTGTTTCTTTCCCTGCGCGGTCTACCGAACCAAGCATTACTTGTGTGCTCATGGCACATCGTATGAGCTGCCGTATCAGTCCATTAGAGAAGGACCAATTTGTCATCGCTCGCGACGACAATGCCAAGAGTAGTTACAAGTTTTCAGCGAAAATGTGCGAGTTTTCCTACAGTACTAGGGCG
Organism: Heligmosomoides polygyrus polygyrus; assembly: GCA_947396885.1. Classification (NCBI taxonomy): domain Eukaryota; kingdom Metazoa; phylum Nematoda; class Chromadorea; order Rhabditida; family Heligmosomidae; genus Heligmosomoides; species Heligmosomoides polygyrus. Next base: position 6,498,202 of record OX377204.1, read on the forward strand.
GTCGTTGCAAGACCACGCGACGGTCTAGTCCTAGTTCAATCGATACGCCGTGATGCTGAGTTTCGTCATCCTCTCTGCGCTTTTCTTCATTCGGCAGTTTTGTGATTTTCATTTTTCTCAGCTGCTCGTATTGCTTGTGTTTCTCTACGTTTACTTCGTTTGCTTATTATTCTACACTATTGTGACGAATTAGCGAGATAAAGGATAAAGGATAAAGGACGGCGTTACTCAATCCCTTCTGGGATGCGCCAGCGCATTCTACTTCTACGGGATGTCGTGGAGGCGACATGAATGCGTATTTGGCCATACAATGACTTGCGGTGGCCAGCCGATGAACAAGTCAGCGCTTTATCCTTCCCAGACAAGTCTGGTACCAATCCACCGACCCCGGAGGGATGGAAGGCTTGGTTGGCCTGGGCGGGAAATCCGAACCAGGAACCTGGTATCGGGTGCACTCGACAGTCGCGCCTCCTCCGACTGCGCTACACGCGCCCATTAGCGAGATAATAACTAGTAAAACGTGCAACAGATACAGAAAATTCGAAAAAAAAATTAAAGAAGCGCGAAAAACGTGAAGAAAGTACTAGTTAAACATGGGTTATTATTAATGAAACTGCCCAGGGCCCTGCAAAAAGCACAACGAAAACGGTTCAGAAGCTCCAAGTTTACAAAGACGAAGGGAGTAGGGGAGGAAAATAGCTCTTGTCGGCATCATTAGTTTTACAATTTTTGTTTAAAATAGGTATAACATATCTCGTGATACGCAAAGATCGCCTGAGATGACAAAATTCAAAGAAAACTCCCTTCGGCGAAATTGTTTAGGCCCTATTCACGACTGGATGGACCTACATATTCGTACACCTCAGCTTATTTTGGTGACCTAGTTAGATTGAGGGACTTCTGGTTAAATGCTGGAAGTAAAGAACGGTAGTTTTCTATAGGGCCCTATCATGCTCTATTACTAACCGACTTTTGTCTGAGATCCTAGCTTACTAAACATGAAATTAGGTGGGTAATCTTCTGGAAGGGAGCACTTAGTGCAATTGGAAGGGCGCTGGCGATGGTATGGATCCTACCAATTCATGGGTTAGGTGCTGTTTAATTCAGCCACGTTTTCCATTTATTTCCATTCCGGAATCGCTGAATTGATACCAGCATCTGGGTGGGATAAAGTGCTGAATTCTTCATCGGAGACGGCAATAGGCATTAAAATTGCTTCAACGACATCCTGTATAAGTAGTGTGCGTGGCGCACCTCACTGAGTGATCTGCTAGCTTTGGCGTTTTTTCTGATGATTTTGATGCGTTTCAGGAACGATCCCGAACTGCGGCTAAGAGGATAACTCTGAGCACTCTATACTTCGGAGATGGTTCGTTGGAGCGTGAATTGGTTTGTCTTTTTATCTACAATTCCAATTTTATTTATTTATTCATTACGTACGCGATTGGCGCGACTGTTAGCCATAGTTCACACTTGAGCCGCCACGCGGCGCGGCACCACGATCACCATAGGTATCGATTTTTCGCGCCGCCCGGTCGGTATCTATCCCGACTCTGGCGCCGCGCCGCGCGGCGGCGCAAGTATAAACCATGGCTTAGACACGTAGACACGACGATAAAACAGTTACTGTCCAGCGCAACAAGGCAAAATCAGTCAAAAAACCGTAAAAACATAATCTAATGGTCTCAGATCTGCCATCAAAAATCCCATAACGCAGCTTATGCAATGCGCAACCCAGCCTAAAGACTATGAAAGAGACGCCCTTAATTCTTTTGAAACACCTACAGGCTCTGATTCTCGTGATCATTGTTCTATGATTGTTAGCGCTCTTATGAAACGCTTATTAAGGCAGTTCCGGCTGTATTGTCTTTCTCATGCATCTTGGCTTGAAACTGTGTCGCGGAATTCTAATAAAAAGTTTAAAGTTGTGGAATGTGCTGAACCAAAATATCAGTTTCTTGTGCGCTAATAAAGTAGTCCCTAGGATCCTGTATTGACCCGTAGCGCTGGAGGATAACTGACTTTTATCCCCTAGTGTTGAGTACAATTTATGCTGGTCCCTTAAGGAGTCATACTGTAGTGGTAATTTACACTAATTCGAGTGTCTGATGGAGCACGTTTGCGTCGCCGAGCCGTTAGCTCGGATATCCTCGCAGTATTATAGTTAAGCAAGAAAGCGCCAGCTACGTCTTTGTGCCTTTATTTCATGGTAAAATCGCAGAAGAACCGCTCTGCAACCATTTGACAAAGTTCACGTTCTTGTTATGTCCTTTTGGCCAAGTTTATTACTCATTTTTGTTCTGGTTATGTTTCGGACCGCTAGCAGTTCAAAACCACTATGCCAAGATTCATCGAAAATCAAAATTGGGCGCTTGACAACGCTTCCAGTAAAAAGTCGACTGCTTCCGATTCAAACTGAACATCTGTTGCATTTCCAGGTCGGTGCGATTGACTCGAGTCTGTCACGGAACAAAGATCTCAAGGTTTCCGTTTTGCTGGACTGTCTGCGAGGTACGCGAGGAGCAACACAGGAGAAGAGCAGCACTACACTTTTAAAGACTATCGCAGATAGGGCATCGGTAGGTGAGAGACTTCTTTCTTCACCTTTATGGCGCTGACGACGATGGCCGGGCGGGGCCTATTCCAGCCCACCTTAAGGCACGCTCTATCTGGCTACCAAGGAATAAATACGTTCCTTCACTCTATGCTCCTGTGCACGTTCTTATAAATGCACTGAACCGCACATTTTGTTCTCGGCTTATACACCAAAATGCACAGTTCAGTGGATTTATGAGAATGTGTACAGAAGCAGAGAGTGAAGAAGCGTAGTCATTTCTTGGTAGCCAGATAGAAGCGAGCCTTGACGTGGATTGAGAATCAGGGATGCACATTTAACGGTTCGAGCTTGTGCTAGAGTTTGGATAGCAATCTTGAAGCTTATAATCCCTGAAACAGGCATTTGAGGCTTAATGGAATAAGATGAATCATTGGCTGCGCTTTCGTTTTCTTCCAGGGTGTTCTTTTTTGCTTCAACACTCTTTAGTGGCACATTTACTGAGAGTCTATACTAATTATACACTTTTCAAATCAATTTGGACAGTCGTCAAGTAAGTTTGACGCCTCTGAAGTCAAACTAAACGTCTTTCAGATTAGAACGAGCTTCTTCCACATAACACTAGACATTCTCCGGGAAGGTTGGAGAAATTTTTTGTCCAAGGGGAAATTAGTGTGACTTTTTTGAATTTTTTTCGTTAGGCAGCACTTTCTAGCGAAGGCAGCACTTTTCTATCATGTTAAAACTCCTTTCCTCTTTCCCAGGCTCTGAAGAAGGCGGTTACTCCGAAACGTAAGCCGAATAAAGCCCTTATAACAATCTTGGCTCAACAGCTTAATCAAATCCTGTATCACTGTTAAACGGCATGCTAAAGGAAGTCGTACAAGGAGCATGTTACGCAACGTGGAAATGGTATATTATTAGATTAGAAACGGTCTTTTACATGATACAACACTATTTTAGTATAGAATTTATTTATTTATTTACACGAGTACAATGCAATCATGCGCAATCTGTATACAAGCACAACTTACACATACAATCTATGTGAAAAACTAAATGATGGACGACATCTGAGGCATCAGTAAGTCACGGCTTAAGATGTAGTTTCAGAAGTTTTTTAAAAGCTCCATAATTCCCATGAAGATTCTGTCTTTTGCGAAACTTCTCCTGTGAAGGGAGGATCCTATGCAAGAAAAAGAAGCGCCTACAATTTCGCTTAGCTCTTCCGAGTATTAGATGCTCTCAACGTCACTGGGTCAGTGAGCTTTATATTGCTTTCATCGTTAGCAATTTTGCGAAAGAGCAATAGGTCATTTCTCCTTCTTCTCAACTCAAGAGTGTCCAGCCCAAAATCACGGTTCCTGATTTTACTTGACAGAATTTGGTCATATGCAAACTTCAAGCTACGTGTCATTATCTTTCTGGTGAAACTGTTCTAGACTCGTTCTATCACTCGCTAGCCTTTTGTGTGTAAAGATTAAAAACTGGCGTACCATATTTCACTATTGGTCTGACAAAAACCCTGTACGCCCAGAGAACAATGTAGCTGTCATTTGAAGACAAGGCTCTAAACAGAAACATGGCTTTCATAGTTTTGTTGGCTACCGTTGCTCAGTGGTTATCGAGATTCAGATTACTGGTAACTAGAAACCCTATTTATTCCTTCAACTTCACAAGTTTTATACCAATAATAGAGTAGTGAGGCACGTTATCATTTCAAGTACCAATGTGGAGCACTATAGATTTTTGTTCTGAAAGCGGTAAGCTCCATTCAGAAGACCACTTCTGGACATTATTCATAGCATTCTGGAGAAATTAAACATCAGAATCGCTTGCAATTGATCGATAAATCTTCAAGTCGTCAGCGAAAGTACTATCGCACTAACCTTCAGAAGTTCGAGCAAGTCGCATGTGTAAATCTTAAATGGAATAGGGGACAGAACCCCTCCTTGAGGCACGAAACTACTAACAGATCTGGGACTGGAGAACGTGGAGCTCACTCGAGCAACGAATTTTCTATCAGTCAAGAATGACTTTGTCCATGCAATTATACGAGGGTGTATACCAATCAACCCTGTCTAAAATCGAAATATATGACATCGACTTTTTTCATCCATGCATTTGGTTCAACAGTTCAGAGTTTGAATCATAGCCGTTACAGTAGACTTTCCTTTTTGAAAGCCGTGCTGGTAAGGGCGATATTACTGAGTGCTTCTCCAAACGATCAACCGTTGCTCGCTTTAAAATATTTTTTTTTCAAAAAATCTCGCAAATATTGATGTAATACTGACAGGTCTAAAATTTGTGGGAACATCAAATGGCGGTTTTTTTAGGTAAGGGAGTAACGATTGATTCAACCCATCTACGAGGTTCTTCAGCCCTCATGAAACTTAGATTAAAGATATGTTCTAATGGTCAGCTTATTATTTATGTTTGTAGGTGTACCTCTATCACACGCCTAAGCTTTCTGGGCTTCTGAAGAGTATTTTACCTGAAAGGACGAATGAGATTGTTGGGCTACAGCACATGAAGCTCTACATTTTCGATGATACAGTGCTCATAAGTGGGTGAGCTGCGTTTTCACTGATTAATGCAACATGTTGTTTTGGTTTTATTTTAATACCTCTCTTATTAGAGCCAATCTGTCGGATTCCTACTTTACGGACAGACAAGATCGTTATGTTGTCTTCGAGAACAACAAGGAATTGGCTGATTTCTTTCACGATGTTGTGACTGCCGTTGGAGAGTGTTCATTTCTACTCGGCCATGACGGCTCGATGTCGCTTCATCCTAGCTGCTCTGTGCATCCTTATACAGGTATTTCTCAAGTTCTGCTCTCAGTTCTGAATTCTGGGCCTTCTGTTGTTGATTCCTCTTTTCCTCCAGGAGCATTTGGTGATTATCGGGATTTGCTACGTTCAAAAATTGACGATGTTGTGAGCACTTTCCAAAACAAGGAGCGGCTGGTAGCCCCGCTGGGAGACACGGTGCTCTATCCTCTGTTGCAAATGGGCCTTTTTGGCTACAACGAGGAGTATGATCTTTTGAAGAGCTTGTTCTCGTCGAAGGTAACAATTGCAGGTTTCTCGAGCTCGTTGTTATCCTTTTTAAGCGTAAACCCTGACACGGGCTCTATTTTCAGAATAGCCACATGACCATTACAATGGCGTCCGGTTACTTCAACTGCATTGAGGAGTATGAGCGGTTGATATTTTCCGAGGGCCAATATTCAATGGACATCATAACGGCCGCACCCAAGGTGAAGCACATGCTATCGTTTCTGCTCTGGCCAATTGGACTTTGCTTTCTATTTTCCGTCTAGAACACAATAGGTTTTAGTTCCTAGGCTAATGGCTTCTTCGGAGCGTCAGGTCTTTCGGGGTACGTGCCCTCGATGTACTCCTGGGTGTCTGCCGGTGTTCTGCAGATGAAGGAGAAGTACAAACGGAAGGGAGTGAACCTCTATGAGTACTACCGAGACGGCTGGACGTTCCACGCTAAAGGTCTTTGGATCGAAACGGCCACTAGCGTCGCTACACTTGTCGGCTCGTCGAACTTCGGTGCGTTGCCGCTTCCTGTTCTTAGTCAAGTGAATGTGCTACGTTATTCTGAGCTATCATGCACTGAGAACTTTAAGTGTCAAAAATAATGCGAATAAAAAAGTGATTGAAAATAAGACGAATAAATATATTATGCCAAGTTCTTTATATTTTACGGTAGGTTTTTTAATATACAGGGTGTCTCAAAAAATGCCTACACTGTTTGAAAGATGATAACTTTACTCACAGTAGAGATACTGAAGAAGTTAAGAGCTCACATGAAAACTTTAGGTAGTGGAAGATTTCTGATATGAGCGGTATGGGTTGCGCCATGCACTCATCTGAAATTTTGCGTTTTACACTCGATTGATTGTGTTTCACTTGAATACTTGTTATAATTTCTTCACAAAGCGGCTGCATCGATTGATTTGTGGTTCTTTTTAGGTTCAATATTTAAAAGCACACTAATGCTTACAAAAAATGCAGGGTATCCTTTAAAAAATGCATTTATTTTTTAAAGGGTTCTAACATTGCTGCTAGTGAAACATTTGAAGATGTTTGAGAATTACGTGAAGGCGCAGGGTAAAGGGATTACTATGGCGTGCAAATAGTCAAGATTGCGCCATGCTCCCTACCCCCCCCCCCCCCCGAAACCTTGCTTTTCAGACCCGATTGATTGTGCTTGGGCTCAATGCCTATTACAATTTTGTTACTACATGGCCAGATTAACCTATGTTGTGCTTCTTTTAAGGTTTTAAATTTGACAATCACATAAGAGATAAGTGACATGCGAGTTTATTGGTTGCATAATTTAAATGTGAGCAGGAGGCCCATTTTCCAAGACGGATTCTGTGGACTGACGAAGCAACAGAATGGAGAGGTTAATCGGCAAAATTAAAGCTACTGGACAAAGAAAAACGTTAAATGAAGCACAGCCCAGGTTAATGTGGGCATGTAGTAACAAGGTTGTAACAAGCATTCAGACCATGCACAATCAGTCGAGTCTGAAAGGTTTTAGGCGGTGGCATGGCGCCATCTTGACCACTTACACACCACAGAAATCTAGTAACCCTGCGCTTTTATATGAGCCTCAAACATCTTCAAAAGCTTCACTAGCAGGAATGTTAGAACCCTTCAAATAGTACCTGTATTTTAAAGGATATCCTGCATTTTTTGCAAGCATTAGTATGTTTTAAAATTTTGACCCTAAAAAGAAGCACAAATCGATACAGCCGCTTTGTGAAGAAATTGTAACAAGAATTCAAGTGAAACACAATCATTCGGGAGTAAAACGCAAAATATCAGGCGAGTGTATGGCGCAACCCGTACCGTTCATGTCAGAAAATTTCCATTATCTTAAGTTTTCACAACAGTTCTTAACTTCTCCAGTATCTTTGTTGTGAGAAAAGTGATCACCTTTCAAACAGTGTATGCATTTTTTAAGACACCCTGTATATCCGCAAAAAGGTGCTATTTTCTACTTTTCACTGACTAGCGACCGAGAGAGTGTGATAGCATTAAGGTTCCCCTAAGGAATATGGCGAAATGGAAGATTTACTTTTTTTTGGAATTTTTTAGACGTTAAATTTATTTAAAAGATTTGGTGCATGCAGGTCTCTGCGGTATATTCTTCTAATGTTTCCAACGTTTTCGTCGCTTCTTAAATGAAACATAATATACGCTCGACGTCGTTAGGCCTTGTGATGAGGCGTATAACGCTGACATTTTCGCCTTTTTGTAGATGTCTACGTTGCTGGTCATCATTTTTGAATCGAAGCCATAGGCCCCGTTTATACTTCGTCGCGGCGCGACGCGATGGCCACGCAATGAGGCCAAATTGATCGATCGGGTCGCACAATCAATATGGCCACTATACGTAGCGTCGCGTCGCGCCGCGACGAAGTATAAACGGGGCCATATGCTGGACTACTTTCAATCTTATCCAAGAGGACCTCACCAGGTGGTAATCGGAGGGTTCTGCGCGTTGCCGTGTAACGAATCCGTAATGATAGGTGCTATGCTTCGGTGTCATTGTTATCTCATTTTGTAATGTGTTGCATAGGTCCCGAAACGATTCCCTTAGTTGCAAGTAGTTACCGTACCCCAGCACCTATAAAAGGCGCGTCCCCCAGCAGTTAGGTTCATTTTCCGTGCTTGTCCGGACCGCGAGTAGCGGCTCTACCAATAAAGCTCTACGAAGGGCTACCCTATGCACCGACCAAGGCCCGAACGGCTGGGAGATAAGGCAGCCGGAACGTGTCAGGAGGATACAGGGAACGCGACAGCCGTAATTTTGTGAACAGAATAGCTTTAATCCGTTCGACCAATTTTACCCCTCTCACAGTTCATACCTACTAAGCGATGCTAGACGTCTAGTCGATTTCTGGACTACATGCGAAACCAGCGGCTGCATTTTCAGCTGTAAACGGGCCATTTGCCCACATTTCAGACAGGGACAGGCGGAAGGCGAAGGTTCCATACCGGAAGACGAGAATTTGTGTTAAATTCGTAAAATTTCTGTCTTGGACAAATGTTTTAACTTCTAATGTTAGTAGCGCGGTCGAAAAACGAGCCGGCTGCTGTGCGCACCCGGATCGAGCTTCGTGGCTCAGGTCGCGTCCATGCCTACCATGATCTCCGACCGCCCGCGGTCGTCGAATTTGTACCCGGCTTGTCTCGCAAGGATAGCACACAGATTCATTCTATCCACGGCCCATCGCAGGTTACTATGTCAGCCAAATAGAGGTTAATCACATGATGGATACTGGATTCGTTCGTGTTATGGGTATTGTTTACTGTGTCAGCTGTATCACTTGTTGTTCCGTTGAACATCGAACAGCTCGAGCGGGCGCCAACTATGTCTCCAGTCGTCTGTCGCGTGTCAAGGTGCTCCAATGAATCTTCATCGCTCGAGGGGGACGAAAATCATCACCCTCTACATTCAGGTTTTCACGAAGAGGTTCGACCAATGCATTATTGGGTGTGGTGATAGTCTTTTGACATGTCGTAGAATCCAGTCAGTTAAGGCTCTCGTCCAGCTGGTGATTCGAAGATATCTCATCTAATTTTCGACGAGTTGGCTCAAACAACAGCGTCCCTGATTCTTGAATGTCGAAGAAACTCGGAGCTCCATTGCACTTCTCTACGTTTAGTTAGTTGCCACGCATGGGTATTGTTAAGTTGAAAAAACCTTTGTTTCCACGAAGAAATTTGTGCAAAAGGGATAACTAGTTCTTCCAAATGCAGCAGAACTCCTTGAGAGCTGAACACTTCCTTCTATGCGTCTATTCTATGCTAGACTTCTATCCCTAACTAGCACTAATTCTATCAGTTCAGATCCATGTTGTCTTATTGAGCTGGTAGCCAAAGTTGTTATCACATTTTTTCGACTCGGCTTACGTTTTGGCGACCTCGCCTTCGTCAGAGCCTAAAAAAGTCGAAAAACACTTATGAAACTGTCCTCCCAAACACCATTTCATCCTACAGAGTACAAATCTTGAGGAGAGATAGCGACAAGATCCAACATGACAGGAATGAAGGAACGACTGACCTTATCGGTGGATGCCGAGACGGACCACCAGTCACCCGAAGCTGGAAAGAACGTAGATGAATCAGTCTACCCCGCGGACAACCCGACTTAAATACCCTTGGAGTCATCAGATAGATCAGAACCCGGGTATTTAAGTCGGGTTGTCCGCGGGGTAGGCTGATTCATCTACGTTCTTTCCAGCTTCGGGTGACTGGTGGTCTTTCTTGGCATCCATCTTTAAGGGCAGTCGTTCCGTCATATCTGTCGTGTTGGATCTTGTCGCTATCTCTCCTCAAGATTAGTACTCTGTGGGATGAAATCGTGTTTGGGAGGACAGTTTCTTAAGTGTTTTTCGACTTTTTCAGGCTCTGACGAAGGCGAGGTCTTCGAAAGGTAAGCCGAGCCGAGTCGAATAAATGTGGTAACAACTTTGGCTACCAGCTCAATAACCATCTATAACATCGATCTGAAGTCAATATGCCAAGGTTTATTGAAATTCGAACTGGGACAGTTCTATCAGTTCAAATTGTTCAAATGACTTCAATGGAATCAATGCTTTATAAGGATGAGGAGTTTATAGTGTGTATGCAATGAGCAATATTGACAAAATGAACCTAATTCTTGCAGTGGGAGCTATGGTGGTATACGGTATATATGAATTTAAATCACGGGCTCTTCTCAGCTAGCAGATTTATTTCTGATATAACATCCCCTCTTTCCTTGTTATATGGCCAATCGTAGGTTTGTCACGTTTTTCGCTGGTTGATTTTGTTGTTTTGTTATTGGCTTAAATAAAACAAATAAGTAAACTTCATTCTGTAAATTTTCGGTTCAGACAGGGGTTTCTTTTTTGTGAAACGTAATTTTGGGTCAGGGCGCGTGTAGCGCAGTCGGGGGAGGCGCCGGCTGTCGCGTGCACCCGATACCAGGTCCCTGATTTGGATTTCCCGCCCAGGCCAACCACGCCTTCCATCCCTCCGGGGTCGGTGAATTGGTACCAGACTTGTCTGGGAAGGATAGAGCGCTGACTTGTTCATCGGCTAGCCACCGCAAGTCATTGTATGGCCAAATACGCATTCATGTCCACGACATCGCGTAGAAGTAGAATGCGTGGCGCATCCCAAAAAGGATTGAGTAACGCCGTCCTTTATCCTTATCATAATTTTGGGTCATTATGAGTAGCTTGATGAACATTCTTTATAACTCATATTTTAAGGATATCGCTCTGTTCACCGCGATCTCGAGGCCCAAGTGCTGCTTGTCACTTCAAACGAGCGTCTACGGAGCCAGCTAATCGATGTGAGCTTCCTTGCGAAGTGCAGTCAGTGGACATCGCTACACTAAGCTGCAAAGATTGATCTTCATCGTTGCAGGAACGGAAGAAGCTTTTCGAATTCGCTTCGGTCCTTGACGCGACGGCTTTGAGGCGGGCCGATCACTATATTCCAACGATAGTTCGGATGGCATCACGAATAATCAGGAATTTTTTCTAGTCTTTCTTGATCAGAATACGATTATCTTAAATAGCGTAGCGACGTGCTACCCTCCGCCATGGCGAAGAGCTAGGATTGTCTTTAGGGTTCCTTATAGCTTATAGCGACTTATGTGCAATGTTTGATTTCATAGATGAATGGATCTTCGCTAAGTTCCGTATTAATTTATTACGATAAGTTATAATTGTTGTTGCAAAACTTGTTGCTGTTGTGATTTAAGCATTTTGTTCACCACCTCACATTTACTCCCATCTTAACTTCACCAAATCACTCATTTCTTTTCAACTGATCGTCAGTTATTCTTTTTGATATTATCAGCGACCTAAACGCATTAGTGAAACTTGACCATTCTAGTGGAGTGATTCTCCTTGTGTGCAACTAATAGATGGTGATATTGTTTTTGTTTTGTTGTAACTGCTTTTTTGTTTCAAAAATGAATATTCGTATTTAAAATGAGGTTCGGGTATGTTGAACTGGGTGGATATCCTCGTTGTGCGTATCTGAATTCTGGACATGCAAGTATCTGTTTAAACTCTCATAAGGATGTTTGGTAATGATCCACACTAGCGGCAGGTGGGCTTTAACTCGTACACCCCACTTACCGGGAAGAATGCCACGCATTAAAATCATCGGTGCTATTCCATATACAATTTTTAAGTCGAATCGGACATTTATCATAATTAAACTGAACACTTCTAAGCAAGGTTTAGAACTTTGAGATCAAGCGAACTCTTCCGAATCAAAATGGCATTCAGACAGGTTAGGGCCTGTTCATACTTTCGACATCAGTGACAAGAGCCACGAGAGCGCAGCGCGCTTGGCATGCGCAGCGAGCGGAAGTACGAACAGGCGACTGGAGCAACTAGAGCGACAAGAGCTACTGCGGCGACAGCACCGGCGCTTGAGTGTGAACACTTTTCGGCGGCGCGCGATCGATTTGCATGTTTTACACGGGCGACGGGAGCGACAAGAGCGCAGCGCACGGAGGACGAGGCGACAGCGCCGGCGCTCGAGTATGAACACCTTTCGGCGGCGCGCGCTCGGTTTTAATCGATATGCATGTTTAGCACGGGCGACGAGTCGCTCTTGTCGCTAAATATGAACAGGCCCTTAAACTACAGGCTTAGCAAGATGGTTAGAATTTTTTTGTTCAATGAAAATTTGGAATAACTTTCTTTGAAATTCTTCAGTTTACCTGCCCAACATGTGTAATAATTTTACAAAAATTTTATTTTTAGAAAATAAAATAAAATTTGTCTTGAAGCACAACAAAGAAGCAGGCAAGTAGCGCACTGGGAGATCAGATCGCGATATGCACTCAAAAAGCTCGCCGCAATTTTATTTGATTGGTAGCGTAAATTCCGCTTACATAAACTATCAAAGTGAGGATGTGTGTTCTTTACGTTTTTTTTTGTATCGTTAACAAGTGTAAAACTCGATGCAAATAGAAATTCTGCTATCAATCGAATAAAATTGCGACATTTGGGCGAAGGCGTGGCGCAATTTTTGGCAATCTTCAAACCAGTATTTTTCGCAAAAATTTTTTTTGTAGAATTTCAAACAGTGTGTTCACTTATTGGGTAGATGAATTAAAACTTCACAGAAAGTTATTGTAAGATTTTTCTTGAACGGAAAATTATTCTATCCTTTCTGGAGAGTCCCTTATTAAATGTAGAAGAAGCTCATTTCGATTTGGATTCAAAGGCCTTACGCTAGCTCAAAATCGTGTCTAATTAGATTCGAAAAAGCACAATTCGGCGTTAAAACTCTATAGTTGGCGTACAGATGTGCGGTGACGGTAGTGTAGTGGCGTAGCACCTTTATGGATGAGCGAAGGGTGCGAGTTCGATTCCCGCATGGCGCCAGGTTTCTGATTGCAACCAAACATCCGTATGAGAGCTTACAACCTCGGTTGCAGCCACTTTGGGCTTAAAGTGAACATTGTATATCTGCATGGCTGTCTAGGTGGACATCGTGAATCTGCTAGTGCAACGGATGAGATGGTATTGCGGCCAGTGGGACTTCTGCTGGGGAAGGTATTGATGGATAATGCTGCCCGACGATCGGGACCTGTACAGGTGGGATAAACGACTTCAGTAACAACCCAATGATAGTATTAGACGCCCAATGTCTTTCTACTGTCTCTGACATCGACTTATAGTGCAGTCCTGCACAACTCTAATACTGTATGTTCTTTTCAATCATCTTTGCCTATCAGGATTGGTATAAAATCCTTATTGCGGCCAACGTTTCGACGAACAAGTCTTTCGCAAGGCTTGAAGGAAGCTCGGAATCTTTTTGACTCTGTGAAATTCATTGGATCAAAAGCATCGTGCCCACCTCTTTACCAGGAACAACATTCTCCAAAGAGTGCTAGGAAACGTTACCATCTGTGCGTTCTAACTCACCGATCCCTCTAGTGCAATGAAACTGGATCAACTGGTCACCATGGAGCATGTGAGGCCTATTGATATGGTCCAATATACTGCTCCCAGTGCCGGAGAGTCGAAAATGTGCACAAAGCAGTATACGCGATCTCACAGACCGCACAAACGGATAAAAGGCAAGAATTCACTGGTAATGGAGATGCATTCGTTTCTGTTGTTCATGGCTGGATTTCGTTCGTGAATCCAGAAGGCCTCGAGAGCCTTGCTGGTCCCTATTTCGTTTTCATGATACAACACCGTGTATTTTACATTGAAGTCATTCCCGGAGTGAGCTTCCCTTCGATGCTTACCAAGCGGCGTTGATAAACTTAGCCTTCTCTTACCGGCAAGGTGTACTGTGCAAGGCAAGGTGTTGTGTGGGCTGTGAGATCGCGTATACTGCTTTGTGCACATTTTCGCCTTTAAGGCACTGGGAGCAGTATATTTGACCATACCAGTAGGTCTCACTTGTTCCATGGTGGCCAGTTGATCCGGTTTCTTTGCGCTGGAGGGAACGGTGAGTTCGAACGCACAGTTGTAATAAGGTTTCCTAGCTCTCCTAGGAGCATGTTGTTCCTGGTAAATAGGTGGACACGATGTTTTTGATCCAGTGAATTTCACAGAGTCAAAGGCATTTCAAGCTTCTTTCAGGCCTTCGTTGAAACGTCGACCGCAATGAAGATTTTATTCCAAACCTGGTAGGCAAAGAGGATTGAAAAGAACTTACTCCCAAGGTGTTCAGGCTTCGAGAACGTCGAACTTGGAGATTGTTTTCTAAGAAGTGCTCCACACTCCTGTCGGCGTGTCTCGCACCTGCGCGCTTCGCGCGACCTTAGAGAGTCACTAAGCCAAGATTACTCATTTCAAGCAGCTGTTCTGCTTGTGCAGCCTTCTCGGCACCTTAGCAATGAAAAGAGGTAATAATCTTAGTAATTTCGAACCTTGGTCTACCTTCTTTAAGAACAGGTGAGTAGTTCTTCGATATGAAGTCGTCCAGCTCTTCCTCTCTCCATACTCAACATTCCTTCAACGTCGGCACTATCTTCAGACAGTTCAGAAACGTAATTTTTTTTGCGTTAATCAGTGCTTTCGTCCTCAGACTGTTGTGGAGCACTCCTTTGGCCATAGTACCCGCGTGTCTCCCACCCCCGCCCCACCCCGATCGGTTAAATCTGGGAGAAAACCTCCGGTCATTCGATCGATAATATCGATCGATACTGGTCACCACATTGAAACCACTCCGATCGGATAAATCTGGGAGAAAACCACCGGTCGGACCGATTACCCCAGGGCTGAAGTTCTGCACCACCTGAACGACATCCGCAAAAAATCGATAATATCGATCGATATCGATTTTATCCCCTGCTGTGAAGGCCTTCCGTCGATGTTCATCTAAATGCCCAGGCACGGTTGCCGACGTCTGTTCAGCGACCTCGATTACCCCATTTCTGAAGTTTCGGACCGCTTGGACGACATCCATAAAAAATCGATAATTTGATCGATATCGATCGATGGTGATCTACACGTCAAAAACGAACATCATAATCATGTTCTGGACACCAGCCTTGTCTGGGAAGGATAAAGCACTGGTTTGTTTAGCGGCTGGCCACCGCGAGTCATTGTATAGGCCATGCGCGCATTCATGTCGGCTGCGTGGGATTGCGTGGAGCATTCAAAATGGATTGAGTAACGCCATCCTTTATCTTTCTATCCTTAAGGATGGCTAAGACCATCTATGGCAGTGTTGGGAGTGGGCGGGACTGTGTGTGACAACACCAGTCGGTTGTAAGTTCGCTTCAGATTGAGCCAGCCTTCCATGCCTGGTCATTGAGCTGGAGTCAGGAGTGTCGGGGAGTGACAAAACACTCAGGTGCCTATTGACTAGGCATCACAATTTATTGTAACAGCCAGATAACGACAGAGGATAAAGGACGGCCTCGATCAATCCTTGTTCGTGGATGCGCCACGCTTCCCACTTCTCTAGAATATCGTGAAGAAAGTCTGAGTGGGTTTTTATTTTATATCCATCATGCGGGCGCGTGGAGCGCAGTCGGAGGAGGCGCCGGCTGTCGCCTGCACCAGATACCAGGTTCCTGGTTCGGATTTCCCGCCCAGGCCAACCAAGCCTTCCATCCCTCCGGGGTCGGTGAATTGGTACCAGACATGTCTGGGAAGGATAAAGCGCTGACTTGTTCATCGGCTGGCCACCGCAACTCATTGTATGGCCAAATACGCATTCAAATCGCCTCCTGGACACCCCGTAGAAGTTGAATGCGTGGCGCTTCCCAAAGGGGATTGAACAACGCTGTCCTTTATCCTTTATTGTTCACCATGCCAGTACACATGAGAATATAGTAATAGAGTGCTGTCCCATCTCCAAAAGAATTACTTAGCGCCGCTCTTATACCATTTTTCAAATCGAATTGGACACTTTTTTAAAGCTATCCTAAGACTGTTGAAATCAAAGCAAACTCTTCCAAATCGAAATGGGCTTCTTCCATATTTAACTTGAGACTTCAAAAAGGTTAGAATAATTTTTTGTTCAAGGAAAATCAGTATAAATTCTTTCAAGTTTTAATTCATCTATCCAGTAAGTGGACACACTGTTTGAAGTTCTGTACGCATGTAAAGTTTGAAGTTCTGTGAAGAATTTTTTGACGAGAATGATTGGTTTAAAGCTTTAAAAAGTTTTAAAAAGTAGAAAGTGATCAAACAGAGATTGCCCCATACCCTCGTCCATGATGTCACGATTTTTATTCGATACTAGCAGAATTTTTGTCTGCGTAGAATTTGCCACCTGTTCGCCTTGATTTCAAAAGACGCTTAGAGAAGTGTCCAATTTGATTCGAAGAGGTGTGTCCATTTTGATTTGAAAAGTGTCCAATTCGACGTGAAAATGGTGTATATTCCTCGAGATATTTGGCGCTGTCGTCATCTCCTTCATGCGCCTAACCTTTAATCGCAGGACGCAGCATTTTTG
Source organism: Heligmosomoides polygyrus polygyrus (assembly GCA_947396885.1). NCBI lineage: Eukaryota > Metazoa > Nematoda > Chromadorea > Rhabditida > Heligmosomidae > Heligmosomoides > Heligmosomoides polygyrus. Next base: position 6,514,726 of record OX377204.1, read on the forward strand.
GAATTGCTTCTGGTTTTCAAGGAGTTTCTTTGTAGCTCTATAGGTTTCAAGATGTACAGCTTTTAGATTGCACGGACGTCCGCCCTGTTAAGCACACATCAGAATATCAAGAGCGAAAATCGCCGAAGGCGTGCCGTTCGTGCTGATGGAACAAATCCATTTCAAAGAGAAGAGGTAGGTTCGGCCTGCTTCATCTTTAGGTCCATCCAAATTCACTTTGTATGAGAGCACTTGCCAATTCCCTAGTTTTTCTTCGAACTATTTGAATTTAGGTTTTGTGCCGTATTGGTGGGAATAGCATCCGCAGAACACATACACAGGTCGAGCAGGACGCGAAGTTGCTACAGGAGTCTCTTGAGAATGAAAACTGGTTCGTAAGTCCCATATTCGCTTTCTTTGGGTAATACCTGTAAGTGCTACCATGCCCTAATGTGGGTGTTCTGGTAATGATTGTGACAAGAGTTGTGTTTATGCATCTGAAATGAATAGCACGGAGGTCCGTTCCGGGAAAAGAACCTTGATCTCTGATTTATTTCAAGTCTTAGAAGTCTTACTTTGGTAGTTTGGCTTTGAATGCAAATCAGAACTGTTCTATTAAAGTCAGTGAGCGATAAAGTATTGCAAGTTTCAGGGTAGCTGTCTACCGGTATCCTCGTATACGGTTCGCAGTGCTTCTAGCTAAGGCGAAGCTGATTCAGACAGTGGTCACCGTGCTCTATCTGCCATATTCTTGGTATCAGTACCTTCTCGGACACGTTGACTCATCATGGTTCTATTCGACAGCTTTTCTTGCTGTATTGGCGCCTGTTTTGTTGGCTGTATTCAGCAGGTAATTTTGCCACATGAAGCGCCTTCAAATCAATTAGCGCGTGGTAACGCCTTCGGAGGAGGCGTCGGATGTCGTTTGCATCCCGAGTCAAGTTCTTGGTTCGTGTTTCAGGCCAGGCCAGCTAAGCCTTCCATCCTTACGGGATAGGTGAATTGGTACGAGACTTGTTTGGGAAGTGTAAAACACTGACTTGTTCATCGGCTGGCCATCGCAAGTCGAACGCGTATTCAAACCGCCTCCACACATCCCGCAGAAGTAGAATGCGTGGCGCATCCCAGAAGAGATTGAGAACTCCGTCCTTAATCGTTTCTTGAAGTGTTGACTTATCAAGTTAGTATTTCCCATTGAAGGGGTGAACTGCTTATGAGCTGCATTCATAAGCAGTTGGGTTAACATCGGTTGTTTATTCAATGACACAGCGCTGGTAGATTGGTACGGACTTGGAGGGACCTAGGCTTAGTGATAGGCATGCTATTAGAAGATCATTTTATGAATGCTGAAGAACATATTGAATCTTATCTATTTAAGTACGTAGTTTCAAATTCTCTGTGCCCCTTTGGGATGAGGTATTAGAGGGGAGGTCAGCGTTATACATAAATATCTGTTTGGGGTGCACCATGGATTTCACTTCTGCGAGATATCGGAAAGGTAATTTGATTGCATGTATGGGCTCATTGTAGAATTTCGACCTGCGTGGCCATCCAATAGGCAGTTCAGTGCTTGGCCCTAAGTGGGATCCGAGCCAAAAATTTCGATTCGAGGTGTACGCGACAACCGGCGCCTCCTCCGACTGAGCTACCATGCGTCTGTACTATCGGAATTGAATAGTGGTGATTAAATCATTTCCAGGTATCTAAATAGACTCGTAGGAGTTATCGCTATGAACGAGACCAACGACTACGTCAGAATCGGCTATCTGACATTCTGGGGATCACGGAGAAATAAGTTAGTTAGTTAAATTTTCGGTTTCTTCCTTAAATCGTAGTGACAGGCGACGAAGACAAGGCTCAGAGTCCATCGAACTCTTTTCTTCGTTGTTGGGAGGAGTGGAGTAGTGCTGCATATTCCACTTCTACGTGATACTGCAGAAGCATCTGGCTTATTGGTACTAAAGGTGCCATAGAAATTCAATTAATTTTCGCCCATACTTTGCAGGGAGAGGTTGGTGTCTAGCTTCACGGGATGTGCTGTTATCAGAATCCTCATGAGGCGCTCAAAGATCAAAAGAAATGAAAGCTACTCGAATATTTTCGGACACAGAAAAAGTCGATATATACCGTTTACGTCGAATTTGACACTTTTCAAATCAAATTGGACACTTTTCTAAGCTAATCTAAGACTTTTCATATCAAAGCGAACTTTTCCACATAAAAAGACTTCTTCTAACATCAAACTGGGGCTTTCCAAAATGTTAGATTATTTTTTGTCCAAAAAAACTTCCATAGAAGAACAAATGGTTTAAAATTTTATAAAAATTCAATTTTTTGAGGAAAACAGCGGCTTATAGCTTGTTTTGAAAAGTAGGACTACGGCCATTTAATTCTGCCAAAACAGACGCCATGTCCCCGTTTGAAACTTCTCGATTTTTATTCGATTGAGAGCAAAATTTCTATTTGCATGCAGTTGCATAGCTGCAAGCGGGCTACAAAAACAATTGTAAAAAAACACACATATCCTAACTTTCTTGCTACATGTAAGCAGTACTTACACTATCAATCAATTAAACGTTGTGTTGAACTTTTTGAGTGCATGGTGCGATCCAGTCTTTTAATGCACGACATGATTGCCGCCTTCCTGCTCCTTAACCCAAAATTTAATTTATTATTTTTCAAAAAATAAAAATTTTATAAAATTATTTCACTCATTCTGCACCAGAAGTTCAAAAATTTTTAAAAAAGTTATTCCAAGTTCTCCTTGAACAAAAAATTATCCTAACCATCTTTTGGAGTCTGTAGTTTAACACGTAAGAAGTTTGTTTCGATCTGTAAGACGTTCAATTTGATTTAAAAGCACCTAGGCCAGCTTAGAAGAGTATCCAATTTGACGTGAAAATGGTATGTATAGGTTTTATTCGCCGTGTGCGGGAGCCAAGAAGTGATCCATGTTATCCAGTAAAATCCAGTAAAAACAGCAGCTATTTATCCATTTAAGGCAGCGTCATCTCTAACATTATTATCCGTTTCCGCTTTGGCTCTCTTCTGGATCTCCGGGATGTGATGTGGTCGGGCAAAATCCCGATAAGTACCAAAACATCTGATAGCAGTGGCTCACCGAAATAATTCATCAAGAAGGTCTGCCGCTCATCATGAAAACTGTTATGTTGCTCATTTAGATATTTGGAAGTTTCTGACGTTCTTCCTTTGTCAGAGGTGGCTGGTAACAGGAATGATGCGCTGGTCAAGCTCTCGTGGTATGGAGCGTAAGTGTGACTTTTCTAGTTAACACCTGCTTAACGTATAGCGAAATTGAATGAGTTTCAGAAAGAGCTTCCTCTATCTGCCAACCAAAAACGCTGAAATTGTGGACGAAAACAGGGCGAAGATCTTGTTTGGGGACTTGTCCCTGTTTGAATCGAAGAAACTGGTATAGCCGTTGCAGGGCGATCTATTTCTGTATTTAGGAGATTCGGTAGACAGGTAGTAGTAGACATGTTTCTATTTGAGCTGTACATATATCGTTTCTTATGTTTGGTATCTATAAATATTAGGTTGTTGCGAAAGTTCCCGCCATGTTTTGAATGTGCTTTTTTCTCACTAACCTCTTTTGCATCTTTTGTTAATATAAATAGATCAGGTATGTATAATTTTACTATTATTGCTAGCTACTCACTCACGCTTAACTCCTTCTGGAAAAAATGGAGTTTTCGAAGGAGTACATCCGTGGTCTCTTATTGTACGACTTCAAATTTGGCCGCCTCCTGTCGTCGCATCAATGGTGCATTTGGGGAGCGCACAGTGTCCGATCGCACTGCAATGGTTCGCACGCTTTCGCAAAGGTGAGTTTAACCTTCAAGGTTTGTTCAGGTCAGGACGTGAATCCGATGTCGACGACGACCGATTGCGACAGCTAGTGGAATCGGACCCACGGCCGACTCTCGTGAACTTGCGCAGGACTTGAGTGTGCACTATGTTCCATTGCCAGGCACCTATATCAACTAGTTAAGGTGCAGATGTTGGCACAGTGGGTTCCCCAAGACCACCGAACGCGACCGTCAGGGACGTGCTGAGGTGGTTACTCAATTACTCTCGTACAAGCGCACAGATATGGTGGTTGGCTGAAGTCCATCATCACAGCAGATGAGAAGTGGTGCCTGTACGTCAACATCAAGGGGAGCAAACACTAGGTTGGCAAGGGCGAGCAGCTTGAGCCACAGCCAAATGAGGATCCGCACACGTCGAGGATCATGCTCTCTGTTTGGTGGCATTACAAAGGTGTCATCTACTACGAGCTGCTGGCTCGTAACGCAACCCTAACAGCGGACTTTACCGTGAGCAGCTGGATAGACTGGCCGCTACGATCACAGAAAAGCCTCCGAATAATCATGGCACAATCCGATTCTTGCACGACAATGCTCGACCACACATTGCAAGAATGTCTCGCCAAAAGCTCTCGACCTTGGATGGGATGCGGTCGGTGTCTCACCCGCCGCACAGCCCAGATATTGCACAACAGACTGCCACCTTTTACTGTCTCTCTTTAATGCCATGCAAGGAAAAACTTTCTATGACGAGGACTACATGGAACGCTGGCTTGCTGGCGTTTCGAATCAAAGCCAGAAAAGTTCTACGCTGACCGGATCGGGAGTCTGCTTGAATGGTGGAGAAGAGTGATAGAACATGATGGCGGTTACTCGTTTCTTGACGTGTTTCGCTTTTTTGTAAAATTAAAAAAATGTGGTGTCTTGAAAATGACGAGAACTTCTGCAACAACCTTCTACTCAACATTACCCATTTTTCGTATTGTTCATGATCTATTAATAGTAACTAGGTAGTGCTTTAATGTTCCAAGTTTGTTTGTTTGTTTGTCAGTGTTTGTTGTAGAGTTTCTAACCTTCAATCTGATATAGCTAGGCTTGCTACATCTCATAAAGCTTATTCTGTAATCACAGCCCGGACTCAAACGGACCCAGTACGCCCCGATATACGGACGTACACACGCACGCACAAGGGCACCAAAGGAATTTATGACGACGCGAAAACCAAGTTACGAAACGATTATAGATGAAAATGACGGGAAAAAACGGGGTTACAACACGAACAAAAGCCGGGGACGACGGCGGAGTCTCCAGAGCGGGCGGCTATACTCAGACTGATTTGGAAGAGCACGTCACGGGCGCTCGTCCAGTGGATCGCGAATCTAAAGGAATCTGAGTAGGACCCTCCTGGTCTCTCTCTATGCCAGGGACAGTGTATTTCACTCAACGGGTCCCGCGCGCCTACTGTAGCGCGCGCCTTTTAAACCGGGGTCAAGGACCCTTAGCTGACTATTCTGCCTTTGCGCAAGTATGCAGTAGATCAGATATTGTAACCGCACAGTATTTTTTTGCTAATAATAACTACAACAATTGATTATAGAATGTTGCGAACGTGTTTTAGTTAGCGAAAGCCGCGATTTGGGCAACTATTGCGCCGCACACACCAGGGGATTATAGAATTTTGCGAACGTGTTTTAGTTAGCGAAAGCCGCGATCTGGGCAACTATTGCGCCGCACACACCAGGGAGGGGTCTGAAGAGCTGGGAATGCGAGACATATGACGTTTTCACAGAGTTGTTCACTGTTAAATATTCTTCACTTATTCTCTAGCTGTGATAGCATTCTCTAGCTGTGATAGCGACTTTCTGCGATTCTTTCTGCTAAAGGAGTTGTTCTTTCTGGAACTCTATGCGACGATCTAATCAGCGTTTATTACATAGGCTAAGAACAGTTGGAGGGCAAGCAAAGGTCGCGAGTACCCACTGCACTGGGTAGTCACATGGTCAAAGTCCACCACGGAGAGGACTTTGGGGTCAAATTAAGAAGTTTAGCGCGTGAGCTTCAGACGTCGGCGCGGAAAGCTCTTAGGGCAAATTGGATACAGGCTACTGACCCAAAAATCAACCGGAAGGGGGAGTGCATATATAACCCGGGAGCTCAGGCCCTACCTGTGGCTAGCATTCTAGTTAGGGTACGGCATTCGTTGGTACCCTCACAAGCACTACTGTTCTGATCGCCTGGCGATTGGTTAGGTAAGGTCGATTGCTGTCTCCTTCTAGTCTTGTGTGCGTATAATTGGTCTCAAAATCTGGGAAGGTTGAGGAGACCCATTTTTGGAATGGTCACATTTGGGTTTGTTTCCTTTCACGCTCTGAGGAAGGCGACCCGCCGCAACGTAAATGCGGAGGTTTAGAGAAAGTCGGACATGGCATTTACTAATCTGAGGTTAGATTTTGACTTTTTCAGACATCTATGGGTATTCAGGAAAACTTTTCCATGGAATTCGTGATTTTGACCTTTTTAGTACATGACAAATACATCATACTATGTTACTATGTAATAACGCGCTAAGCGCTGAGCCATACTACCGATCGGCGCCGCCGCAGAAATTAGTCATAAAATAGCCGAAAATCGGGGGGGGGGGGGAATTTCGGGGGAAAGGGGGGGGGAGATTATAAATTAAATTATGGCACTAAAATAGCGAAAAATACCCTGACGTCTCCTTGCCTGGAAACGTTAGCCCTGGGGTAGCCGAGGTCGCTGAACATGAAACTGCAGTTCGTTTTTGAAGTATGGATGGCCATCAATCGATACTGATCAAGTTACGGGGCGCTAAAATAGCGGAAAATACCCAGACGTCTTCTACGTGCCAGGGGATTCAGAAGACGTGCGGAATACGTCGCATGACGTGCCTGGGACTCAGAAGACGTGCCAAAGACGTCGCTCAACGTGTTTGTGGATTCAGAAGGCATGCCGAAGACGTCGTCCGTTAAGGAGGGATCATTGAGGAGGACCAGTTACCAGTAATGGAGGACCATCTCACTAGGGGAGGGCCAGAGGCCGGATTCATCAACAATTAACCCGTGGGTATGCGGGTGATAAGGGGTAGAGATAAGATAAGGGTCAGGCAGAGATAAGGCAAGAGTCAGAGACGCAGGCTTCATTTTGGGTATCTCTACCCCTTATTCCCGCGGGTTAGTCGTTGATGAATCCGGCCCCAGTAGTGAGAAACCAATAGGTCGCCCTATCATACTGTATACTGTATATACTGCGAGCCTTTTGTACTCCTGGATAGGGGAAAAAGCTGTACAAGTAGAGCAGCTAGCTCGATGTGATTGTCCTTAGCTTAGTGATACGGTAACATCGCTCGAAGCGCGCAAGTACGAGGCACGCCGATAGGCGTGACGGAGCACTTATAAAGCATAAAGGGATGGAGATCGGCGTTAGTCCTAGTTTATAGTTGCGTCGCTGAGCGGCGCGGCACCATAGCCGAAACAGATATTGATCGGGAAGCGAGCGCGAATAATCGATATCTATAGCGATCGAGGTGCCGCGCGGCATGTTGGCGCGAGTATAATTAGTCCCTTCGCGGCAGGCGCCACACTTTCGACTTCTATGGGATTTCTTGAAGGCAATTTGAGTGCGTGATTGGCCTCTCTGACCAGCCGATAGGAAAGTCAGAGCTTTTTCCCACACGGGCCGCTCTAGCACGAATTCACCAATCCAGGAGGGATGGAAATCTCGGTTCGTCTGGATGGGAAACGCGCACCAAGGACCTCAACTCGGTGTCCAGACGAAAGCTGACGTCACCTCCGACTGTGCCTTAATACTCGCCACTGATTTGGAAAGTGGCCTGTTAAAACGGAAATACGTGTCGTTGGTGAAGCTGGAAAGCCTTGCAAATGTGGCGTGCAAGACGACTGAAGATTCCCCGCTCTGAATGACTAGCAACTAACAGATTCCCGATAATATTCGTGATGATGGCTGAAGAAGTGTCCCGGGAGGCTGAGTCGGAACCTCCTCCTCCTCCTCTTCACATCCATCTAATTACCGTTGACACGCTATCACGCACCACCAGAGAGCTACCTGGAAGTAACGCCCACTCGCCATCAGAATACTGCCCAGTCGCCGAGTGGTTTTCAGGCAGCATGGCTGTTCGATCTGCTTATCTCATAGAAATGATCTGATCCGCTATTTTTCCAAGGAACTCTATGTTCTTATAAATACAGTATACTTCTGGTAATTCAACACAGCCTCCGCGAATCACACAACGTAGTGCATTCTGGTTATCCATACGTTGGAAGAAAGATGACGCATCTGAAAAATACTACTCGTTTAACTTCGATAAATTCTCCATTCTTCAATTCTCCATCGACATTTCTACCATGCCCCTGCAGGACATAGTGGCTCATGAATTTGTTGGTGTTGGTTGTTTTAGTCAAGCATTATTATTTGATCGTTACTATGTCCGCTTTCGCATGCTTGTTTTCTTTGGCGCACTTTACGTGCAGCAATAAATAAATAAATCATGGATTCGTAACTCCAAGGATTATCCCTTTGAAACTTTGAAATTCTCAGTGAGCCTTTCAATATCACTCATTTTGTCTAGGAATGTTCATAAAACCTACTGTTTTTACCTTAGGAATGCCTTTAAATCTTGTTTTAAAGCCCAGAAAAACGAAGATTTTCACTAATGGAGATAAAGCCATAAACTCGTCCACAATTCCGCAGCCTCGAACTTTCTACCTTCAGCTACGGCTTCTTGTAACAAACTCTATTCTTGCTTGTACACTACGCAAAAACTGCAACTAGTCTACGACCCTCCGATGATTCTTTCCCTTAGAATGAAGTCCAGAATTTCTTGAAGAATTTTATTTTTTTAATGATTAATTAATATTTACATTGAATTACAGTTAGTTTATCATTATATTTAAATTTTCAATAAAATAAGCACAGTGGAATACTAAACGAATGCATGGCGAAATTTCATTGCATGTCACAGCAGAAAGTTGTCACCTTTCTGCACCTTAAATCAAAAAACATTTTAAGCCAAGGGAAGAAGAATTTTAAACACTCTCTTGTACAGCGTAGGAATTTTAGCAGCATAACGCAATTTTTGGACAAATTGTGAAAATTCAGAATTTCGCGAAAAATTTCTTTTTTTTGTGTGTGTAAATCGAAGATGTATGTCAGATGTTCTTTCTAAGGCACATGCAGTTCATCTCGAAGAATGTCACTGTTGTCGTGAAAGGTTTTCACTATGATATTATCCATAAAAGCGTCCAGTTTGATGTGAAAGTAGTAACAAGGTTAAGGAGCAAAAATGAACTGAAAAATTAATCATTTGGTCAGGTATCGAGAGTATGAAGTGGGTGGAGTTCCAAATTCGACAGTTCTTGAATCTCAGAGCGTCTTCGAGTTTTAGATGTTTACCTAAAGCCGATTGTGTCGTCGTACTCGGCCATTGTCTCTTCCTCCCTTTAGTTCTTGAAACCGCTCTAACTGGATATGATCCTTGGACGAGTGATTTCTCCAACTCCTGTTCACTTTTCCAGCCTCTGAGTAATCAGTTACGCCAATACGTGAGCCGAATAAGCCTTAGAAAACACGACATGACAGCTTCTCACGAGCTCCTTCTCTAATGTTCGTTCACAGGGCACATAGAGCATAATAAAAGATTAAGCACGGCGTTACCCAATTTCTTTTGGGATGCACCACACATTCTACTTCTACAGGACGTGGTGGAGGTGATTTGAATCCATTTATTTGCGGTGGCCAGCCGAAGCACATGTCAGCGCTTTGTCCTTCCCAGACAAGTCTGCCAGCAACCCACCGACCCCGGAGGGATGGAAGGCTTGGTTGGCCTGGGCGGGAATCCGAGCTAGGGACCTGGTATCGGGTGCAGACGACAGCCGGCGCCTCTTCCAACTGCGCTCCACGCGCCCGCCATTAACATGCTAAGGAAAACCGCTATCCGTACGTGATGGTTTCCACAACTGTTCATTTGCCCGGTGATTGCAGGGCAATATTCGAACAGAGGCGGCCATTCTATAGGTAAAGGACATTGTTCGAGACTTAGTTTTAGGACGAGGTAAAACCGTCTCTGTTGTGGGAAGTTTTTAACTCAAAGAACTTGCAAGGTTCGGATTCAGTTGTATAAAATGCAGAAGCTTGTGGATGGGGTAGACGTCAAGAAGTTTACGGGGAGATTCCAGAGGCGGTAGATGTCTCCTTTTTGTCCGACAGTACAATTACGCCTACAACTTCGCGCATAGTCGTTTCTGACCGAGTGCGAAGGCATTCCTCACCTCGACTCGAAAAATGAAGGCGTTTCGCTGTGCCGAGTGAATCCCCACGTCTGCAGCCTCTTCGCTAACGGATGTTATTATTTTCTGTGCTGTGTGTCTCTAACGCTAAGTAGCTACCGGATGGCAGGTTCCGATCAGATTTCCGGTTCTTTCGCGCCAGGCTTCGTAGCTTCGTCTCGAACTGCATGACTCCCGAGTGCCTCGCTCGATACCTTCACCGTCGTCAACTCATAGTTCTCGCAAAATTACTGCGACATGCCTGACAATTTTTCGATTTTCACGGACATAATGGCTGGCTTTATAATTGCGTCGAATCGTTTTTGAAACACCTCGAAGGGCTATTGATAATTGCACAGTGGGTGTGAACCACACAGGTCATAGAAAGTCGCAAAATTGTTATTACCGCATTTGTGGTTATGGGTAGCTCGTCCTACACTCTTCTCACGGTGAAATACCCAAAAAATATAATATGTTTATTTCCCAAATCTGCCGCGGAATAATAGGTTGACGTTACTGGCTTCCTTTCGATCGCGAGACGTCGAGTTGCAAGCTGAATCAGCCTCGTCCGAATTGGGTGGAGTTAGAGGGCATCTGTAAAATCTCCTCATATTGAGGGACTATCGAGACTTATTGGTATGAACAACCTTGCCCATTGTATTGAGTTCGCGCCCACTTGAAGGTCCTCTTGATGTCATCGATCGAAGGCCGGCTGCAGGTATTGAGGCTGGAGGAAACGAGTCCAGGCGACTTGAACCGAATCGAATCGAATCGAAGTGTCATCTCGGCTTCTTGCTGTGCCTTTATACGGTTCTGTGTCGAGCTCGAAAAAGGAATGTCAGCATAATCTGTAAACCAAACGTTCGATCAGCAAGCAGATAACTTAATCAAAACTAAGTCGTATAGAATGATATATTTTCTGTCCGCTGTGTATTAGGTTGTTGTAGAAGTCCATTTTCAAGACACTACACATTTTTTTAAATTGTACAAAAAAGCCAACACGTCAAGAAACGAAGTAACCGCCATCGTGTTCTATCACTCTTCTCCACCTTTCAGGTAGACTCCCGATCCCGTCAGCGTAGAGATTTTTGGCTTTGATTCGAAAACGCCGAGCAATTGAGTGGCCATCTCAGCACGTCGCGGGCGCGTTCGGTGAGGTCATGAGGAATCCATTATGCCAACTTGTGCACCTTACCCAGTTGATGTGGGTGCATGGCGATGGCGGCGTACTGCACACCCGAGTCCTGTGCAAGTTCTCGAGGAGTCCGATCCCGCCAGCTGTCGCAATCGGCCGTTGTCTACCTCGGATTCACGTCCTGACCTTAACGAACCTTGAAGGTTAGAATCTCCTTTGCGAAAGCGTGTGTCGTGCCCTTGGCGAGTCCACTGCACCGGTGTTAGAACTCGTGCGGCCCTCGACCCGAAACCACGTGTGAGGCACAACCGGAGTCGAAGTTTTACCCATACGCGCTAGCTCTCACATTACCTGCCACGTTAGAGGTGAGGATATACAACGTGATACAATTGAACCTGCCGACCTTCTGCAGTATTTACCACTGCGCTCAGAATAATCCTTTTCCCACTCTCGAGTCACATGACAGTGCGCAATAGATAACATACTTCATAGCAACCCAATATACACACAATGCATATCAATATAGGAACACAATTGCCTACGAATTATGCTGAGCCCCGCCACGTTACCTACGGGTCAGCCCAAGCGCAAGCCGCAGATCCTCCCTTGCTCCTACCCTGGAGCCTGCGCTCACGAAGGCGGTAGCTCGGTCGGTCTCTGCGGTTACCTCTGAATGATGCTCCTGCGCGTCCTGGAGTCCTGCGCGGCTGGTCGAGTCATTGTCCTGGAGTGGACATTGCGCTGATGATGAAGTATCGGAGCGGAGAGGGACCGACCGCTCGGTGCGGCTACGAAGCCGAAGACTGCCGGGAAGGCGTTTATAGTGCGCGGGACCGTATGCCCTCTGCGTCGGGAACAGGGCGCCTCCCAGCATGTGTGCCCTTGAAGAGTCGTGATGGAGCGTGGCGAACGTCACGACAGATTGCGAATCATTCTCGTGCAGTGCGATCGGTCACTGTGCTCTCCCCAAATGCACCACTGATGCGACGACAGGAAGCAGCTGCTGACTCACCAAATTTGAAGTCATATAATAGGAGACCTCCGATGTACTCCTTTGAAGGCTCCATTTTTCTAGAAGGAGTTACGCGATAGTGAGTAGCTAGCAATAATAGTAAATTTATGAATACCTATCTCATTATGTGAACAAAAGATAGGTTACTATGAGGCAGCGTTAGAGAGAAAAAAGCACATTTAAAAAATGGCTGGGATTTTTGCAAGACCGTAATACATTTGTTACGCTTCACGACACCATGAGTCGCCATAAAATTCTCGAACCTTTTCCAGAAGCAACATTTTGTAGCGTATTTTGAAAGGCAGGTAGCAAAAATCTTGGTGTGGGTTCGATGACGAGATGGCATCCTGCATTTTCACTTGCGTGTTTAGCGTTTAATTCAATGGTAATGCCTACGCCATTCATCTGAAACTTTGTTACAGAAAAATATAGAATACTTTGCATTCTTTGTATTATGTATGAAAATGTAGAGCCAGAAGCGAAAAATAGTAGCGATACTATTACCCAGTAAGTAAAATGTTCTTTAGGGCAGTAGTCAAAATATTTTTTTAAACATTATAATAATATCTACAAGTTTTACAATCCGTTGTAAGCGCATGTAGAACAGTCGGAGAAGGTGCCGACTGTAGCGTGCATCCGCTACAAGGTTCCTGGCTCTGATTTCCCTCCCAGGCCAACCAAGGCTTCCATTCCTCCGGGGTCGGTGAATTGGTATCAGACTTCTCCGAGAAGGATAAGGCGCTGAGTTGTTGACCGACTGGCCACCGTAAGTCACTGTTTTGGTCAAATGCACACTCAAAACGCCTCCACGACATCCCGAAAAAGTAGAATGCGTGGCGCATCCCAAAAGGGATTGAGTAAGGCCATCTCTTATTCGCCATCCCATTCGTTGAATGATAACGTTCAATGATAACGAAACAATGATAATTAATCGATTGCTACGTAAAGCCTTGTTCATACTTCCCGTCGCCGCGGTGGAATCGCAGCGATAAGTTTTGCAAAGCGACGCGAAAGAATTTGAACTTCCCCGTGCTGGTCGCATCGCTCATCGCTCTGCAAGGGAGCGCGACGGCGATCCGTCTAGGACCAACGCCAAACACCGCGCGCGGCGCGAAAAAGTATGCCATGCCCTCGATGAGCGCGGGAAGCCATCGCGCATGCCGACTGCCACTGTTGCGGCGATGGAAGTATGCCCCCGGCCTAAGGCATGATCATCGACTGCTTATTTATTAATTTAATTTAATTTTAATTTTTAATATTTATTAATTTGATTTCAAAGCTGTTACAATCGGGAAGCGTCTTACACAATTGAAAACATAACTAAACAAATTCCAAGTTCAGTGGTCTTTTTTAAGAATTTCTTAAGCGATCTAGGATATACCACAGTTGTCGACTAAAATGCTAGTTTATCAGAGTAAGTCGTAGTGAATCGTAACTTCTCAACTGTTTAAATCGTGTGTAAATGGCGTTCACCTTATTTGATACCATTCAAATAAGTTTCGCGATAATGGACAAATGCAGGGCACAATCTAAAGTCCAGTAGCTCTTAAGCGCTTAATTTTTTTGGCATTCTTGCTCTAGAAATTATGCTATAAATTATTTTTAAAGGGCATAAGGAATTAGAATTTTCGCAACTGCTGAAATAGAAATAAGATTTTTTTTTGAAAAATAAATGCATTGGTATGGAAGTTCTGACAGGTTAAAATAGTGCTTAATTCAGGCATTCCTATTTTACCGCTTTTAACAAGTTTAACTGCTTTTCACGGCCTAAAAATGATATTTATATTTTAAAGTTTTTGATCTTCTGGTTGATTGATTTTTTGTAGTGAAAGAACATCGGCTTTGATCTTCGTTCAGTCTACACTTTTCTGTGTATCCTTATTCTAATTTTTATGGTCCGCAGGTTTTGTTGTGGAGTGTGTTTTTTATGCTTCGAAAGAGGAAATGTCAAAAAACATCTAAAAATACGCTTGAAAAGAGGTAAATACTGCATAGGAGAACAATGCAGATGAATCTAATATCTGTTTTTCTACAGCACTAGCAGAACGAGTCTAATGAACAGACGTGTCCTTCGCTTTTCAGACAGCTTCAAGGTTCAGTGGAACCACGCAGGATTGTTTCCAACACTTTGTTATGTCTGCATGGAATTGATCATGTGTTGAGTAAGGCTGAACGTCACCGTTAGTCAGCGCCAGGAAGACGTCACGGTGATTAGTTCCTTGAGCTCCGCCGCCTGCGGTAGTCATGACTCTATTCTGGATTTTTCAAAACTATGTGAAGCTAGCTAACTATGTGAAGCTTCCTCACTCAATCTTCTCACTTCCTCATATACTGTAACCACTGAGGAATTCTACCATTGTCCTAGGAATCCTAGCCCTTAGCCACTATCAAACCATGGGAGGGAGAGGAATAGGTCGGGAAATAAAAGGAGTTCTCAGCAGTTTCAGTGCTCCACTTCGTTTCAAAGCACCCGCAACAGCAGTTTCACTGATGTCTAGCTCTTCCGCAAACTGTTTGTGATGGTTCAGCTTCCACCAACCCTTCAACTCGTCGACCAAGATTGCGCTAGGTGAACCGCTACGGGGGTCATCTTCGGAGTTGAAATCTCCACTCCAAAGTTTACTGAACCACTGGCAGTGCTTTCTTTCTTCAATTATGTGGGTTGACAAAAGGAAGACCTGAATCTACGAGTAAATAGAGATAAGTTATTGTTGAGTGAAAGAATATATTGTCAATAAATTGGTCTTCAATTTGTAGGTAGTTCCAGTTTCGTTCGAGTTCTCATGCTTCGTTTTTTTACAGCCTTTTGATGCAAGAACGACGAGACATTTATTTAGAGCATCGTGTCGTCGTGGATCCAGAATACATGAAACAGATGTCATAAAACGTGCGTCCAGAACCAGAGGACGTATCACAGATTTTGTGCATCCTGCTTAGGATTTTCAGAAGACCTGTTACAGTCTTTGGCAGTGCTCGGTATTTTTCTCTGCCGGCACATACATAGGGTAGTTGGTATAAAAACGGGGTGGAGGAATGGGGAGGGAGAACGACTATGGGAACCAGCATCATCACCAGTGTTACCATTACGGCTCAGTACATGTTACCGCCAGTCGGACAATGAACGGTATGGACCGATCGAGGAATATCGACGGATCAGATTAGGTCACGGGCCCGTGTAGCGCAATCGGAGGAGGCACCGGCTGCCGCGTGCACCCGATACCAAATTCCTGGTTCGGATTTCCCGGCTAGGCCAACCAAGTCTTCCATCCCCCAGGGGTCGGTGAATTGGTACCAGACTTGTCTGGGAAGGATAGAGCGCTGACTTGTTCATCGGCTGGCCACCGCAACTCATTGTATGGCCAAATGCGCATTCAAATCGCCTCCTGGACATCCCGTAGAAGTTGAATGCGTGACGCATCCCAAAAGAGGTTGAGTAACGCCGTCCTTTATCCTTTACCAGACGTTCAACGGCCTGCCGGCCGCCAAACGTCTGGTTGGGGCTTCGCCCCAAACCCGGAGTATAGAACACCCCGAACGTCTTCTTCTCCTCTTTAGGCCTTCTCTCATTCATTAAAAAACTGGTTTTGCTATATAGAATGGTATAGCGGAATAGGGCAAAGCAGGCCCACCACTTTCACTGGACCCCCTTCAACTGGTCCCTTATCACTGGTTTCCCTTTATTGTCAGCCCATTTCCGGTTCACCCTTCACTGGTCCCCCTCCCCTTCGTCGGTCCCTACTACTGCAACCACCTTTACTGGACCTCCCTTTGTCCCCTCTTCGCTGGTTATCCTATCCTTCACCGATCCCCATTACTGGTCCCACCATCACTGGTCCCCTTTTAACTCATCAACCCTTTTCCGGTCCCCCTTCACTGGCCCCTTCCCCCCCTCCCACTACCTCACCGGTGCTCATTGCTGGTCCCTTCCTTAGCGGTCCCCTCCACCTGGTCCCCTCTTCACTGGTCAACATTCTACCGCCCCCTTTAACTGGACCCCTCCCCCTGCTTCACCGGTCCACCCTTCACTGGACCACTCCCCCCCCCCCCTTCACCGGTCCCCATTACTGGTCCCTTCCTCACCGGTCCCATCTTCACTGGACCCATTGCTGGTCTCACCTTCACTGGTCCCTCCTTTATTAGTCAACCCTTTACCGCTCCCCCTTACTGGAACCCCATCCTTCACCGGTCCCCAATTACTGGTCCCACCTTCACTGGTATCACGTCGTCTGAATCCGGAATCCTCGCGCGACAGCGGTGACACCTCTTCCAAACCCGGTGGCCTGTTGAACAACGTCAGTGACATGTGTTCTCATCCCTAACGTGCTTTGCGCGACATCGGTGAGACGTCGTCTGAATCTGGAAGGCCCTTCGCCACATTGGTGACACCTCTTCTGAATGCAGGCACCTGATGAGCGACGTCGGTGACATGTCTTCTCAAGTCGGACCTGGTTTGCGCGACATCGTTGACACGTCGTGTGAATCCGGAACCCCTAGCGCGACATCGGTGACACGTCGTCTGAATCCAGACAGGCCTTTCGCGACATCGGTGACACCACTTCTAAACCCAGGCACCTGATGAACAACGTCGGTGACGTCTTCTCAAGCCGGACCTGCATTGCGCGACATCGGTGACACCTCTTCTCAACCTGAACGTCCTTTGCGCGACATCGGTGACATGTCGCCTGAACATGGACGCCCGTCGACAACTACAACAGTTGACAAACTGGTGACAACTGCAACCTCCTCCTCCTCCCCCCCCCCCCCCCCCCCCCCCTTTCCTCACACTTCCTCCCAACACACTCCCCCAGCACTTCTGTGCAAACAAACACACGCACACACAAACTCACCCACAGACAAACGACCGTTCTCGCTTATATATAGTAGGATCCTTTAGAGTTGCATATCACACACAAATTTACGTCCTTCATCACGAAATAGGGGACAGACCAGAATCCACTAGTCCTAGCGTTGGAGTTCTACTACGATGCTGTCCTTGGTCCCATGAAGTGACTACTAGAATACAGTGGAGAATAATACTCCTCATTATGACGTTCAAAGACAAACAATGCTTAAAGGGCCGTGAAAATCATGAAAAACACCAATGTTTTGAGGACGTCTACAATGGGGACTAATCAAAACAGAACTCGAGGGACGTAAACGTTAAACTTCTGCATCAGACCAAACATAAATGACGATGTGCCTCTTCTGACACGGGAGACGTTGTTTAATGCAGATTTCTAGATAATACACCTTGTCCCTGGGTCATTAGAAGGAATGTCATATTTTTGAAGCAAATTGTTACTGTAGCTGTTTGTTCATTGCTACACTAGTTATGTAATTTCTTCTCATCTTAGCTCTCAATGGTTTGCTGGGTTTTTGTGCAACACGATGTTTTAGATGGAAGTTTATTTAGCAGGGCCTGACGTCTCGACTTTCGTCTTCAGAAGCCAGAACGTGATGCATCAGATTTATTCTCACTCTACAGGGTGGTCTACATGAAGCGTTACGCAGAAAACTATATGCAACTTGTAAGAGTATTGGGAAGGCAAGAAAATTCTGCATAGAATATCATACATCACGTTCAGAATGAGTTCTTTTAGCTTCAATGCAAGCGTCCAATCTCTTTTGGAAATTCTTGAGGATGCGCGCGATAATTTCCGGTGAAATGTCGTCCATGCTTTCTCCAGAGCTCTTTTCAGCGAATCTTGTGAACTGTGTATGAAAGAGCAGCCCTTTTGCTGCAAGACTGACCAGATGGCGAAATCCATAGGATTGAGATCGGGCGAGTTTGAAGGCCAAACATCCTTCGTCCACAAATCTGGAAGATTGGTCTCGCACCATTCAAAGATATTCTTGGCAGCGTGAGCTGGTGCCCAATCTTGCTGGAAGGTCAAATCTATGTCCTTAACATCTTCTTGTGCCCAAGGTATTACCACGTTTTCCAGGATTTGCTTCTCGTAGATTTCGGCTTTGATCTTAACTTCTTTTTGATCAAAAACAGCTTGGTCTTGTCCTGGCCCGACATTGCAGCTCACACGATAAAGGACTGTGGAAAATGAGCTCATCCAAGTTGACGGCTCTTGCGAATCTTTTTGGCAGCAGTTTCAGTTGATTCTGCGCGTTTTGGAGTGGTTCGACGGTAAATATCTTCTCGTCCGTCAGTCGCGCTTGTCACCGCGCGTAAGTGCCTTCATCTTTCTGCATTTCTCCAATTTTGAAGCCTTCAATTCTCCCATGAGGTGCTGTCCTTGGGCAGGTTTGTAGGAATACAATCACAGATCATCACTCGTCAGTCGTTGCATAGTTTAACGAATTACGTTGTGCTCCTTGGCTAGTTTCCTATTGTGTCTTGCAAGATTTCGGTGTAGCATGTCTTTGACGGCCTTTCGAAGGGCAGAACTCCTGGCAGTTCGTCGTGGTCTTCCTCTCGGACGATTTTAGATCCCTCCATTCTCTTCGAAACGTTTGATGACGCGTGTACTTGCGTCCAATGCAGTTTGAGCATCTTTAAAGTCGTGGAAACGGACGACCCGCGTTTGAATATAGCGACTACTGCTGAACGATCCCTAAGCGAAACCATGTTTACCTAGAAACGGAGAATAAGACTGGTCATTGGTGGACTAAAAGATACGGAGAGAACGAATAACACCACAGCAAACCACAGGACTTTTTGTAGCGCGTAACACTTCATGTGGACCACCCTGTGTTTTTTCATGTTAAAAAAGAGACTCATCAAGACAATTATAATATTTGTTTTTGTTTAGGGAAAATTTAGTATTCCTTGTTTAAATTTTTGGTTTGTGTAAATATAAAAAGTATATCAAAAAATATAATAGAATGTATGCGGGTAAATACGCGTCATCCATGCAGCTTTTGCGTTCAAAAATCCTCGAATAGTCATTCAGAAAAGTTAGGACAACATTTTAGACAGATCTACTCCTTATGAAGCTAAACTACTTTTGCGAGATTATATTGTAGGATCCAATATGGTCAATAACCAGATTCTTGAGGATCTTTTATTTATTTTTCTGCAAAAATTTAGCTGCCGGTGTTAACTAAGGCATAGACCCTAGGATCGCTGAACGTTCCTTCTTGAAGAGATCGGTGTCAGAAACTTATGCCTTCACCTAACAGGATCCTGCACTCTAACGTAGTGTGAGGGCGCATGGAGGGAAGTCGGAGGAGGCGCCGGCTGTCGCCTGCACCCGATACCAGGTTCCTGGTTCGGATTTCCCGCCCAGGCCAACCAAGCCTTCCATCCCTCCGAGGTCGGTGAATTGGTACCAGACTTGTCCTGGGAAGCGCTGACTTGTTCATCGGCTGGCCACCGCAAGATATTGTCTGGCCAAATACGCATTCAACACGCCTCCACGACATCCCCTAGAAGTAGAATGCGTGGCGCATCCCAAAGAGGATTGAATAACGCCGTCCTTTATCCTTTACTAAGCTATAGCGTGAATGGTGCTTTTTATAAAACTGAGAGGAAGGACCATGTAAATAATTTGACGTACTGAACGAAGGGTGCGATCCCCCCTTTAGGAGTAGCGCAGCATTTTGCTTTCTTTCCCGCTCCTTATAGGGGACGTAGCAGCTGTTCGCCGAAGGCGCTTTTTGTCAAGGCATCACTTTCTCTGCAGAATCCCTTAACTAGTGATTATGAGTCGTAATTACCCTCCAAAGAAGGTGTGCTAAGGCCTAATTAGTACAAAACTGACGAAAAGGGCATCGTCAGCAGACAGATTTTCGAACTCTTTGACACTCAGTGGGGAGATCTTTTTAAGACTCGTAGTGTTGACCGACTTCAACTGTTCCTTCAACCCGTCCACCCAATTACTCCCTTATACGTCGATCGAAACCTTCACGCCTGGTAGCAAAACGGCATTAGACTGGTTTAGAAGAGCAGAGGAGCACAGGCGGCTTTTTCGACCGGCTTCGGATGTCGTTGTATGGACCAAATATGCATTCAAAGTGCCTCCACGAAGTCAGTCAGTGGAAGAAAAGACAGAATTGGTTTTCGTCACGCACGCCAAAGGCGCTGGTCAACATCGACTTCTATCCTCTGTCTTCTTGTCGTTCTTGTATCGATTAGATCCTTCTTTTAGTGAAACTGCGAGAAGTTCCCTAATGACGAGTTTGGGCATCCATTTCGTTGGAGGCGTAACTTTACCTCGCATGGTGTCCCTTTTAACCCAACAAAAAGAGATAATGATAACGTTCAGTGCTGATCGTGAGCTGGTGAACAAGTCAGTGTTTTATCCATCCCATACAGGCTTTTGCGGCGCGTGTAGCGCAGTCGGAGGAGGCGCCGACGGTTGCACCCAATACCAGGTTCCTGGTTCGGATTTGCCACCTAGGCCAACCAAGTCTTCCATGCCTCCGTGGTTGGTGAATTGGTACGAGACGTGTCTTGGAAGGATAAAACGCTGACTTGTTCATCGGCTAGCCACCGCAAGTCATTGTATGGCCAATTACACATTCAAATCGCTTCCACGATGTCCCGTAGAAGTAGAATGCGTGGCGCATCCCAAAAGCAATTTATTAACGCCGTCTTTATCCTTTATCCTTTATACAAGCTCTTTATCGGTTCAAAACACTTGAGTGGAGATGGAAAGCTTGGATGGTTCGGGGAGAGGGACCCGAACCAAAAGCTCCTGTTGGGGTTCACGCAGTAGCCGGTACTTCCTCAGACAGCGCCACCCGCCAGGCTTTGCTGAACTTTCTGACTGGCCACTTTCTCGGGGCAATCTGTTCCATGGTTAATTTCTCGAAACAAAGTATTCCACCTTTAACGCGAATGTGTGGATTCTCCAGTGTCCCGTCCACGTTTCTTCCAGAGACTGCTGAGGCAGAAGAAGTGGTGAGAGTCTGAGCAAGCGCCGGCGAGATGGCGTGTGCGAGTTCTGCGACATGCTCAAATATTAAGAATTATCGATAGGATTTTCCACGGAAGAACCCTAAGCAATTCACCGTCAAAGTGACAGATGTGACGACTAGCCACTACTTCCTGCTTTATTTACGAGGGCTGGATCGCATAAGGGCAGAGAAAGCTCGCCTTGCAGAACAAGGCGCATCTTCTAAACCTACTTCTTAGAAGAAATATATGTAATCGACCATAGTTTTAGAAGATCTATTTTGTTTTGTCTTTGGTTTGGCCTGAAAGCTAGGTAGGAACAAGAGTAGGCGCTAGCCAATCTGAGTGCGGAATGCGCCACGATTGTGCTTCTTCAGGATATGTAGGGGTCTAAATGGGCATTTCCATTTAGACTAATTCCCAATGACTTGCGATGGTCAATTTAGAGTTTGTTAATCCTTGCGGACAGATCTCGTACCAATTCACCGACATTGGAGGAGTGGAAGATCTGGTTGGCTTGTGCGGACCCGAATGAAGAACCTTGATTTGGGGGTGTACATGGACACCGGCGCCCTCTCTGACTTCGTCACCACGCGCTCATTCAGAATTGACATATTATATGCAGAGAGAGAGTAGTCTTAATGCTTCTGTGCCACGCAGGTTTGTTATAGTGGAACAACTTTATTCGGCCGACGTTTCGACAACTTCGTCGTTTTCAAAGGCCTGAAAGAAGTTCGAAACCTAAGACCACACACTCATTTCGGCAAAAACGTCCTTCTTCAGCTCTGTTAGTTCCAATATTTCCTACGAATGTCAAGCAGAATCTAACTGAAGCAAGCCGAACTCACCGTTGTTCCACAAGTCCTGAAGGAACGCTCAACTACGCTATCACCATTGAGCAACTGAGACCTACCAACTGCGGATCCATACTGATGTTAAGTGTATAGATTGCACGGTCTCAGAGCTCGCACAGCGGGATGAACGGCAAAAACTCACTGGTGATCGAAATGCACTCACTTCGGTTATTCATTGTTGGATTACGTTCGCGGATCCAGAAGGCCTCTAGGGCCTTCTGGGACCGATCTCACTTTCACGAAGCAACACAGTGCATTTAATATTAAAATCGTCTCCGTGATGGACATCCACTCGATGTTTACCGAGTGGGGTTACCAAACTACGCTTTTCCTTACCAGCAAGATGTTCCCTGATGCGAACGCGTAGCGCTCTCCCTGTTTCCCCCAATATATGAGGCGCCGACTGTCGCCTGCACCGGATACCAGGTTCCTGGTTCGGATTTCCCGCCCAGGCCAACCAAGCCTTCCATCCCTCCGGGGTCGGTGAATTGGTGCCAGACTTGTCTGGGAAGGATAAAGCACTGACTTGTATCAGCTGCATGTATCAGCTGTATCAGCAGCACATCAGCTGGCCACCGCAAGTCATTGTGTAGCCAAATACGCATTCAACACTCCTCCACGACATCCCGTAGAAGTAGAATGCGTGACGCATCCCAAAGAGGATTGAATAACGCCGTCCTTTATCTATTTAATAGGCCTTTGCCTTTGCTAATCAAGCCTATCATTCTCCCGAAGTTAGCGAGAATTGGTACCACACTTGTCTGAGAAAAATGGAACGTAGATCTGACGCAAAGTAGACCATTGCATGTAAGCGTTCAAATTGGCTGCACGACAAGTGTAATGCGCGGCGCATTCTGCGAAGGAATTCATTAACGTTATCCTTTACCCTTATTTTTAATAGGTTTGTAACCGATCCTTGTAAGATCACCGGATTTGAGACCCTTCTCAAAGGAACATGAAAAGCTCCCACCCCTGAAGGCATGCACCATTTCAGGCACATGCACTTCGATGAGGCCACCATCAGTTTTAATTTATTTTTTAGTGTCCAAGGCCTTATCTTGTTAATTAAACGACGGCCACAGAGATGACGTATTCGTCAAACAGAGATAGCGATGACTGGAATTAATACAGCGTAGGAAAAACCTTCAACAACCGTTGCTAAGCGCTTTGTTTCTAGCGAACGAGTCAAGCGACCGAAAAACCGGTGAGAATGATCATCTTGCCATGAGGCAGGATGTTCCGTAATGTTTAGTGTTTGAAAGCTGCCTTTCTCGAGAAATTATTCAAGTATGGTGAGAAGCTGTGCTCCGAATATACATCCAAATTCAGAAAGCCATGAAGAAAGAAGTCGCTCAGCGCGTGTGGACTTTTACGTGGATATGTTGATCGGAAGACTGATTTTGCAAATGGCCATTATCGATCGATTTTAACGATTTCCCAGAGGTGACCGCTCAAGATTACGTTATCATGAATTTCTTGCGCGATGGACGACTTCACAAAATAAGTGAACGATATCCGTTATTATGAAATGCTGGGAAGAAGTTCTAGCCAATGGTAAGATCGACCGCTAAACCACTTGCAATCCATCGTCCGACCAATTCAACAGATTGGACGAGGACCTCATCCTATTCCCATGTCTTATCCCATAATTCACAACAAGCGAGGGTATTGTGCCTACCTTTTTATTTGTCGGAGGAGAAAGGAGAAGGAAAACCGATGCGACCTGGGCGTTGCATTCTAATTCTTCGGGGAGAAGCGCCAATCAAACGTTTGGCAGCCGGCAGTCCTCTGAAATTCTGGCTGAATCCTTTCAAAGCTTGCCTCCCTCCAAGGTCGTTGAACAGGTACCATAATTCTTTGTATAGGCAAAATGCGCGTTCACATTGTACACACGATATTCCGTTGGAATAGAAAGCGTGGCGCATCCCAGACACAAATGGCCTAAAAATATCCTAAGCCCTGTTTTCCTTTAAGGATAGGGTCTCGCATCACTGGATGGGCAACGCATTCAACTCTTATTTGGCACCGTACGGGAAATTTGGATGCATATTTGACCTATGGGCGCGTGTGGCGCAGTCGGAGGAGGCGCGACTGTCGCGTGCACCCGATACCAGGTTCCTGGCTCGGATTTCCCGCCTAGGCCAACCAAGCCTTCCATCCCTCCGGGGTCGGTGAATTGGTACCAGACTCGTCTGGGAAGGATAAAGCGCTGACTTGTTCATCGGCTGGCCACCGCAAGTCATTGTATGGCCAAATACGCATTCATGTCGCCTCCACGACATCCCGTAGAAGTAGAATGCGCTGGCGCATCCCAGAAGGGATTGAGTAACGCCGTCCTTTATCCTTTATTATCTTTTATTTGACCTATACGGTCAGCTACGGTGCCAAGGATCTAAAAATCTGCCCTTGCGAGGCTTTCTGATACCAGCTGTTTGATTCCGAAGGGACGGAAGGCTTGGATGGCTTGGCCGTGACACGAAACAAAAACCTCGAGTCGAGGTGAACGTGACAACCTGCGCGTCTTCCGACTGGGCTAAAAACCGCTCATTAGGGAATGTTACCGTATTCCCAGTCTCTAGTGATCCTATTAGCTCCTAAACATTGTTTTGCAACTGTAAGCCGGTTAAAAAGGAGTATTTAATAGGCTACATCATCTTTGAATGAGGGAGGGCGGTTCAATTACTCTAGGGGCTTGTCAACTACATGATCCCATCAAAGTTTCAGCATACAGCTTCCTCGTCTTTTGTAAATTCTATGCAGCTTATCTTTCATGTTTGAATTTTCGAAGTAAATTTTTTCATAGACACGTACGACGTATGTCCCCCACTACAGAGATTTCGAGTGCGGTTTTGCTCTGTAGAATTTCAGTCTTCTATCAACATAGCATCTAGAGTGTTCTGCATGTTCCAAAAAGCACTGTTGAGAACTCGTAACTTTCCACTGATGGGTAAGAACGACGTTTACCAATCTCTTTTCGGATGCGCCGCGCATTCTTCTTCTGCGAGATGTCATGGAGGCGGTATTTGGCCATAAAATGACTTGCGGAATTGCGGTGGCCAGCAGATGAACAAATCAGCGCTTTGCCCATCCCTGACAATTCTGGTACCAATTCACCGAACCCGGAGGGATGAAATGCTTGGTTGTCCTGGCCGGAAAACTCGAACCAAGACCCTGGTATCGGTGCACTCAGCAGCGGTCACCTTTTCTGAGTGCGCTCCACGCGTTCGAGACGTTCACATTAGGAAGTATTAGGTTGGAAAAAAGTCTCTTCACACTTCGAAATTTTTTTACCCTTCCCCTTGTAAACGCACTAGCCAATGTTGATTGCTGATTTCGCAATCCTATCACACTTGTCTACCGTTCGCACGCAGACACAGGTTAAGACTCTTCTTGTAATTCGTTATCCGTCCAATCTTCCTGACTCAATGGCAGATCTACCTCATGGCCGTTTTCAGCACGGCATTCTTCAAGAATTCATTAAAGAATCCACAGCACGTCAGGCAGCAGACCAAATTAACCACATATATGGCTTGGGATCTACTACTCATCGCGCCTGTTATGAGTGGTTCGGAAAGTCTTTAAAGGGAGATTATTCACTCGAAGACAAAGAAGGTCAGGAG
This sequence comes from Heligmosomoides polygyrus polygyrus, assembly GCA_947396885.1. Classification (NCBI taxonomy): domain Eukaryota; kingdom Metazoa; phylum Nematoda; class Chromadorea; order Rhabditida; family Heligmosomidae; genus Heligmosomoides; species Heligmosomoides polygyrus. Next base: position 6,540,306 of record OX377204.1, read on the forward strand.
GGCCAACTGAATTGGACGGCACTAAACTACTCCATCTTCTTCGTACCGATAGTAGGCAGACGACACGTCAGCTGGCAGAGAAGCTCGAAGTGTCTCATAGGATAGTGGGGATCCATCTGAAGAATCTTGGCTTTCATGGAAATTTGGAGCTTGGATTCCACATGCCCTGTCAGACACTCAGAAAGGTCGACGGCTCTCCATCGCTGCTTCTCTTCTGTCCAGATAAGGAAGAAAATCGTTTCTTCCGCGGATTGTGACAGGCGAAGAGTCCTGGGTTCTGTGTGCCAACTTCCGAGGAAAAGGCAATGGGTACAATAGGGAGAGAGCCCTAAGTCTGATCTCAAGCCCAATGTTCACGAACGGAAGATTCTCTTGAGTGTTTGGTGGATATCAGAGGAGTGATTTATCGGCAAACTCTCAGAAGTGGAGAGACACTTACTGCTGTCACATACTGCGGCCAACTCCACAAAGTCGTCGCAACTCTCCAAGAAAACAGGCCGGAGACGTCAAAGGTGATGATCCTGCATGACGATGCAAAGCCACATGTTGCAAGACTCACAAGAAAAACAATAAAGGGGATGGGCTGGGAGGTAATGCCACATCCACCGTATAGCCCTGATCTCGCCCCTACCGACTACCATCTCTTCCGTGCTCTCAAGCAAGAAATTGGAGAGAAATATTTTGGAACGGATGAAGACCTCAAAAATTGGATTTATCAATGGTTCGACTCCAGAACTGCAGTCTTTTAAGCGAGAGGAATTGGAAAATTACCCAGTCTTTGGAGAAGTGTAGTAGAACAAAATAGAGTTTATCTCAATTGATTTGACTTCGTAGTTGTGAAGTAATAAATCTTTGAAAAAAATGAAAAGACTTTTTTTCCAACCTAATACAAGCTTGTATGAAGCTGTGCTTCTCAAGTTGTCGACTTCAGCGTTCAAGGTATCTCATTTATAACCGTTCCTGTGAGTCTCAGGCCTTGTGAGCCCCTAGCTGGTATCATACGTCGTGGCAGGTTCTACAGGTGCAGGTGAAATTTTTTTTACAAGTATCTCTTTTTATTGCGCAAGTATTATATGTATATTCTATTATTTTATATTCTATCGAGCAAGTAACGTTATGAGATTGTGCAGTTTTCAGTCTAAATTGGACAGCTTTGAATTTGAAAGCGAACGCCCTTGGAAATGAAATTGGCATCATATAAACAAGTAATAGTATTTAAAGTTTAGATAGATATTTGACCAATCTATATTTAACCAAGTTAAAATTACTTTTTGTGAAAAAAATTGAATTGAAAATTCACCTTTGTAGAGTGTCTTATAGAAGAAATAGCTAAACTGTTCGTATGAACATAAAATTATTATCATTTGAATTCAAAAAATATTTTTGGGTTTATTCTCATTGATTAATTTGCTGGTGTGTGTTATTGGAAGACACACACCTGTTCTATGCATTCTACTGTCTATTAGAATGATAGTGTAATTTTAGTTGGCATGTGAATAAATCGAGAAACCGGAAAAGCAAAAACAATAGACGGAGTACACCACCATTCTCCAGTTTTTCACTTTTGGCAAACAAGACTGAATCAAATAAACACTGCAATGTTCTAGAAGAGTGCACGCTGCAATCACTTCACATAAAGGAATTCCATAAAAGTGAAAGACGGAATACGGAACGGAAGAGCTCAAAAATGGGCGGAAACCGGAATACGAAACACGGAAACGGAAATGACTCAAAACTCATTACTTCGTGTAATTTTCATAAATAAATATATACATCCATAATGGTAGTAAATAACTGAGCGACCCGTGAGTTACCGTCAGCGAATTTAGGAAGCTCGCAAGGTAGTAGGCGACTGTTTTCCAGTAACATATAACAAGAAAAAAATCCTTGTATTCGTATCATTACTAAGACGACTTTTCAAACATTGCTGGTGCAACAAATAGAAAATGCAAAATTATTCTATAAATAGGAAGAAAGTCGTCATAATGATGTTTTATTGCGATCAAAACTTATACCGCCAGGCGGGACTCGAACCCGCACCTCTGACCAGGCGGGAATGCTCTACGCCATTACACCACCGGCGCCGTTTGATCGAACGCAACATCAACACCTCGTGGGACCGATCAGCACTCACCCACTATCCAGCCACTTGAGGCTTAAAGAAACTGATTTGAATTGTTTCTATCAAGACAATCAGCTTAACTGGTTCCATGCTGATATTAGCGGCCGGTTCATCCCGGATACGAGTGAGTGCTGATCGTTTCCAAGAGGTGTGGACGTTGCGTTCGATCAAACGGCGCCGGTGGTGTAAAGGCGTAGAGCATTCCCGCCCGGTCAGAGGGAGGTGCGCGTTCGAGTCCCGCCTGGCGCTAGAAGTTTTGCTCGCAACAAAACATCGTTCTGACAGCTTACAACCTCGATACCAGCCACTTGAGGCTTATAGGAAGAAAGTATTTTAAACGCAATGAACCCAGCTGACGAGTAAGATGCCAGAGATCTCGCCACTCATAGCACTTAACCGGTCTTATTGATTGTCCCAGGTCTATCCCAATTGGGAGGAGGCAGAGTTAAGGCTACAATTGCGTTCAGTACCCACCACATAACACCGACGCATGGGTACCACAGTATGATTTGGCAGTAGCTGGAAGCTCTGAAATAAACTCAGGGGAGGGTGGAGAAGAAAGGCGCCGCATGTCCTCCCTCTGCCGATTAGGATAGATCCAATTTTCCCTATGGAGCGCATTATTAGCAGCGTAAGAGTGCCTATAGAACTCTGATTTAGAATAGGTGTTGTAGGCCAGACCTATGATTATAAATAAATAATAAATAACTAAATAAGGAAAATCGATAAGCATGCTCCAGAAAAGGAATTTGACTATTGATTCAAACCCTCATGGAACCGTTGTGCACCTGCACTTTTCGACAGTACATCGTTTCAAGAAAAGAAAAATCCAATTTGACTACCGTTCCGACATCAGGATGCACCACCGGTTTGAAATCAACATAATCACAAAAAAGGGGATATTATAGTTAATCTCCTTCTTCAGCTTTTCGTTTTTGTCCAAGAGTCGAATGAAGGCAGTAGAAAACTAGTAATGAGTGATGAGTCACCATTTCCGTTCCGTCTTCCGGAATTCGGAACACGGAAACGGAAATGCCGCACATCCCTGCTTCACACGAACAATTCTTTGTGTCGAAGCACTTTGTAATGCACCTAGACCCTGGTTTTTAGGACAGAAACAGAAATTGAATGCCTATTCAAAACGGAATGTATGAGCGTTCTTCACACAGCTTTTTTTCAAAACAAAAGATTACTTTGCCTTTGTTATAAAGTGTTGATATTGACTTTGGATATGTTTATTTTTGATTACAAATATTACATATTACTTTTTAAAACAAGCTGTGTCCGATTCAGAATGACAAGTGCCCAGTTTGAAGTGAAAACGCCACATAGAGGAATTCTTTTACAGTTCCATGTTAATGTTAAGCTCACCATTAGTTAAGTATCGCTTGTAGCGCATTCGGGGCAGGTGCCGGCTGTCGCGTGCACCCGATACCAGGTTCCTGGTTCGGATTTCCCGCCCAGGCCAACCAAGCCTTCCATCCCTCCGGGGTCGATGAATTGGTACCGCGCTGACTTGTTCATCGGCTGTGGCCACCGCAAGTCATTGCATGGCCAAGTACGCAATCAAGTCGCCTCCACGACATCCTGCAGAAGTAGAATGCGTGGCGCGTCCTAAAAGGAATTGAGTAACGCCGTCCTTTATCGCTTGTCCTTAAGCGCAGCTACTATGTCGCATACATAGCTGTACTGCTCAAGCACAATGAGTCACAATGAACTTCAGACGAAACAGCTTTGTTTCTATGAAGTGCTGCTCAACTAATCCATTCGGAGAAGCCTTTGTCGACAAACTAGAAACGAATAGAAATCGGATTCACCGCTTCACTGAAACTGTTGTCTGTGAAGCGTTTTTCGAGCGCAGTAATGGGCTTTTCTTTGTTCGCTTGCCATACTAATGCGCTTTTAATTAAGAACGTAGAGGGCTTGAGCAATGAACCCATTCAGATAGAGTCCTATACGATGCTATCCTTCTGTGGGGTTCGTGGACTTATTCTAACAAATCCGATATTTATTCAACAATAAATAATGGCCGTGCGAAGCGTGCTAGCCACAGTTTAGGCATTAAGACCGATGCAGCGAATTTCTTCTTTTATTCAGTGTCCTTTGCTTGTCGGACGAGTTGTTGTGCAATCGGAAGAAGCGTTCACTGTCGGGGGGAAGGCCAATTTCAGGTTCCTGGCTCGGTTCTCGCCGGATCGTTCATACCTTCCATCCCTCCGACTTCGTCAGCTTGTTATCATACTCGTCTGGAAAAGATAAAATAATGACTTTTCATGGGTTGGCCTCCGATGTCGCTGGATACTCATTTCCATTGCATCCAGGATAACGTTGGATGTGGGATGCGCCACGTATTACACTTCTATGCGATATCATGGAGGCAACTGAATGCGTATTTGGCCAAACAGTGATTCGCGGTGGGCGACGGTCAGGGGTGTGCGTTGACTTTCCGCCGTTAAATTTTTACCGCATATTTTCAACGCGGCAATTTGCCGGTAAATTCGGTAAATCCGTCAGTCTTTTTTAAATATAATGTTCTCTCAAAAAGAACTAGTTTCGAGCGGCGGTGATGTAAAAAAAGCAGAAAGCTTATCACCAAAGCATCATCATGCTCAGAAACCCATATCATCCTCATTTTATCATGCATTTGTCGTCCAAATTTATCGAAAATGCCGGAAAGTCCGTTAAATTGGTAGATCGTTAACCGTTAAACATACACCCCTGGCGTCGATGAACAAATCAATGTTTTATCGAGTCCGAGTACGAGTCCAGCAGTAATTTTCCTACACCAATTGGAAGGAGCTGGTTGGCCTGGGTAGGAAATCCAATCCAAGAACCCTGAATCGGAATGCATGCGACAGCCGACGCTTCCTCCGACTGCGCTACCACGCGCTCTAAGTTGGATGGCAAAACTTCTCTGCCTAACCAACAATTGGTGCTGTTCCAAACTGCGTGGACATCGTGCGTTGTTCTTCAAAATGCTTCTCATCACGGTAGTTCTCTACCAGTCCTAAAGCTGGCAGGACTTGGTGACTTTAATTAGGACTTCTTATGCTGGTCATCGCAGGAGCGCTCCAAAAAGCCTTCGGGGCTTCCGTTTTTCAGCGCTCATTTCCGCTCCATCACACAGTGTATAGAGCCTCAGGTGACGTTGCTGGAATGTGGAGCGAGTTTGCGTGTCCTGCGAGATTTGGCCGTCGTTTTTCCGTCGTTCACGCAACGTTCGTGCTAGGTTGCTTGGCGGCACCTCGCCGTCGACGCCAATCGTGGGCTCTGTCAAGCGTTTCTTTACAAATATCGATACAATCCCTGATTTTTTTCTGAGTTCAAACTGGATTTTTCCTTTGAAGGCGAATTCTCATTCTTTGAAGTGGATTTACGAACCTTTGCTCTTCTGATTCTCCTATCTTCAGGGGCCGAGTTCATCAATTTTGAGGTGAAAGATAAAGGATAAAGGGCGGCGTTACCCAGTCTCTTTTGGGATGCGCTACGCATTCTATTTTTACCGTATGGCGTGAAGGCGATTTGCGTATTTGGCAATACAATGGCTTGTGGTGGCCAGCCGATAAACAAGTCAGCGCTTTATCTTCTCACCATCACACAAGCGTGGTACCAATTAACTGACCCCGGAGGGATGTAAGGCTTGGGCCAGGATTCATCAACAATTAAACCCGTGGGTAGGCGGAATATAAGGGGTAGAGATAAGATAAGGGATAAGATAGACGTAGGCTTCATCATAGGTGGTATCTCTACCCCCTATACCCGCGGGTTAGTCGTTGATGGATCGCTGATGAATCTGGCCCTTGGTTGGCCTGGGCGGGAAAAGCGAACCACACACCTGAGCCCGGATTCATCAAGCAATGGGTATAGGTAGAGATACCGTAAGGAATCATACCCACTACCAGCAATGGGTAGTGGCTACGAATCGTATTCATGAAAGGAATCAAAGGTAAGGCACAACTAGGCCTTTCGCGAAACAGATGATCTCACTGGAGCGCCATTTTGTCAATGGGGCGCGAATCCCACAACGATCTGTGGGTTTTCTCTACCCACTGATATACCCACGATTTGGCGGGTAAGGTTTATCATGAATCGTTGGTATGTCTACCCCTATACCCAGCATACCCATGGGTATGCGCGTTGATGAATCCGGGCCCTGGTATGGAGTGCACGCGACAGGCGGCGCCTCGTCCGGTTTGTGAACTGCTAAAAACCTCCTTTGGTGTCTACCCCTATACCCTCTTTGGTGTCTACCCCTATACCCGGCATACCCATGGGTATGCGCGTTGATGAATCCGGGCCCTGGTATGGAGTGCACGCGACAGGCGGCGCCTCTTCCGGTTTGTGAACTGCTAAAAACCTCCAAATTCAAAAGATTCAAAAATTTAAGCGAGCCAATCAATCTCTTTGCAACCAAAGAAAATTACGCACACAGTAAAAAATCGATTTTTGCTGCAAGTAATTGGTTAATGTCAAGTTACACTCATTTTTGCCAAATGAATATTGTGTCATTTTGGCTTAACAAACGGATTTATTCGTATAAAGGATAAAGGACGGCGTTATTCAATCCCCTTTGGGATGCGCCACGCATTCTACTTCTACGGGATGTCGTGGAGGTGAGTTGAATGCGTCTTTGGCCATATAATGACTTGCGGTTTCCAGCCGATGAACAAGTCAGCGCTTTATCCTTACCAGACAAGTCTGGTACCAATTCACCGACCCCGGAGAGATGGAAGGCTTGGTTGGCCTGGGCGGGAAATCCGAACCAGGAACCTTGTATTGGGTCCAGGCGACAGCCGGCGCCTCCTCGGACTGCGCTCCACGCGCCCGATTTAATCGTATTTGTGAAAAATTAGCCCTCCTGGTGTGGGAAAAAGAATGGAGCTTCAAATCAATTGCTGCTTACTGGTTACGGTATCTCGTATGTTGTCCGAACGACAAAAGTCTGGGCAGAAAGGAGTTGACAAGCGTGGTTATTCATCCGGATTTTTTAAATGTTTTCCCACCAGCCCTTCTCTTTGAGTTTCGATAGACATGATCACATCACATACATATAAAGTCCACTGCCACTACCTGTTCATCTGCTGATAACGTCTCTTTGGAGAGCATTGTCGAGCATTCGTTTGTTGTCTCTTGTCCCTCAAATGATCCGATGGTTCACCTTCGTTTAGCGCAAGAAAGTTTACGTTTAAGGTCTGCCCAGATGTGAGAATGCGAGGCGCTGAATTCCAACGGTGTCGTCGTCGGATGCGACGTCTCTATCTGGTGCCTGTACTAGCCAGTGTCGCCGTCAGCTTTGGCATCATCGCCGTCATTGCAAACTCATTTCGAGGTAACTGGCAGTGGCGGATGTGAATCTCTGGGTATTTTCAGATGAAGCATTGAGTTTTTTCGAATGAAATGAACCTGTTGTTACATCTCGTCTTAAAGCCTGCTAATCTGACAAAATTTCAGTCAACAAAATGCATTGATTGTTGAAAAATAGCGACACATTTCCTAGGTGAAGGTGTGGAATCTCATACCGTTGAGCGATCGAGTCGAGTGCCGAGATCCGCGTTGTTTCGAGCTGAGGAATGTGCTCGCCGAAGACTTGGTGTGTTTGAACAACAATTTCACTAAACAAACCTAAGCCTCAGTTGCTTCTCAAATCGAAGTTAACATAAGGTGCAATCCCTATCGGGGGGGGGGGGGGCAGTCCATTTTGAATTGTTAACGATAGCTACGCTACATACATACAACATGCAATGCAACGTATCAACACCTTAACTTACATGGTACCCTTCCTTGAAAATCCCTGAAATATAGAAAGATTTCATTACGGCACCGGCTTTGAAGAGACTGGAGCGTCTTTGCTCGAAATAGGAGATGAACCACAAATTTTTAAAGTCCTGTCCGCTCATAACTTCAGCTGGCAAAGATGCTGTTTTGAATCTCACCATGCCTTTAGTCTATAAACTTTCTGGGTAACCTAAACTAGGGGCACATTGCGCAAAATTTTTTTAAACTGCGGTGGCTATGATACAGAGCTGCTTAGCAACTTCTGTCTAGCGAAGCATCAGCACAATTATGTCATTTAAAAAACTGCATAGTTTTTTTACCTTTTTCTTCATAGGTCACGTACACTTGCCTATAGTTCATTTGCAATCTTTACACATGCCTTAGAGTCGGCTCCGATCGATGACTTTTAGTTCAACGCGGTTATTCTGTCGATCTTCGAAAATGACGTTCAATTCGTCCTGATTTCAACAGTTTGTTACGCACCCGAGTAAGTACCGCTGTGCGAGTTATTTAACCGTGTTGAAGACGAAACGAAGCTCACCTATTCATAAAGTGACATCCGTCAATTCTTTGTTCCGTAAAAATTTGCCGTTTTGTTTTGTAGTCGTAGTCATTGCATGGAAAAGATTAGGCAATGTGGCACAATTATTAGTTTGATCGAAAAGTCTTGCAACACTTCACGCTACTGCCTGCTGAATTTGTTAAAGCTCTTACAGTATTGATCTTGCGTGGTGACGTCACAGTACATTCTCGAAGCTTCCTCAAGCATGCTATATAAGGCCTCGTCGAATACGAATACAGTAACAGTGTCAACGATAAGCAGCAGCATCCCACGACCTATCGTCTACTTCGAATTTCTGCAAGGCCATTCTGGAAGGACTGCAGCCTCCAACATCTGCGCTGCATTCGAGGAGGACGTCATTCACTATTCCACAGTGGCCCGTTGGTACCAGCACTTAAGGATGGAGATATCTCTCTCGAAGGTCGACTTCGTTCCGCACGCCCTTCTGTTGTGAGACAGCTTGCGCGGAGCCTTCAAGATGAAGCCAAATTCAACCACTCGCGAATTGGCGACGACACTTGGATGTACGCAGAACACCGTCGTGAGGCAGCTGGAGACCCCTGGGTTTTTTTTTCAAAGTTTTGTTGTTTTAGGTACCATATGAGCTGCGGGACTCTGACGAGGCATGCCGAATCAGTGTTGCTGAGTCGCTGCTTCTTCGTCCCCACAGAAAGCATTTTCTGAGGGACATTGTTCCTGGTGATGAAAGCTGGGTTCTTTATGTTAACCACATTTGCAAGAGCCAATGGCTCCCACGCAGAAAATCGGTTCCAAGTCATGCGAAACGTGGACACCACGAAAAGAAGGTTCTTCTGTGTTGCTGGTGAGACTCAGAAGGCATGCTTTACTGGGAGTTGCTGGATAGTGAGACCACGGTTACAGCATCTGTCCACGCTACCCAGCTCCAGAGCTTGCCGACGCCATGCGCCAAAAAACGCCCAGAACCGGAAAATGTCCACCTGCTGCACGACAACGCGCGTCCTCATGTCGCAAAAGTGAGTCGCGAGAAAACCCAGGAGTTAGGCTGGGAAGTCCTGCCCAATCTACCGTACTCTCCAGACCTCGCTCCTTCTGACCACCACCTGTTCAGAGCTCTGAAGCACCATCTTCGAGGTAGAGAGTTCGATGATCGACGTCAACTGGAAGTGGAGGTTTCTCAATTCTTTTCCTCACAGCCCTCGGAATTCTGGCGGAAAGGAATTCAAAGGTTGCCCGAAAGACGGGACAGGATCTTAGACATGAAAGAATATATCGTGGACTGAGTTTTTATATATCATATTACATTGTATTGTATTGTAATATTGATGTGCTAGTGTTGCAACTCTTTTCTATCCACACAATACAATTACATATTAGGAATAGTGCCTCTATACTATAACGCAGGAGCTCAGACCCTACATCAGGTTGGCATTCTGATTGGGGCGCCTGTGTCTCGAAAACGGCCCTGCTACCGACCGATTGGTTCGTCTGGCTTCCTGCAACGTAGGTGTCTCGATCTCTCTATTGACTATGTGATCGAAAGGTAGTCTTGAATTTCTAAGGTTGAGGCGACGCCTGACGCGGTAGTCACATCTGGACTTGATCCTTCCTTTCAGGCTCTGAAGAAGGCGACACCGCCGAAACGTTAGCCAATAAAGATCTGTATAACCTCGTGTGGAGCTCAGTCAAACAACGCAACAAAATTACATATTAATTTTGTTAGTTGGTTTTGTTGTAGACAAAGGGCGTGTCATCCACGGGTGTGGAAAGTGTTTTACTTTTAATTTAACCTCCTAATTTAGTCTGCTTCTTTGCATGAAATAGATAGCAAGGGTAGCGTAAGATTGGTTTTTCGGAAGCCTTGAAATATGCACAAAATTATGTGCGGCCTTGTAATGTAGATATTTTTATTCTATAATGGCAGATGGTTAGTATTAAAGTATTTGTTTAGAAATACTAATGACATTTGCAAAGACAACCACAGAAGCTTTTATACAGCTTTTCCGATTTTTAGCGGTCAACGAGTCATCGGATCAGTTTCCGCCGGATCTGTTCACCATGGAACAGCGACAACGTGGAGCGATCATTCTGCATCTCGGCGGCTTGGTCTACATGTTCGTGGCGCTCGCCGTCGTCTGCGACGAGTTCTTTGTGCCCAGTCTCTCCGTGCTCATAGAAGTGGTAGGCAGCTGAATTTTAATTTTGGCGATCAGTTGGTCACTCGATGAGTTGAGTTAGCCTAGTGGTTAGTAGTGTAGTTTCATGCACTAACGGTCACAGGTTCGACTCCCGGCTCCGGCACGATATGCCCTGCAAAGATTACAAAAATGGCAACGGTTCCAGCGTCAGGCCCAGGTTGACAGGCCGGCTGATGGAGAAACCTCGTCACAAAACCATGATCACAAATCGCAATAGAATCAGTGTAAAGGCTAGAACGTCACCCGGAAGTGGCACAAAGAACCCTCGCCCGAGTTCTGTGGTCAGTATGTGTATGTGGTATGCGAGGGCTACCGTGGGCCGAACGACCTCGGCTAAAGAAGCTAGTTCGACTGGGGACTCTGAATGTGGAAACGCTGACCGGAAGATCTAGGGAAGTGGCTGACCTGATGAAGCGCAGAAGGATACAAGTCCTCTGTCTGCGGCAATGCGATGGAAAGGGGCGAAAGCCAGAGAGATCGGAGAAGGGGTCAAGCTGTACTACAATGGAGAGGACACTAAGAGGAACGGGGTAGGGATAGTTGTCGCGGAGTCCCTCAAGGATTCAGTAGCGGCTGTCCAAAGAATAAACGACCGCATCATGTCACTGCGGCTGGACACGAAGGAGGGTTACTGGACCATCATGTCTGCCTACGCTCCGCAGATCGGATGGTCCGAGCACGACAAGGATGACTTCTACCTCTCGCTCGAGGAAGCCATAAGGTCCGTACCAGAAAGCGATCTCCATGGCAGGGGACATGAACGGGCATGTGGGGAGTGGCAGAAGAGGAGTGGAAAGGGTTCATGGAGGCAAAGGGATCGGCCTGATAAACCCGGATGGAGAACGAATTCTGGATCTGGCTATCGCCCACGACCTGGCTGTCTGTAGCACCTTCTTCGCGAAAAGGGAGAGCCAGAAGGTGACCTATGCTAGCGGAGGAAGAAGGACGGAAGTCGTCCACATCCTGGTTCAAAGGGCTGCCCTGAAAACAGTCCGTGATGTGAAGGTCATTCCGGGAGAAGACGTGGCATCACAGCATAGACCCTTGGTAGCCAACCTTAGCATACCTCTACCCGCCAGGCCCAAAGTGAGGACGGAACCCAGGATCCGATGGTGGAGACTGCGGGGTTTAGAGCGGAACGAGCTACGAAGGGCAGTGCTCGAAGCAGGCCTTCCAGATCCAGCTGGTCCCGTGAATGAGACCTGGAGGAGGGTAGCCCAAACAATCATGAGATGTGCCAAGGAAACCCGGAGAGAAACAAAGGGAGGAACCAGAGGGGATAAATCGGCATGGTTCTGGAACGAAGAGGTGCAGGCTGCGGCCTACAAGCTGTGGCAGAAGACGAGGGCACCCAAGCATCTCACAGCCAACAGGAAGCTGAAGAGGAAGACGGTGAAGAGTGCTCACGGTAGGGTGTTACGGAAGCTGGTCGAGGTCAGAGAGAGATGGGAGGAGTACTTCAAGGAACTCCTGAACGAGGAGTTCCCTCGTCGGGAGGCCGAGGAAGAACAACCACCGGAATGACCCATCCCACCCTGGACGCAAGAAGAGGTTCGCAAGGCCATAGGGAAGATGAAACTCGGAAAGGCAGCAGGGCCTGACGGTGTGCCAGTAGAGGCTTGGAAGGTGCTCGGAGAGCTCGGAATCAACTGGCTGACGCAGTTCCTCAACAGAATCACGAAAGAAGGTGCCGGATGACTGGAGGAACAGCACCATAGTCCCAATCTTCAAGCAGAAGGGAGACGCTTCCGAATGCTCCAACTACCGAGGGATCAAACTGATCTCACACACGATGAAGATCTACTACCGACTGGTCAACTCAAGGCTGAGGGAGATGGTACCCATCTCCCAGGTGCAGTGGGGCTTCAGGCCTGAGAGGTCCACCACAGACGCCATCTTCATCGCTCGTCAGGTGATGGAGAAATATCGGGAGAAACGAAAACCTTGCTACCTGGCATTCCTGGGTCTTGAAAAGGCCTACGACAGGCTAGCTCGGGCCGTAATCTGGAATGCCCTTCGAGGGAGGGGTGTCCCGGAACGTCTGATCACGGTCATAAGGAAAATGTACGAGGGCTCGAAAGCGCCGATGCGAACTCCACACGGGGTGACAAGGAAAGTGGACATCACAGTGGGGTACACCAAGGGTCGGCTCTGAGCCCGTTCCTCTTCCTGCTGACGCTTGACTCTATAGTGAACCACCTTGAGGAAGGCCCTCTCAGAACGATCCTCTACGCGGACGACATCGCTCTAGTAGCCGACAACCAGGAGGAGCTGGAGGAGAAGGTGCAGCTGTGGCAGAGAGCCCTCGCAGACAACGGCCTACGGCTGAACGTGAAGAAGACGAAGTTCATCAGCTCTGAGCAGTGCGCTGGATCGATCCTAGACTGCCAAGGGGAAGCCATCGAGAAGGTGGAAGAATTCCGCTACCTCGGAAGTGACCTATCCGAGGAAGGAAGTGTGGACCAGGCGGTCAGGGGACGGATAAACGCAGCCTGGCTCAAGTGGAGGGAGTCCACAGGGATCCTCTGCGACCGTAGATGCTCCAGGACGCTCAAAGGCAAGCTCTATAGAACAGTTGTGAGACCTGCCCTCCTCTACGGCAGTGAGTGCTGGGCACTGGGTAAGGCGCAGGAGCGGCAACTGCACGCTGCGGGAATGGGGATGCTCAGATGGGCATGTGGATGGAGCCGTCGGGACAGGGTGCGAAACGAGGATGTTAGGGCAGTGATGAAGACAGCCCCGATCCAGCTAAAGATGAGGGAGCAGCGCCTGAGGTGGTATGGACACGTCCTCAGAAGACCAGAGGATCACCCCACAAGGTTGGCCCTAGATTTCGAGGCACCCGGAAAGCATCCGAGAGGAGCCCCAAGGAAAAGATGGAAGGACGTCATCAAGAGAGATCTCGCCGAAGTCGGCGCCACGGCAGATGACGCCCTTGATAGGATGAGGTGGCGACAGATCACAAGAACAGCGGACCCTGCGACTGCGCGGGACTAAACGCTCAGGAGAAGAAGAAGAAGAGTTGGTCACTCGATGTTCTCTGAAGTTATATATCCTCTTGTTTTCATTAGGTTGTCCGGAAGGTTCTCAGCGTTTTGAGTACTTTATTTTGAACTATCATAACTTTCTCAAATCTTACCGGATTTAGTCGAAATAAACACCGTTCGAACCAGCACGCTTTTGCCAACGGGACACCGGACGACTTATTCCATAAGCGAAAAATGAGGTGTTCGGGATTCGACAAAATCCACGAACGCTATTTCGACTTTCTTATTGGTGAAGTTTTCACCAGCGAGCAGTCTGAATATGTTTGAAAAGGTGGTAGTCGTTGGATAGAGGTCTGGAGAATACGGCGGGTGAGGCAGAACTTCAGCCCTTAATTCGCTCAATTTTCGAAAAGTGATTTGTAAAAGGTGTGGGCGGGCGTTATCGTGCAAAAGAATCGGGCCTCTTCTGTCGACCAATGCTGGCCGAAGTTAACGAAATTTTCTGTGGATTTCGTCGATTTCCTTACAGTGGGACTCTGCTGGTGCCAAAAAGTTGTAATGGATCACGCCAGCCGCCGACCGCCACACGGTGACCATTACCACATTTTGCTAGAGGTTCGCCTTGGGAAATGCCTAGGGGTTCATGGGCATCCGACCACTGTCAGGAACATTTCCTGTTATCACACGAATACCTTTCCATCAAAAGTAATAATTCGATCCAAAAACGGGTCAGCTTTGTTGCGTAAAAGTAAAAGGATAAAAAGCGGCGTTATTCAATCCTCTTTGGGATGCGCCACGTACTCTACTTCTACGGGATGTCGTGGAGGCGTGTTGAATGCGTATTTTGCCATACTATGACTTGCGGACCACCGATTCACCGACCGTAGAGGGATGGAAGGCTTAGTTGGCCTGGGCAGTAAATCCGAACCAGGAACCTGGTATCGGGTGCAGGCGACAGTCGGCGCCTCCTCCGACTGCGGTTCACGCGTAGAAGTAGAGGAGAAGAGACGTCTAGCTCTTTCGCGATCCCGCGAACTGGTATGGTACAGCTTCCACCAATTCCTTCAACTCGTCGTCCAGGATTGCTCTAGGTAAACCGCTACGGGGGTCATCTTCGAGGCTGAAATCTCCGGTCCGAAATTTGCTGAACCATTGGCACACAGTGCTTTCCCCAACACTATTAGGCCCCACACTTGATTGGTTTGTCGAGCTGTCCCGGCTGCGGATTGTCCGAATTTGAAGTTAAAATATCGCTCGGAAGGAAGGATAGTAACACAAAACGCTGAAAACTTTCGGGACAACCTAATACATTGCTGCTCATCCCTCAGGGTTTTCTCACACCGAAGCAAGGTCCGTTTGCCTGGAATCCGATTGCCATTTAATTCCGTCAGCTGCTTGATCAAGATGGGCACCGGTTGCCTCTAGCTCGTTATGCATTAGGTCGTTGCATATGAAATGACCGATTTTGACTGAAAACTTTGACAGATCGTAACTTTGCTTGAAAGCAATTCTATTAATCAAAATAAGCACAATCAGTACACTTGTCCCAAAGTGACAACATAGCTTAGACAACCCATCTTTGTAAAAATCAGAGCTACGAGAATTAATAAAAGAAAAGAAGTCATTTTCAACCTAATCTTGCTTGTTGAATTTTATCCATCACACGACGACCTAAATGCTTGAAAAAAAACTCGGTAGGGGACAGATCCGACGATTATGCTGGATGTGGTAGAGCTTTGTATCCGAACTCATCCAATTTCGGACAACAATTTTTGAGACGTATGGACTTGTGTTGTCACAAGCTCTCTGAATAGGCGAGTATTCCAGTTCGACATCTCTGAAGATGTGGCTGGAGCGACATTCATGGCTGCCGGTGGATCAGCACCGGAGTTCTTCACGTCAGTATTTGGCGTGTTTGTCGCACAGAACAACGTGGGAATAGGTACCATTGTCGGTAAGCAACCACATCTTATTTCGACTTCGATGGCAGTTTCGTCGTCGGTGCACACATTTTCAGACTATATTTAAAATTGGAAGCACCATCATAGTAGTGCAGCTTCGTTACTGTAGCAGCTTAGCGTTTAAAAATAGAGAACTTAGAGGGTAAGGGAAAGCCTGCCAGAATTACCGCCAAAAACTAATACGACGATTCCAGGTGTTGCTAAAAAACTATATTTTTCTAATCGGATCAAACCTTTGCTAAAAAGCTGTTCAACTGCTTTTAAAACCAGATAGAATGAAAGCAATCTACGAACTAACAATGTATATTTGTTACTTTTTCGCTATGGTAAGGTTACTGTTCAAAGCGATAAGAAGACGTTTGTAGCAGGGGTGTGCGTTTCCGTTTTTTCGTTTATCGTTAAATTTCGTTAAAAAATATAGATAGATGCGTAGTATTGTTTCAATCAAAAAATATCAACGTATATCGTTTTACGTTGAAACTTCTTGAATTTTGACAACCTTCCATATCAAACCGAACACCTTCCAAATAAAAACAATCGTCTCCAAATAAAATTATTAAAGTACAAAAATCTTAATTAAAAAAATAACAATTCAAAATTTAAAAAATCTCAACAGTCTTCCTTGTCCTTTGACTAATTTTCCCGATATTATTACATCACACAATAGTATGAGAATGAGTCTGAAAGGCTGTTAAAATTACGTTTAATATTATAAAAATTTAACTTGGAAGGTAATGGTCTTTATTTGGAAAGTGTTCAGTTCGATTTGGAAAGTTGTCAAAATTCAAGAAGTTTCAAGGGTTTCATTTGAAAGGGCCCACCTGTCGTGAAGATGGTACATAAAACGGTCCCACTAGTACTTTTCGATTGAAACAATACTGTGCAGCTTTTTAGCAACAGTTTTAACGAAATTTAACGATTTAACGAAAACGCACATCACATCCCTGGTTTGTACATAGTACGCCGGTAAGACTGTGTAGTGAACAGGAATGTGCGGGCTTTTCGTTTCCGTGTTCCGAATTCCGGTTTACGGCCATTTTGGGCTCTTCCGTTCCGTTCCGTGTTCCGCCTGTTTTTGCACCGGAAGGCGGAAACGGAAATGGGCACTGTTCCACACTAGTTTTCTATTGAATACAATCAGATTATCAATAAAAAAAGAGTTCTCCTTCATGTAATTGTGAGAGAAGCACTGTTTGACAACTCTAGTATTAATATTCTTAAAATTGGTTAGATTACCAAAAAAGCACTCAAAATGGCAATGGATGGGTGCAGTTTAAAATTAATGTGCCAGCAAAGGCTATGTATGCTGCTATTGTATGCTAAGCAAATGCACTCAACATTGTGAATGTTATGGCATGCGGTTGTCTGCTCCAGGATTATATCAGTGTTCCTAATCAAAGGTGCAAATTTCAATTTTTAATTTCGTTCGGTGTGAGATTCATCCATATGGAGTTATGCGATTCATTTTTTAATGAAGCATCACGAATATCTACCATGAGCTGTTATTTTGACTGACTTATTGAACTTTGACACAAAAGTATTGCTTCGAGAACTATCTAGAAGCTGTCCAGCTGTGTCACCCTGGGCGTAGGGTTTCTAGGCTGGCACAGACTAAATATTCCTGTGGAAGTGTGGACCCACCATGACTAATCAATCATCCAGTTATCATCTTAGATCCCAGAATGAATTCTGAGTACTGGATTTGGGGACTACAATGTAACTGCTGTTGAGTATGCAGATGTGCGTGCAGTCACCAAATCGTCCATGATGCCACAGGTTTCTATAAAAGTTCAGAGGAATCTCTTTCCTGGTCGGAAAATGATCTAGTTGGCTACTCCAGTTTTAGACTTTACACGAGTCGGTTTCTTAATGCGAGTCTGTAAGTAACCCCTATGATTAAGTTGGTTAATTCTATCGTCCAAAAATATGAGCATCAAAAAAGTCAGCGAAAAACCCGTCACAGCAAAGATATATTAGGTTGTCCCATAAGTCTTCGCCGTTTTTTTCAACGATTCACTGCAGATTTCGCCGGCGGTCTCCTGCATAGCGCTGCATAGCTTTCGAAAGAGAATGATTTGCTCTATCAGAAGATGTATTGCATTTCTTTCTTCATCATGAATTTTGGCAATTTTTAGGTCGTTGAAGTGAAAAGTGAAAAAGTAGCCATTTGCGCAGTCGCTTCTCTCGCTTAGGTTTGTAATTTTTGCGCAGTTTTTTATAGCATCTGGAAGACAATGTTCTGTACTACAAGAATATGTGTTAGTGCTACTTGCTCATTTGTCCTTTATTGATTTTTAGGCCATCAAATTG
Source organism: Heligmosomoides polygyrus polygyrus (assembly GCA_947396885.1). Classification (NCBI taxonomy): domain Eukaryota; kingdom Metazoa; phylum Nematoda; class Chromadorea; order Rhabditida; family Heligmosomidae; genus Heligmosomoides; species Heligmosomoides polygyrus. The sequence goes on from OX377204.1 coordinate 6,558,200, forward strand.
GGACTTACGAAGGAGGATGGTTATTTTTGCCGACAGCTCCTGCTCTGTGGTTGGACTTTTTGGGTTGGTGTTATATGGCCTTCGAAAGAGAATGTCTTGCTCTATAAGAATATGTGTCGCTTTTATTGATTTCTATTGAATGTCAACAAAATGCCAAAAAAGAGAAAATTCGTCTTCACCAACAACTCCTTCTCCTTCTTCAGTTGTTGATATTCGACAGAAATAGCGTGAGCCAATAAACGCGACACAAATTCTTACTGAGCAGGACATCCTTTTTCAAATGACATATGACACCAAACAAAAAAGTCCAACCACAGAACCGGAGTTTTGGTAAAAATTCGGATGGAAAAGTCGGAATTCCCAATTTGATGGACTAAAAATCAATAAAGGACAAGTGAGAAAATAGGACCAACACATATTCTTGTAGTACAGAACATTGTCTTCCAAGTGCTATAAAAAACTGCACAAAAAATTACAAACCTAAGCGGAGAGAACAAGTGCGCAAATGGCTACTTTTTCACCTTTTCACTTTTCACTTCAACGACCTAAAAATTGACAAAATTCATGATGAAAAAAGAAATGCAATAGATGCTCTGATAGAGCAAATCATTTTCTTTCGAAAGCTGTGCAGCGCTATGCAAGAGACCGATGGCGAAATCTGCAGTGAATCGTTGAAAAAAACAGCAGGGACTTATGGGACAACCTAATAGAAAGACTGCATGCTGAAATGGTGAGAACTAATGAGATATGACCGCGAATTTGTTTTTGATTATTGCTCTAGCTATAGCTAAAAGGTTATCATAACAATATTATGAATCTCGTTTGTTACGTTATGTTAGATGAGGATGAGCGTTAAAGTTCTGGGCAAGAAAAAGTGCAATAGAAGCCGCTTCTGACACCGTTTCAGATGCACTTTTAGAATAAATGGCGAACATGTGTCATTTCCGTTTCCGCGTTTCGTATTCCGGTTTCCGGCCATTTTGAGCGTTTCCGTTCCGTCTTTCGTCTTCCGCTTTTTCCTTAAAAAGTTCGGCACATTCCTGGCAGTGATGCTCTGGCGCTGAAGCGGGTGGGTTGCGTCCATAGCTAGTTAGAGCTTAAGCCTAACCTCCATTCTCAAAAAAAAAACCATTCAGCCGTACCATTTGTTCTCTTTGAATGGGTACCACCTTCGAGCCCTTTTATTCTTTTCGGATTTGTCAGGGAAGGATAAACAATGGATTTGCTTATTGGCTGGCCATCGCAAGTCAGGCCAGATACGCATTCAAACTGTCCCTACGATACCCCGTAGAAGTTGAATGCGGGACACATCCTGCAAAGTGTTGACTAAACTAACCTTTGTCCTATATCTTTTTTTGAAGAGTAAGACATAGAAACTGAAAATGAAATAAGTTTCTTGACATAATGAAAGAGAAAAAAGTGGGAAATGAAATGACCAAGGAAATCCACTAGGCGTTTGATGCTGGTAGTTTCAGGCAGCGCCACGTTCAACATACTCTGTGTCCTGGCGTTCTGCACCTTGTTCTCACGAGAGGTGTTGCATCTCACATGGTGGCCATTGTTCAGGTGAGCTATACACTATTGGAGATGCACGTAGCGTCTACACGCAGCTTGTTCCAAATTCTTGCTGTCCACTTCAGAGACATGACGTTCTATATAATCGCTCTGCTGTTTCTGGTGATTTTCTTCGCCGACGAGAGAATATCATGGCACGAAGCACTTACTATGTTCCTTATCTACATCATCTACGGGATATTCATGAAGTACAACTCTCAGCTGGAGCGGAAGGTGAAAGGACTTCTCAGGAACAGTGCTGCTAATGCAGAGATGAGCGTAAGTCCTTCAGTCGGGTTTACTGCAAAATTATAATAGAATAGTCAAGCCATACACTCAGCAACTTCTGAAGGAGCATGGCTGGGTCCACTGCTTTGTGTAGCTGACGAGCTGCCTTTTTCGGCATCCTAGTTATCCTAATGCCCTTCATTTTTGTAGCACTACATATGGGCCCGTGGGCGCGTGTGGCGCAGTCGGAGGAGGGGCCGACTGTCGCCTGCACCCGATACCAGCGTGCTGGTTCGGATTTCCCGCTCAGGCCAACCAAGCCTTCTATCCCTCCGGGGTCAGTGAATTGGTACCAGATTTGTCTGGGAAGGATGAAGCACTGACTTGTTCGTCGGCTGGCCACCGCAAGTCATTGTATGGCCAAATACACGTTCAAATCGCCTCCACGACATCCCGTAGAAGTAGAATGCGTGGCGCATCCCAAAAGAGATTGAATAACGCCGTCCTTTATCCTTTATCCTTACATATGGGCCCAAATTCAGCGTAGTTTTTAAAAATGTTCAGCTCGTTGGATGGCATATAATTAGAAAACTGCTGTTGCAAAATTTTGCTCAATTTGTTCATCATCATCTTCTATTTTATTACCGCAGACGGATGTTGGGCACGCACTTATGCAATAAAGGGCTCCACGTGGTATAGGCATTTCATGTAGAAGGCTGCCCATAGCTGCAGCGAAAGTGCATACTTATAAAAAGTTCACAGCTTTCGCACTTTCAAGCCAAATTTCCGGAGAGCCGCCAGCAGTTTTGGTACGGGCTTGCACCGATCGACTAGGCGTTATTATTGAGGGCAATTTATGCATTGGAATACCACCATTAGAGCCACTGGATTCAAATAATGGGGTGTGTGGAAAGCGCAGGAGGTGTCGTGCCCCGCAGGAGGTCGCTGAATCGATGGAATATGAACGCTGCACCCCTGGGGCTACGTGTTGAGGCACTAACGGAGTCGAGGACTTACACGCGCTGTTCATGACTTGCCACTGCGACATAAGTAGGTCCTTATGTCCGACTACAGACACGCCTCACACCAATGCAGATAGGCTTTAGTATCTCCCCGTGAAGTTCCTGCGCTGGCTCCGAAATCCTCTCTCCAGCTTCACGTCACTCGCCTGAGGCTGTTGAACTGGACGACTCTTTACGGCATGTGCCGTTGCTCTCAATAGATCTTTCCTACCCTCGAGTAAGACGGTGCGTAATATGGATACACACACTGATATCGAGAACACAACTCCTACGAGTTAAATGTTGAGCCCCGCCCGATAACCTACGCGATTCCCTAAGCGCATGCCGCAGCTCGGCTCCTACCCTGAAGCCTGCGCTGAATAGGGCGGTGGCCTGACCTGACAATGCGGTTACCTCCGTCTCCTGCGATCTTGCGTGCTATCCTTGTCAATCCATGATCCTACGCGATAGTTGGAGTCGAAGTTCAGATGGAGATGGACCTGCACTGCTTATGACAACTAAGGGCCCATGCACACTTCTGCGACACCGCGGCGCGGCAAGAGGAGCGACGGTTACCTCCGTGAAATCCGGCGGTCGCGTTAGAGCATCGTTATAGGCAACGGGACCGACGTCCCAGTGCATGTCGCGCCGCTAGGAATGGTTTGAACCATTCCAGCCTGCGGCACTCAGCGCGGCATCGCCGGCGATAGCCGCCGCGATAGTCGCAAGAGTGTGCATGCCCCCTCTGCGGCACGTGTCGCAGTGTCGCGCCGCAGCCGTCGCGGCCCTATGCTTCATCACGGCCGCGCCGTGCTGTCGCAGAAGTGTGCATGGGCCTTAGGCCTCTGTTATACTCCCGCGGGAGCAACCCCGAAACGTCCGCGGACTAAGGGTGCACCGCGGACGGCGGGCGTGGCGGGGTGCGGCGATTGGCCAGGTGAGGGGTCTCGGCGCGATTCCCGCCCTTCCGCGGATGCTCCCGCGGGAGTATAACTCAGGCCTTAAGGCTGACGAGCCTGTTGCTCAAGACAGCGGCTGGAGCGACGAACCGACCGCTCACGGTGACGACGAGCGGGAATACTGCTGGCTGTGCGCGGGAAGGCGTTTATAGTGTGTCGTAGAGCCCTTCGCGTCGGGTCCCAAGTGCCGCGGGCGCCAGTGTGCCTTTGAATAGTGGTGACGAGAGCCACAACAAGAGGAATTGAAACCATATCATCCTCTCTCGCGATTTGCCTTCCGATTAAACTTTGTTTCTCATATGTGGGTGGCTATTCTAATTCGAACAGATACGAGAGCAAGCACCTTCTATTCTGTTTACACAATTATAATCAGGATCTGTCACAGGGAAATATTATTCTCCATAGACTAGCTAATCCTATCATATTTATTTTATTATTTTATAGCGTAGGTCAAAGTCTAGCATTAGTGTTGTTAAAAAACGACGAACCAAAAAAGCATTTCTAGAACAAACACAACAAACATTGTTAAACGGTGCATGAGCAGTAGCATGTCTTCGAGCACCTTATGGTACTCAACATGTGCTAGACCATCTACACAAGAGCACAGGCAGCCTCGTCAAATTCTCGTACTTGGCAGGCAACGAGTTGAATTCCTTGAGAATCCTTGAGAAATAGTCAAAAAACCTTAAAAACCTTTCTTGAGAATAGGTTAAAAAATTGGCCTTATTCGTGACTTAGCTTCTGATGTTCTATCGATGTTTGAGCTATCCTAATACGGATTTTGTCAGCATCCCATTTAGGAAATACGCCAGATTGATTGATAACCTCTCGGAAATATCACATTCAGATTTGAAATTTTTAAGCACAGAAGTACAGCTTCTTAGGAAATGCTAAACTCAATTAGAATCGTCCACTTTTTTTAAGCGACGCCCAGAATCATTTTTGATAGTAGCTAAATGATAAAGGATAAAAGACGGCGTTAATCAATCCCTCTCGTGATGCGTCACGCATTCTACTTCTACGGGATGTTGCGGATGGCATTTGAATGCGTATTTGACCAGCTATTGAACAAGTTGGCACTTACCCTTCTCGGAGAAGTCTAGTACCAATTCACCGACCACGGTAGGAAGGCTTGGTTGGCCTGGGCGAGAAATCCGAACCAGGAACTTGGTATCGGGTGCGCGCGACAGCCGACACCTCTTCCGACTGCGCTACGCTCGTCCCTGTTAATAATTATATGCAAGTATTCTTTCCTTTTTTAAAATACTGAGTTGTACACAACTAGAGTAACAAAGCTGCTGTTCTATGATTGTCCTTTCAACTGTGAAGGTTTCTGAATAATTCAATGTTAGAACGCTTCTCAGACGAGGAATCGCAACTCCCTGGCACACGCGCGATTCTGGGCTGCGCATTCTCAGTAATGTCTCGGTAATGACCAATTTAATACACTAAAGCCTTGGCAAAACGAAAGCTTCGAAGTAAGAACCTCCGAAAAAGTATTCCGAAATTTTAGCTTTGTAGCTACAAAAAAGATAGATTTTGTAAAATGTTTTTTGTAAAATGTGAGCCCGTGTGATTGGTACTGCTAAAGGCTAAGACGCAAAGCAAGTCGAGTGAGGTCTCGAACTTATTTGTTGATCACGTCAACTCCGACGTGTGGATTTTTCAAGAGTTGGTACGTTATAATTGAGGGGGAATATCGAATATTGAGAGCTAAGCGGCTGAAAATGCACTCTATCGCACCACTGTCTCGGCGTCGACAAAGCAAAATCAAACTTGTCCTCCTTATTCCTGCGAAGGCTCCTGGCTACCTGAGGTCTTCCCGAAAAACTCATTTGATTTGCAGACCCTCTCGGCTCCGTCGAACACCATCGCCGTCCCCCACAGCCGGGAGCATCGTCGATCGATACCTATGATTCACGGCGGTCAACAGGTTCGAAACGGCCTCGCTCAGATGGCGATCGGGAGCGATGACGAGAGCGGTAGGGATTATGTCCTTCATGAATTCGGAATGTGTAAATGCAGGTGACTTTGGTATGAGTAGAATGATTGAAAGTCTGTGTGTCACTCGCATACCGTTACTTAGTACTACCTTAATTTCCTAAATTTCAAGGCGATAAAGCATGTGAAGGCTTCTCTTGGTGCACTTCGAAGTTCTTTAACCAGGAAGGCAGGATACCATTAAGCTTGTTTTTCCCTTACGTGCACCAGTGCAGCATGCGAGGTTTACTAATTCAGAGCCTTTTAGAATTTCTTGCGTTGCATGGGACAAGTTTTGTTGCCTCTAACTAGGGGAGGGTTTCGACCTCCCACGGAAATTCATGTTGAGGCCAGAATCATTAGAAAGAGCTCGGAATGCTGATTACGAATATGGGTGTCAAAATTGCAGCATGAAATTCCTGAGCGAGTTATGGCCTGTCGAAATCTGGTGACCTCACCACAGGCTGGCCGTGAGACATAGCTGGCGCGAGAGTGGTGAGTCATTGGGGCTCCGTAAGAAACGCCGGCCAGCTACGGCGGTGGCGCAGGGGTAGTGCTCCCGCTCGTCAGGTGCGACGTCGTTGGTTCGTATCCCATTGCGCCGGCTTTTTTGCAAATCATAATTTATCTTCGAAATGACCTTTTTTGTGAATTATGACACGTGTCTGTTTAGTTAGCCGGGAAAACTACCATACAAGTTTAAAAGTGCTTGAAGGCAAAAAACTGCAATGGTGACATTTTTATTTACTATTTTGCATAAATGGAGTCCAATTCATACACTAAACAACTGTGTTTCTAAAAACCTTGGCATTCGTGGAACAAAACAAAAAAATGTGTGAAGCAGTCATGTTGCTCTATGTTGAGTATTTCAAAAAGTTTGAAAACCTAGGGGCACAAAGCGTTTTTTTTTTTGCTTTTTTCACATTTTTTCTTTGATTTGTTCTGTTCGAATGCCTGCTCTACTTGTTCAATATATGATTTGGACCCCATTTGTGCAATATAGAAAATAAAAATGTCACCATACCAGTTTTTGCCTTCGTGCATTTTTACAAACGTGTATGGTAGTTTTCCCGGCCATTTAATCAGACCTTGTCATAATTCACAATAAAAGGCTATTTCGAAGATAAATTATGATTTACAAAAAAACCGGCACCAACGGTAACGAACCAACGACGTCGCACCTGACGAGCAGGAGCACAACCCCTACGCCACCGCCGCAGCTGGGGGGGGTGGGGGGGTGCTTCTTACGGAGCCTCAATGGCTCACCACTCTCGCGCCAGCTGTGGTGAGGCCACCCGACTTCGGCAGGCCATAACTCGCTAAGGAAATTCATTTTGCAATTTTGACACCCATATTCGTAATCAGCATTCCGAGCTTTTTCTAACGATCCTGGTCTCAACTTGAAGTTCCATGGAGGACAGACATTAGAATCCTACCCTAATAAGAACAGGAAGGCAGGCTTAACTTTCAGATAACGACGACCATCACCATTCACATCATCAGAAAAAGGAGCACCGAACCGTCATTGTGGAGCCGAAACAGGACCACATTTTCGTGAAAACGAGTGAGCTCATTTCGATTTTAAATTTGCCATGGAGTTTCAACGTGTCCGTTTTTTGCTTCAGACAACATGCCCATCAAGACCGTGAGTGCATCGGTTGACGGACGTGGTAATCGCATCACTCCGGTCAACTCGTCCGTCTCCACCCCTCAGGTGCTGCTGTCAGCCTCCGACTCATTTCGCTTATTTCATTTTCCTACTTCAGAATGGGAACGTCAAACAGGATGAACAGCATGAGAGGGTGATCACAATCCCACCGCTGAATATTGATAAGGTATGTCTAGGATCTATCGCTGCTAATTTTTCTTCTCGAATGATTAAAAAATATAATAAAATTATAAAAAAAGAAGTTATACCACATCCTTGAGTCGTAGTTCTTCAGTTACTAAAGTACCTTATGTGGATTTGCGTAAGAGTAAAAAAGGTAATGAATAAAGGTCGGCTTTGGACAATTCGATTGTGGAACGCGCCATGCATTCTACTTCCACGGGATATCGTAAACAGAAGTAGCATACGTCTATACCATGTATGGGTGTGCGGCGGATAGTCGATGGTCGAGACAGTGTCTCGTTATTTCCAGATAAGTGTGGTACCAATGGCAGCGCGCCGGGAGGTACAGCCGCTCCTGCTGGGGGCGTGGCGTCAGGAGGTGCACCGTTGTTCTGCGGACCAGAAACTTTGGTTTTGCGTGTCAAAGGTTTCGTAAGGCAGCCGTTAGACTCTTGGTGAAGCGTAGGGGTTGGGGTGGTTGAGCAAGGGGGATGAGAGGAAGATCGCACGTTCCGCAGCAGGGGGACGGTCAGGAGGGTGTATCTCCTGACCGTCCCCCTGTACCACCAATTCATCAACTGATGGGGGAGTGGGCTGGAAGAAAGGCTGAGGATAGGCCATTTGAAGCGTGTCTATAGCTACCTATCTATCTGTCTATTAATGCATGATAGGGCGCGTGTAGCGTAGTCGGAGGAGGCGCCGACAGTCGCCTGCACCTGATACCAGGTTCCTGGTTCGGATCTCCCGCCCAGGCCAACCAAGCCTTCCATCCCTCCGGGTCGGTGAATTGGTACCAGACTTGTCTGGGAAGGATAACACGCTGACTTGTGCATCGGCTGGCCACCGCAAGTCACTGTATCGCCAAATACGCATTCAAATCGCCTCCACCACATCCCGTAGAAGTAGAATGCGCTGGCGCATCCCAGAAGGGATTGAGTAACGCCGTCCTTTATCCTTTTGTCCTTTATTAATGCAATGATCTGCACTCTCTACGTTTTGGGCGTTGGGCGTGTGGTAGTGGAGGTGGAGAAGCAGCACTTATAACGATTCAAGGTTCTTGGTTCGGACTTGCCACCTTGGCCAACCAAGCCTTTCATCCTTCCGGTATCAGTGAATTGGTTCGTCTGAAGAAGATATCGAAACGAACATGCTTCCTGCTCACTCCATATTTACGAATCTGCCTGTCGTTTTATCTTTGATGAGGGTGCGTGTAGCACAGTCGGAAGAGGTGCCGGCTTCGTGTGCACCCGATGCCAGGTTCCTGGTTCGGATTCCCAGTCCAGGCCAACAAAGACTTCCATCCCTCCGAAGTCACTGATTTGGTGACAGTCTTGCCTGGGAAGGGTAGAGCTGACTTGTTCATCGGCTGGCCACCGCAGGATGATGTGGCCAAATACGCATTCATATCGCCTCCACGATATCCCGTAGAAGTAGAATACGCTGGCGCATCTCAAAAGGGATTGAGTAACACCGTCCTTTGTCCTTTGTACTCATTATCCTTCTTCTTTGATCCTGCTTACTCTCCTCTTCTGTTTTTTGCAACTATTTCTTTCCTTTCTTCATTTTTCAATTGCCGATTGGCCGGCCACCGGAAGTCTTCGAGTTGACCAACATCGCATTCGAACGGCTTCAGCGACAACCGTATAGGGTGACCGACCATTACCCTTCATGCTTATCCTATGAAGCTGCACTCGATGTAGGAGCCAATGCTGATTACTTTCATCCTTCAAAATCTCTGGAAAGCCTGGAAAAAATGCCAGCAACAACTCTGCTAGAGTACCTAAAGACGTATGCAATCATTACTTTAAAATAAGTTTTGAATTTTTTCGGTTTAAAGACCACCGCTTTCCCTTTCCTATTTCAGCTCTCGATCACCTCTGGAGAAGAACAACCTCTGGACCTATCCTGGCCAGAAACACCACTGAAGCGGTTCATCTTTCTGGTTCTAGCACCAATCACATTCCCGCTATCTATCACTCTTCCGGATGTGCGAAAACCGGTGAGCCTTGTCTATAAATTCTTTAGACTTATTGGAGAAATCGCTTTCAGATTAAAATAAAAATGCAGGAAAAGATAAGCTCTATTCTTGGAGCTTATCCTACTATATATAAAGCAGCAAGCGTGTGTGTGTGCGTGTGTGCGTGTGTGCGTGTGTCACACTGTCCGTCCGTCCGTCACACCTGAGTTGGGGCGCGGCAGCCGAACACGGCGACCGTGCATGGCGAGCCGCAGACGTGCCGAACACGTCGGCAACCGTGCATGGCGAGCCGTAGACGTGCCGAACACGTCGGCAACCGTGCATGGCGAGCCGTAGACGTGCCGAACACGTCGGCGGTACAAAACTTCAGGCCTGGGGGTAATCGAGGTCGCTAAACACGAATCTGAAGTCGACCAATCGATACCGATCGATATTATCGATTTTTTGAGGATCACGTTCAACCGGCACGAAACTTCGGCCCTGGGGGTAATCTAGGTCGCTGAACACTGAATCTGAAGTCGGTCAATCGATATCGATCGATATTATCGATTTTTTGAGGATGACGTCAAGTGGCGCGAAACTTCGGCCTTAGGGTTAATCGAGGTCGCTGAACACGAATCTGAAGTCGACCAATCGATATCGATCGATATTATCGATTTTTTGTGGATGTCGTTTAAGTGACGCGAAACTTCGGCTCTGGGGGTAATCAAGGTCGCTGAACACGAATCTGAAGTCGGATCAATCGATATCGATCGATATTATCGATTTTTTGTGGATGTCGTTCAAGTGGCGCGAAACTTCGGCTCTGGGGGTAATCAAGGTCGCTAAACACGAATCTGAAGTCGGATCAATCGATCCATCTCGATTAGCATAAAAGTCAGAAGGCCTAGGGAAGAATAGGAAACCCGTAGCGGCCATGGCGTCCTATTGTCGGGGTTTGGGGGCGAAGCCCCCAACCAGTCGTAGGCGGCCGCTAGGCCGACGTACGACTGGTTTTTATTTAATCAGCTATTTAAAAAGACGGCCAGGTGCAATACACAGTTTTCGATGGGAATTGCAAAAAAAAGCAGGACGTCGAAAACATTGGAGCAATTGAATTTGCATGAAATAAAAATTCAAAAGAAAAAAGAGCGAATTTAATTCTGTGGCGAAAAACAAAAGGGCACATACATTTTGTTGCCCATGAATTTGAATCTACTGATAGAGCTAGTGTAATGTATCTCCGGGCACCTTTGTACGAGCTGATGTACCACTAAAAAGGAAGAAAATCTCTGTGTTCTAGCAGGTCTACTTCTAGTAGGTGCGGTTCAGAAATCAGGGCCTAGAAGGACAGCTATTATTCTAAGAGATCGATTTGAACTGAGAGCCAACAGCTGACGTTCACCACGTTATTAGACAGAGCACAAAAGCACGTCTTCTGTGTTATATAAAGACCGTCAGCTGCTGAGAGAACTAGGAGGGAGTTTTCCTCAAAATGGCTCGTCTGTGTTTTCTAATTTAACTAATATGTGCAGTAAAGCCTCTCGATATCATGAGTTACATTGCGGTATTAGTGTAGAATTGGAGGTTTGTAAAGTTAAAAGATACTCGAGAACCATACTCTAGAAATCTCCAATACGAACAGTAGAAAAGAAAAAATTGGGTTCATGTCGCGAAAATGGGCAGCATTGTGGTGTTAGAGTCCACTCGCCAATCTCAACCAAGCAGAGCACCGGCAGAGCACATGCGAGCCAATCAGAACTGTACAATCCTTCTCTGAATGGCAGGCCAACTGATGCGAAACGACTGACTGGCTGGAGCCAACGCCCAGCGCTGCCCATTTTCGCGACATGTACCAAATAAATAGTTGCTTCTAGAATTCGAAGTCAGGTTCCCCTATATGTTTCGAAAGGTCTAATATAACTTTTAGTCCTGGAGAGCCTGGTTTGTCGTTACGTTCATTGGCTCTGTACTGTGGATTGCGCTGTTCTCCTACCTAATGGTATGGTGGGCAAATACGATAGGAGAAACCTTCGGAATTCCGACAGAGGTCAGCCCCTCGAAATATGCTTAGCAAGTCGGAATCGTATTTCTGTGATTTTTTTTTCAGATTATGGGCCTAACTATACTTGCCGCAGGTACGAGTATTCCGGACCTTATAACCAGGTCTGTTGAGAATGCCTTCGTTTGAAATGACGTTATGAGCTAGCCGTAGAGAGAGTTTTTCAATCCACTTTGAATGAGATCTTCTTGCCAAAGAGTTGAAAAGCGTGGACAGATGTGTAAATTAAATTAATGTATATATCCAGCTTACATACATCAAAATCTAATATATTTTGACTTTATCGGAACGGGAAGAAAGAGTAACGTGGAGGCATCTGCTGTAAAACTCCAAGGTTGGCAGCAATAACTCAAAGAGTTAGGACAGAGATTCATATGTAAAATGAGTAAGAAATTCAAAGCTAAAAATGTAAGCGCGATTAAGGTTTTTCGTCAAATGCAAATAGGCTTGATTCTCGCGACTAATTATGGGCGTGTAGCAACTAGCATTAGGAGCGAATAACAGTGATACATGTAGGAGTTCACATTTCTATTAGGTTGTTCCACACGGAATGTCGCGTACCTTAGGCCTCGTGCATACTTCCCGTCGCTGCGATGGAATCAGAGCAACGCGAAAGAATTTGAACTTCTCAGTGCTCGTCGCATCGCTCATCGTTTTGCAAGGTAGCTCGACGGCGATCTGCTCAGGACCAACGCTAGACACCGCGTGCGGCGCGAAGAAGTATGCCATGCCCGAGATGAGCGCGGGAAGCCATAGCTTATGCCGACCGCCACTGTTGCGGCGGCCGCGGCGAAGTTTCCTTTGACTATCGACCGCGTGCGGTGCAATGGCTATGAGCTGAGTGCCGCGATCCCATCGCGGTGATGGAAGTATGTCCCGGCCTTAGGGCACGTTCATACTTCGACACAGAGCGACGCGACGCCACGTGTATGGTGGCCATTAGATATTGGATCCGACGCCGATTCGGATATTTCGAATTCGTCATTTTTTCCAAACCCTGGTTAAAAGGATTGTGCGAATAATGCCATTTTTGGAAAGCTTGGATCATAGGGCGGTTCAGATAGGAGCCATCTACAGCAGATGAATTTTCAGAAATTTTCAGATGAATGATTTTTGATAGGAAAACTGATATCCTATCCGATTCGGATATCCGATGTGAAATCCGAAAGTTAAACAGTTATTTGGATCATCTGCAAATCTTTCCTGTTAAGGCTACTCTTATCTGAATCATTTCAAGATCCGAAGCTTCTCAAAAATGTTATTATACGCATAATCTTCTTGACCGGATTTGAAAAAATGACAAATTTCGAATTATCCGAATCAGTGTCGGATCCACTATCTAGTGGCCATATTGATTGTGCGACGCGATCGACCAATTTGGCCAGTATACGTGACATCGCGTCGTTCAGCGTCGAAGTGTAAACGGGGCCTTCTCTTCACAGATGCTCGCCTTGGTTGTAAGCTCACTTAAGGTTAGTTTTTCGCGGCGTTTCATCTTCTATATTTCTTATATTTCCTACATTATTCTCTTATCTGTTTCTGAAATTATAACCTTCATACTACAATGGACCAGAAAATGATTGTGCTCGCGTGCCGGCTCTACGACTTCAAATTGAAGAAATCCGCTGCGGAATCGCATTGCTCATTGGTAGCTGCAATTGGCAAAGATTCAAATTCTCGTTTTCAAAAGAAAATGCGAGCGGTGGTTTGAACGTTTCGCTTCTGGCGACAAAAGTCTTGATGTTGAAGAGCACGGAAGACCGGCGCCTATCCTGGATAGCGACTTTTCACGGACCGCCGTTGAAGCTTATCCGACCAAGTCGATTAGAGAGCTTGCAGTAGACTCCTTGGCTCTTAATTCTACACCAAATCCTGCTCCAAATCTAGAGCCAAATCGAGTTGACACGTTCTCTACCAACTTGCTGCATGACAACGCGAGGCCTCATGTCGCAAAAGTCGTTCAGTAGAAAATCGAGAAACTCGTTTGGACCGTTTTGCCTCATCCGCCGTACAGCTCTGACATTGCTCCGTCCGATTACCGCAAATTCTGCTCAGGCTGCTGCTCATTGCAGCACGCCTTGGGTGGAAAAATGCTCCTGACTACGCCGAAATCCGGATTTGGGTGACCAACTTCCTCAATCCTTGGCCGCGCTATTTCTTTAGAGACGGGATCCAATCGTTGCGTGCGCTTTGAAGAAAGGTTGTTGATAATTGTGGAGAGTACATTAACGAATTAATTTCTGATGGTTTTAGAGGTTTTTTACTATGCTATACTGAAAAGCATAACGTTAAGCATGTTTCGTTTCGTCTCTATTTTTATACAAAAACATGTTTAAAATTAGTTACCCGAGGCCCATAAGTGAAGAAGGTAACTAATTAACTTACTTGTTAATACAGTAAGGGGTAATATATTTTTGTGTTATTACTTATGTACTAACAACAATGTTATGGTTGCAAGCCTCACAACGATGTTTTGTTGCGATCAAAACTTCTAGCGCCAGGCGGGACTCGAACCCGCACCTCCCTGAATGTTGCGTTCGATCAAACGGCGCCGGTGGTGTAAAGGCGTAGAGGATTTCCGCTCGGTCAGAGCGAGGTGCGGGTTTGAGTTCCGTCTGGCGCTAGAAGTTTTGATCGCAACAAAACATCGTTGTGACAGCTTGCAACCTCGATTCCAGACTCTTGAGGCTTAAAGAAACTGATATGAATGTTATGGTTGTTTTTACTTTTTGCTATTTACTTCAACTCAAATGTAGTTGTTCTCATTTTATTGCTATCTTCTGCAACACGTGGTAAGTTCTATATTAGTATACAAAATCAGTTTAGTTTATTATGTTTTTAAATAAAAAATAATAAATAAATAAAATAATTAAAATTTTAAAAATTTTGTTAGAACATCTATTCACATTTTTTGTTCATTATATAGTAATATGCGATTTTGCAAATTTACACACTTATTTCGCCATAATTTATATATGAAAAAAATAATTATTTGAAAAATACAAAATAAACAGAATAAATAAAGAGCGAATTAGTTGTGATTAGTTGTGTGTAATTGGTGTTGATGTTCTAACACGGTGTGTGTTTGCTTTATTTTATTTGTAAAATTTACGTGTTACTACATAAGTAATAACACAATAGTATATTACCACCTACTGTACTAACAACTAAGTTAATTAGTTACCTTCTTCACTGAAGAGCCTTGAGGTAACTAATTTTAAACATGCTTTGTATGAAGATAGAGGCGAAACGAAACACGTTTAATGTTATTGTTGTCATTGATCTGGTTGTTGTTGTGCTTTGGTTGTGATTGTTGTGAAATGGAGTTTATGTTGTTGAGGAATTATAAAATTTCTAGTGAATTTGGCTATATTTATGCATCTGATTCTATCTCATCCTATTCTATTCTTGTGGCATTGAATTTTAAACTGTTATCGAACTGTGAGATTTTGAATATTTTTACATATCAATTTGTAACTGATTCTATTTCTAAAAATTTAACTTTTCGGTCCGAAGCGACATTCCGTGTGGGGCACCCTAATATTAAGTTTGGTCCAGCTCGCGTTAACGTTGCTAGAATATTTTGTCTCCAAGTTTCGACGTCTAATAATTTAGGAACGACCTTTTAAAAAATACATAAGCTGAATCGATAACTGGTATTTAGGGTCTTCATCATGTTCATTGGTAGGTACAATATTGACTGAATTTTATGCACATATTTGCAGTGTCATCGTGGCTAGAAAAGGCCTTGGAGATATGGCCGTATCGAGCTCGATTGGGAGCAATTTATTCGATATCTGTGTTGGGTAAGTCTGTCCGACGTCGCATTGATCGCCGCTAGAAACGCCTTACGCCTTTCTAATTTGTACAAACCAATATTGCTTATAAGTAGCATTAATTAATTTTGTGTGTACTTATTAGAGAGTGAAAAATGACAGCTAGGAACTGTCTAGGTGCACCTCTTTACCGTTATAAGTTCTCATTAATTGTAGTTATTACAGGCTTCCTATCCCATGGATGCTCTACTTTATTGCCGCTTTATTTCGAGTGTCCAAAGGTGCTTTTCCAACAGGTAATAAATTTCGTCCTTCGCATTGAATTCGGGGCGCAAATAGGTGTGAAGTAGATTTCATATTAGTCTACTTAACGAAGAATCCTAAGTTGTCAAGAGTGGCGAAAATAGTACCCAACTCGCTTGATTTGAGACCATCCTAGGTGTTGGTGTTCCTATGCTCCATATTGAGATATATTGCAGTGGCGGTGATTTCCAATGGACTCATCTGCAGTGTAGGAATGCTGTTCGTGATGTTGATATTCCTGGTGGTCGCAATTGCGCTGTCAAAGTGGAGGATGGACAAAATCTTCGGTATGGTGTTATGTGCACAAAGGTTAAATACCGGTATAATAATATATTTGCTGTGATAGGAGCCTTACTTGATTTTTCGCTCATTTATTATTATTTATTTATTTATTACAATGCACATATTTGTGCGCCATAAATAATATATATGCAGGTATAGATATCTAGACATATAGGCGAGTATAGTCGTTATAATCGCGAGAACAGTCGAGCAATATGGATATAGATAGTGTCGTCGTTATAGTCCGCGAGAATAATTGAACACTATCGATATAAATATCGGAGCCCATGAGCGTAATAGAGCAATGTCGGGAACGTCAAAAAATTGTTATCATTTATCTTTATAATAGGATGCTAGCGTTAAGTAATAATAATAAGGTAGTCTATCTCGAGTATTGAGCTAGAAACGGTATATTTAGTGTATCCTGTCGTCTTCTTCTAATGATTTCTTATTTTCTAAGTGTGGACTATAGATTTATTTTTTGTTTATTTATTTATTACAAGGCATAGATCATAAAAACATGCGGTAAGATAACAATAACACATGCAGGGGGTGACTTAGTAACGAAAAAACAAAACGAAACAAGCCTAACGAAACCTTAGTGTAATTAGACGTTTAAAAGAAGACAAAGACATGCTCACCATGTTTTCATTCTCAGCAAGTAGGGTGTTGAGCTCCCTGATGCTCCTATAGATGAGGAAACTTGACCTCACTTTCGATCTTGGGATTTGCAGATAGAGTCTTAGATGCCCTTTTCTGTCAATTGTGAAAAGGGGCAACAAAAAACCCGGCCCGCCAATCAAAAGCGTTCCTGTCAAGACTTTGAACAATATAAAGCTACTCTTTTATGTCTAGTCTGAAGGCCAGATAAACAAAGCACCTTAGCCTTGTCAGACCCACTGCCAGTTGGTTCACAAAGGTAATGTTTAAGTGGAAGGTGGAAGATCTTACCCAAGAAGGCGGTTTTTCAGAATCGAAACAACTGCTCAGTTTTGCAGAAGCTTTTTCGATCTGGCATAAATATTTGGCCTTGAGCGGTTTTATTTACTTGCGATCATCCTAGTCGGGAGAAAGCTACTAATTTTGAAGCTAATTAACCCCCAAACTAGGCTCTTCTTCGGTATTAGAGTGCTCATGAAATACGGATCTCTTGAAGAATAATTGATCCTAGTGCTTGAGAGAACCCATTAAACTTTATATGCTGACTCAAGTAGATCACTGAAGATGTGACCGGAAGGGAGAGACTCATTCATCCATGTGTTTCTCCATCCGAGGGTGACTTAGCAGTCTCTCGGCTGCCTCATAAGGTCAGTAGGATTGCCTTATAAAGTCGTTGCCCGGCCTTGCCAGGCGATACACAACACCAGACACCAGCCCAAGCGGTTTATTCGACCACCAGAATCTCAAACTTGGGTAATTGAACCAATACAGGTTAAATGCAATACATCAATCGAACCGAGAAGTAAACAATATTATGTGAGCAATCGGCCAATAAAAATAAAACAATATCATGTGAACAATCGGCCAAAAAAATAGAGATGACTGTACTCCCTAAGCCCTAGTTTATACTTGCGCCGCTGCGCGGCACGGCATGATGGTCGGAGTAGATATCGACCGGGCGGTGCGAAAAATCGATATCTATGTGGTGCCGCGCAGCGTGGCGGCGCAAGTGTAAACTAGGGCTAAGACTTTCTAAAAAGAATTCTACGAAGCTTTTCCCTTTCTCGATCTCTAAACTTGACGACCCTTGATCTTTTAGCTTCATACAAGAAAGTCTTTTTGTCGTTCTTTTTCCTAGGTGCACTACTTCAGAATATAGTTCCAAAAGGATCTCTCACCTAAGGTTGAACTCCTCTGCGCAATATTCACCCCTGGGATTAAGCGCATTAAACGACCCAGAGACAAAGTTAAATCAGCGCAATCCAGCGCAAAAAATATAAGAAACTGAAGAAATCTGTCTTTCCTCAAGCCTTATATTCTGTTATGCAAGTGTTTTCTAAGATGCGCGGAGCGATATTCGCGCTGGCTGAGCCGAGGAATCCAATGTTTAGGGACAATAGCGCGCAACATTCGCTGATACACATTCTTTCTAATTTTCTCAGCCTGCTGACTCAGCCGTTCTCCGTTTATCGTTCTACCGCGCATACCTTACTCCCTTTTTCGTCTCATTCTATCACTTGCTAATGGAGCTTCTATAACTTGAAATGATCCTTAGGCGGGTAATTTCCCCAACTCCTTTTGTCTTTTCCAGGCTCTGAAGAAGGCTGTTACGCCGAGACGTAAGCAGAATAAAGAAGTGTATCAATCTTGACTCAACAGATATACACGAGATCCTACACCACAAATATGTTGATCCAATTCTTATGTATCTCTTTTATTTTGAGTCGGATGGTTTCCGTTTTAATCCAGATACTTTGCTTTAAAATGGACAGGGACATTTTAAAGCGCAAAAAACATTCAAATTTAAATTAGGCGCTTTAAAAAGGAGCAAAACGGACTTTAATTTTAAGAACATCGATGAAAATACGAAAACATGAAGACACCTATACAGAATGTTTTTGAGAGAAACATATGCATTTTCGAATGGGCATATGATTTTTTTTGTTTTGGGTGCGTTGTGAAATTTCCCGACAAAGAATTGTAAGAGAATTGTACTCTCAAGAGATTGCGCCATGCACTCATGCAATATTTGTTTTATTTATAGTGGAAATGCTGCTCACCTGGCATAATGCAGAGGTGTATTTTTTGTGCTGCTGCTGCTTTACTTGTTTTCAAATTGATACGCATGTAAACAACGATTACCATATTATTCCATTAAGCAATCCATTAGAATGAGTGCGCAGCAGAGTCTCCTCCTTTAACACATCAGGAAATGCAGTAAACTTCAGCACCTCAGGATAGGCCTAAAGATCATAGTTACGGTTTAAGCACTGGCACGATGCACGACTCCAACTCGTATCCCTTGCTTTCCGTTTAGGATGCCAGCCCATTACATTAACTGCGTTGTTTGATCGCATTCGGAGTCCTTGTTGCAATGTGTAGAAGCACTCACGCGTGTTATTGGGATTTTAAGCGCAAACAAACAGCTCCATTGCTGTGATGGGCGACCATCCTCTTCGAAAAGCAGAGGGTGAGTCTTCGATTCCAGCATGGCGCAAGACTTGCTCGCGACAAAACAGCCTGTGACAGCGTATAGGCTCTATACCTGGTGGTAGCCTTCAAAGTCCTCGTATCGAAGGTTCTGGAGGCCCTCTCGAATCCTTTGCTTGCCTTCTTCTGATTTAAGAGTTACGCGGTAATCGATCAAGGCGATTACGCTGTAAATGCCCCTAACTTGGGTAATTAAACCTTTATTATTTATTTATTTATTTATTTATTTATACGTGTATGACAACACGAACGAAATAAACACCAGAAAGACAACACATTGGAAATAAACACAAAAATACAAGAAACGGCGAATTAGCGAGTCTTAAGATAACCAAACCAACGAGCTTTTTATATTGGTTAAACGAAGATGGCAAAGTGTGTTTTTTGGTAAACATCAAGAATTCAGAACCGACCCTTTGAGTAAAAAAGGAGGCACGAACACAACTTTTGGCCGTAGAATAGTGAATTTTAGATCTACAACCCCTAGTGGTAGAATGATGGACTGTTTAAATAAAGCTCAGTAAGTGGAAGTGCAACTTTTCCAGTCATCATCTTGAAAATCATAATTAGATCGTTTCGCTTCCTACGAATAGCAAGCGATTCCAGCTCGAATATTTTATTACGATCAGGCGCTGATGGAATGGAGGTGTAGTCATAGCCATTTAAGCGTAAGCATAGCTTTCTAGTGTAGCTATTCTGAACGGATTCTAGCCTCTGTATGCAGCGCTTAAGGTGAGGACTGAACACAGTAGTGCCATACTCCAATATTGGGCGAAATTTTGATTTGTATGCAAGAAGCAAGTAAGTTTTTGAATTTGTAGACAACGCTCTAAAAATGTTTAAGTAACTCTTTCAGCTTTCTTTGCAATCGTCTCGCAATACTCTGAAAAACTAAGTTTTTTGTATATGATGAAGCCCAGATCACGCAGAATGTTTTCATTGAGTAGGTTGCAACCACCAAGGTTGTAACTGTGTTTAACCGAATTTGAATTGCCTAGATGAAAAACCCGAGTTTTTTGAGCTGAGATAGGTAATTTCCACCTGTCCGACAAATCGGCAACATCGAAACTGCACATTGGAGGGCAAAGTGATCCTCTTCATTGGTAATATTCCTGTATACTTTTATATCATCTGCAAACATTTTGCACTTAACGGCACGCATTTCAACTAAGACAGGTATTGTTTAACAAAGCTACGGATATAGGCAGTATTGGTTAGCACGGCATAACGGTGAAGTGGTATGGGAACAAATGGCTCAAGAGGCCCGAGACAGGCGGGTAGACCGTAAGCTGAATGGAGAAAGAATATGTTTAACTTCATCCAGAAAAGTGTATTTGAAGGATAATGATAAAGGACGGTGTCACCCAGTCCCTTTTTGGGATGCGCCATGCGTTCTACGTCTACGGGATGTCGTGGAGGCGGTTTGAATGCGTATTTGGCGTGCGTCGGCCAACCGATGAACAATTAAGGAGAATAGAAACAAGATGAACACAAAAAGATGAGTGAACAAAATATTGTCTGTTTCGACCCTCACCCTTAGGCGGACAATAATAAAATGAAAAATTCATAAAAACAGTGCCGGGCCTCCTCAGTAAGGAAGACTGATTTTAAAGATTGTATAAAGGAACTAACCTGTATTTGGGATAGGTTCTACAAAAAAAAACAATCCAACTTCATGCACAACGACAGTTAACATCCATTATCCTCAAAAAATTCCATCAAAAATTTGTAAACCCTGAAAACACTCAACACTTTGTGTGTCATTGCAAAACTAACACCGAACATCGCGATAAAACTTCGTACGTGAAGAAAAACGAAAGGACAGAACCGTAACGCCAACAACGAGCAAGACAAAAAGGCAAATTTAGGGCACCAGCTAGAGTATTGGCCTTAAATAGTCTCAACGAACGTTCTAGACATTTCATTCGAATCAATTGAAGTCACTGCGTTATCCTTCCCAGACAAATCTGGTACCGATTCACCGACCACGGTGGGATGGAAGGCTTGGTTGGCCTGCGCAGGAAATCTGTACCAGGAACCTGGTATCGGGCGCGCACGACAGCGGCCACCTCCTCCGACTACGTTACACGCGCCCAGTGTCTACTTAAACTTTAGAAATATATTACTTGATTTGCAAAATGTGAATTCTATTTTTAAAGCGTCTGATTAAGTGAAAACAGCGTAGTTCTAAATGCTGATCAATATTAAACTTCCGAGAAGTCCATACTGTCTCCGTATATCTTCAGGTTTATTTCTCTTTCAGGCTTGGTGATGGTTGTCTCCTATCTGGGATTTTGCGTGTTCAGTGTGTTCTTGGAAACGGGTCAGATTGTATGCCCGCTAAGGATTTCGTCAGAAATCTGCTGAGGCTTCAGATTATTTCTAACGACTGCAGGCATATCAAGAATTGCATACTGTTGCACCACGGACATAAGGCGATGTCTACAAAGTGTACGAGAAACAATTCGCTCAACTTTACTCGTGCTCTCGCACTGTACTACTTCTCAACTGTGTTTGAAACCGACGAGACTTTAGTACCATAACTGCTATCGGCTGGAGTTGTTCCACGCATTTGCTTGGCTGTCTTATTTTGAGAGGATTTTTCGCATTTTCCCGGAATTTTATCCAGTAATACTCAGCTCTTGTTCAATTCTCATGCTGTCGCTTTTCACCACTACAACAATGCATTGTGACTGCAATTATTGCAATTTTAACGTACTCAGGGCATTAACTGTAGTCTATGTCGGACTGGTCATGCAATAAGTGTTTAGCTTTCCAGATTTTTAAGCTTAACGTTGTGGTTATCAATGAACGACGTTCCTCTATATCGACCTTGGCAGTTGGTCTTCCATTTTAATACATGTTTCAAGCAAGCATTCTGCAACTGTCGTTGACTTTGTATATCTTCAGCGAATTGTGTGCTTCCATTGTGCTATCACTACATGCGATCTCATCTTTTAGCGTAGTTCTACGATTGTGAATAGGGAAAATGAAGAATTCATTCTGTGGAATGTGCAAAGTGAACGACGGTGTTCAACATGAGAGCAAATTGCTACTGAAATAGTTGTTGCGAAAGTTCCCGCCATTTTTTGAATGTGCTTTTTTCTCACTAACGCTACCATAACACCGAGCATCAGCCAGGCGGAGCGAATGCTGGTCGACTTCGATCGTGTATGTGGGAACGTTGGACTGCAGCTGAATCTTACGAAGACGATGTTCATGAGGAACGGACAAGTTTCTGATGCCCCATTCTCGCTCAACAGAACGAACATCTCCGAATGCTCCAGCTACGTCTGAGTCGCCAAGTCAATATGGCCAACGACCTAGCGCCGGAGCTGAGCAGAAGGAAAGGAAAAGAAGTCGTGAAGAAGACGACGAACGTCCGACTCCGTGCTCACCTATTCGACTCCACTGTTCTTCCCGCCCTAACATACGCCTCAGAGACCTGGGCTATACGAAAGCAGGATGAACACTTGATCATCGTCGCGCAGCGTGGAATCGGGAGGACGATGCTCCGAGTGACACGACTCACGCAAGTGAGAGAAGACCTCCGGAGTTCTGAGCTTCGCCGACGTTCGAAGACCAGAGACGCTGTCGTATGGGCCAAGTCGTCGAAAATTAGGTGGGCCGGCCACGTAATGCGATTCGCAGACACCCGCTGGACGAGAGCCATCACCGACTGGATTCCGCCAAGGAGGAGGATCCATTGGAGGATCCATTGGAGCACTCTGGCACGCGACAGGGACGAATGGAGACGCTGCTGGCGCCCGCTCCAGCAAGTCGATGACCAATGGGACGACAGGTGATACAGGTGATACAGGTGAACGCTACTTATAGCAACCCTCTTTTGTCCACGTAAAGAGATCAGGTATGTATATGTTTACTATTATGCCTGCTATTCACTCTGGCGTAACTCCTTCTACAAAAATGGAGCTTTCAAAGGAGTACATCCGAGGTCTCTTATTGCATGAGAAAGCGTGCAAACCATTGTCCTACAGTGCGATCGGACACTGTACCCTGCACCATTGATGCGACGACAGGAGGCGGCAGCTGACTCACCAAATTTGAAGTGAGTGCGCACCCTAAATGGGACTAACTTCGCCGTCCTATATCCTTTAATCCTTTATTTAGATTATGACTTGCGATCACCAACAAATGATTAGTGAGTGCTTCTTTCTTCCCATGCAGGTCTGGTATTAGTTCAGCAACCACGGAAGGAAATGAATTGTATTGGTTGACCAATAACTTTGAATGGGCGCACAAAAGTTGAGTCCTCCGACTGCACTATCACCCGTCCATAATAGTTCTACTATATGATCAGCAGTGAACAAATCAGGAGTTAACTTGCTCATAGAGGACTCACACTTCGAAACCGCTGATTGGTAAAGAAAGAGCGGACGCCGAATAAGATTTAAAGTGCATATGTCTATGGTGTATGGTGTATCCGTACGTACATATTCCACTTCCAGATCAAACTCGAAAATTTTCAAATGGACACTCTTCCAAGGATGTCTTGAAATCATACTGAACACCTTTTAAATTGATATTGTTGCGTCTTTCAAACCAACCTTCTTTTTTCTTATTTTTTTTAGATTGTTATGCACTCGAAAATTCGTTAGGAATTGTTTATTCATATCAATTTATGCAACTCAAGTTGCGATTTTCCACAGGATGTAATGTGATCTAGTTGCTCTCGATAGCCTTCCTGGAAAAAATGCTATCTCATATCCTCGAGGCAAACGTTTTTGCGAAAGCAGTACCTCACAACACATGCGATGTCGAAGTCAAATTTGACCTCATCCTTCCCAGAGCATTTGAACGCTGCGCACGCATATGGTCTCCGGCCATGCTTAGGCTTAAGCTGAAATTGTTTCCGTCATAACGACAGATGAAAGCACACTTCAACGGTGCTGTTCATTAATGAAAGATCACACTTTGTTGTGATAGCGATGAACAAAGAACCTGGCAAAGAAAGAATAAGGTTTTGAAAGAAACCCTCAGTATTCGAATGTAATAAAAACAGTTGGTGTTAAAGAAAAATAAATGGAATTTATGACATAGAGATACGATAACGTCAGAGAGAAAGCACTCTTTAAGATAAATTTGGGAGGAAATATTTACCGCTCTTTTTGCTGCCTTCATAAGACTCTTTGTAAGCTCGCGAGCAAGTTCGTTCAAAGACTTGTCTTTAGGATAAGTTCTGCAAATCTTTCATATTTAGGATCAGAATAATATTCTTCGCAACTCAAACACAGACCCTCCTTTGTCAAGGTAGATGTAGTCGTCTTCATTTTCTGGTTTGTCACCGATGAAACCGTAGTCTTCAGCTAGTGTGACGTAGTCCTCATCGTATTCCTGCAATTTACAGTCGAATCTCACTTCATGCTGCACGGTTAGGTTAATAGAATAATACAAAAGAATAAAGATCGGCGCTATTAATTTCATCATGGGATACGCCATGCACTCAACTCCTATGGGATCTCATGTAGACAATTTGCATGCGCATTCGGCCTATTGAATGCCTTGTGGTTGTCAGTTGATAGATAGGCCAGGTTTTGTTCTTTACTGACAAATCTGTAGTAATTCCTCGACCTTACAAGTCCTAGAGCCAAATTCATGAAGGACTTACAGCAATTTGTCGGAGAAAATGCCGAAATCCCTGACAGCGCGTCTTAACGCTGGTGAAACATTTCAACATACCACACATCGCTTTTTGGTAAGCCGCGCTATCAGAGATTTCGGCCGTATTTTCTCCGTTAAATTACTGTAAGTCGTTGACGAATCTGACCTTTGATTGGCCCAGATGAGATAAGAGCTTTGAATATGGGCGCATGCGAGGCTCGGTTCCTCCTCCGACTCCGTTAACCTGTCGCTATCTGTCTTGAAATCTATCGAACAGCATACATTGAAAAATAAAATTTTCGAGCACAAGATGACGTTGCAAAATGACACGAAGTCGGTTATTATGAGTATACTAAAGTGAATGGCACCAATTTTTCCTGGACCAAGAAATACGCGATACTTCTATGACGCGGAGCTATGTATAACTGTGCTCGAAAGAATATTTTTCAACATTTATTCAAAAAAAGTTTCGAATAATTGTTTGAATACTCAAATATTTAATATTTCTAGATTTCTGAATAGTTGTTCGATTTCTAACATTGATGGTTTTATTTAGAAAGTCGGATCTTCGTTCGAATTCGGAAGCCATATTTGAGTATTGTTCGCGAATTGAATATTTAAACTTTATTCGACAATCGAATATTTGAATACCAAATAAATATAAAATTCTCAAGGACAGAACTAGATTAGAACAAATTATTCAGTTAATCAAGCACCCGTACAAACAAAAAATAAGGCCTATTCGATTTTTGATCGCTTGAAAAAATTGATGAGCAAATTGATTTGTTCTTTCGTTTGCTCAAAATTTTTTGACACCAAATAGAATCGTTCGTTCACTTGTTAGAAGTTTTTTGGCATGACATAAAGTTAAAAATTAATTTGTTTAAAAATTTTCGACATTGAATTTATTCGTTCATCCATTCGTTCGATAAATTTTTTCAAAACACAATCTATGTACGCTGAGTGAAGTACATGGCGCATCAGAAATAGTAGCTGACAAACCCAGATGCGCTTGTGTCTTTCTGTTGCCTGGATACAGTTATCGATGTAGAAAACTGACATACCAAACCAAGATTTGCGGCTTTCACTTCCTCGGCGATGGTCTCACTTACTTCACTTGTCACACTGTCGCAAAGAAAGATCTCTGGAAAGTTTTAGTAGAAGGCTCTCTAACGGTGATAAGCGGACTTTATAAAGCATTCACAAGGTGTATCAAAATTATCGCTGCAAGTTTGAGTCTCGTTAAAGATAGTGGATGTGCTGTTCTGGGTCACATTGCTGCCAATATTAAGCAAAGCCTCATTAGCATGCTCGACTCCAATTCTCCTTCTCTTGAAATCTCGGCGTGGTTGGCTCCTAACTCTAACTGTAGACTTCTTGACCAATTTGTTGACGGATTCCTTGTCATTAGAGGCCCAGAAATGGTGCATGGTTAGCAAGAAAGCAGCTAATCGACCAGACGCCTTAACTGCTCTACCAGTTTGCTTTCGATCGAGGCCTAATTAAAAGAGGCTGGCTAATAATAAACAAAAAAGATAAAGGACGGCGTTATTAAATTCCTTATGGGATGCGCCACAGATTCTACTCCCACGGGATGTCGTGGAGGCAATTTGAATGCGTATTTGGCCACACAGTGACTCGCGGTGGCTAGCCGATGAACAAGTCAGCGCTTTATCCTTATCAACAAGCCTGGTACCAGTTCACCGAGGAATGGAAGATTTGGTTGGCCTGGGTGGGAAATCCGAACCAAGCACCTGGTATCGGATGCACGCGACAGCTGGCGCCTCCTCCGACTGCGCTACAAGTTACCTTACTTCTTTGTTGAGATGTACTAACCTAGGCTCACACCTATGGGAGCAAATTAAGGGGGTCATAGGAAACGCTCTCTGTTTTGGCTATGTCGATGCTTGTCATGCTCACATTTATTACGTCTGCAAGGGATCTCGTGCAACGCAGTCATAGGAGGTGCCGGTTGTTGCGTGCGTCCGTTACCAGGTTTTTGGTTCGTTCGGAGTTCCCGCCCAGGCTAGTGAAGCTTTTCATAGCATCGGGGTCGATAGAGTTCCGGAAAGGTAAAGCACTTTGTTGCACAACGGTTGTCCACCGCAAGTGGTCGAATACGCATCCGAGCTGCTTCCACGACATCCCGTAGAAGTAGAATGCGTGGCGCATTCCAAAAGGGATTGAGCAACGCCGTTTTTTATCCTCTTATTTTGCTAGTTGCAGACTGGTTTTTCAAAAGTATGAATTTTGGTGCTTCTGTTTTCATACAACGCTGTCTACAACAGACATTGTGCACCCATTCTGCAGCCAATGAAGTGTTGTCCATGTCTTCGTCAGTGCACGCCGGAATCTCGGAGTTATTATCACAGGTAAAACTATGGTAAAGCAGCCTCATACTCTCTAGTCCCGAAATACGCAGGAGTTACTTACGGTCTACCTCGTCTTCCTGAGCCAAGATACCAGTACTCGCCAAAAGAACGGACAGCACCTGAAATAATTACGTAGGGAAGGCGAACTTCGTGGAAAATTAAGCAATAGTGCACTAGCGACTTACGATAGAATAAAAGGATACCATTTTGTTGGGGGCTGGAACGCTGATGAAATTTTTGCGCGAGCTGCTTTTATGCAGCTCTAAACCTGCACTTCTCAATGTGGTTTCTCGGCGCCATGATCAACATCCGATCGGACGAAATTAATGCTGTTGGCTATGCTGGCTCTACTTTGCTTACAATGACAACTCGTGGAGCAAGAGCTCGATGGAGATGTTCTGTACTTTCTGAATACCGTTCTCCAAGCACACACAATGGACGTTGACGATTAAGCGATGGATACCGAAGTACATTTGCGACGCCATTCATAACGATGAGAAAAGCGTGGAAGGCGCAGTAGTTGTACCTTTTATTCTTGCAACAATAGCTTCTCTAGCTTTCCTTGTTCTGTAAAAATTCGCTAGATCAGCTAAACCAGAGCTACTTAAACAACTTGATATTTACACCGCTTAATTCCTAGTTACATTTGTAATCACCAATCGATATGAAAACTGCATCGGTCTTTATTGCAAAATATTGAAGAAGTAGTCACCCGGCTCCAAACTCTTCTGATTCATATTATTAAAGATCCAAAAAATGCCATCATGAATAATATTTTGTATAGCCTTTTCTCTGTCATTATTAGAAAATTCTTTGAATTTTTCTTTCATTCTGCCTGGATATAAACCCCTGACCAATGTAGTCGGAGCATTCAGCTCCAGTCAATAAAGCTCCTAACAACCGAAGCGTCTCACGAGACAACATTTTCAAATTTTTAGAAACCTAAAGGTGCCCATAAACGCACATCGTCTTCGATTATTACACCCTGGAAACACATAAGCACACAAAATTAAAGAATCGAAGAAGTGAAATTCAACAAAACAATTCGGCTAGTAAACTACAACATACTATTCGAAAGATAGATATAAGAAGAGATTTCTCACTAAACATAAGCTAACACCTGTCGTCCCATTAACCATCGATTTGCTCGAGCGAGCGCCA
This sequence comes from Heligmosomoides polygyrus polygyrus, assembly GCA_947396885.1. Lineage (NCBI taxonomy): Eukaryota > Metazoa > Nematoda > Chromadorea > Rhabditida > Heligmosomidae > Heligmosomoides > Heligmosomoides polygyrus. The sequence goes on from OX377204.1 coordinate 6,586,438, forward strand.
GCAGCGTCTCCATTCGTCCCTGTCGCGTGCCAGAGTGCTCCAATGGATCCTCCTCGCTCAAGGGACACGAAGATCGTTCGTTTAGGGCGTTCTCGAAGCAGCACAACCATCGCGTTTGTGGACACTATAGTGCTCTCTTGACATCACGCGGAATCCAGTCGGTGACAGCTCTCGTCTGCATGTTCTAAATTAGGCGTGACTGAGCTGCAAGATCGAGAAGCAGGCATGGCTGTGGACTACCGACGTAAGAGAAAAAGTCCGAGAGAAGAAAAGGTTATATCACGCTTCCCTGCGCGACAAGACTGCGGACAATTTGCCAGGACCAGGCGAAAACAGCTTTCTTGGATTCTGTCGAACCTCGACCACCTAATTTTTTTCGTTGTTGAAATAATTCGATTGGTGGCCTATTGGCAAACGTGTGCTGATTTGAACGGTGCTTATTTCGACCAAATCCGATAAGATTTGAGAAAGTTATGGTAGTTGAAAGTGAAGCACTCAAAACGCTGAGAACTTTCCGGACAACCTAAACGTCGATGTAATGGCTCATTAGGAATCGGTTGTATGTCTAATCATTCTATGGAGTTTCCAAACCAGTACACGAAGAAGGCGGAGAGTTGTTGGATACACCGCCCTCAGAAAGGGGCGGGGCGAGGGGCGCGTGGACAAGATGTCCGGGTGCCGCCTTCACATTGAGCCATCGCAATTCTAATCACTTCTCTTGGCCCAGCAGCTCTATCCTGAACTGATTTCGTTCTTGAGACAAGAGTTAGAATCTTGTTCACCATATTTGGAGGAAAAGAGTTTTCACCTGCAGCGCCAAGGCTTTCTTCAGGTCCCGCCACATTGCTCAGCACTCATTTTGGCGGCGTCGGTAGGCGTCGTCCGCATTTTCCGGCAAGTACAGCAACAACAACGATGTTTTGTTGCGATCAAAACATCGTTGTGACAGCTTACTACCTCGATACCAGCCACTTGAGGCTTGATGAAACCGATTTGAATTTGCAAGGAAAGTTGTCCGATCCTTGGAAAGAGAGGACGGTGAGCCGTTTTTGCGCACAATTACGGATAGGTCTTCAATGTAGAACTCCTGACCGGAATCACCCATAGTTTCTAGTTGAGGCGAAAATTTAAAGAATTGTGGCAAAAATTGAAAGAATCTAGAGAGAAGAGCGACGTTCTCCCTTTCTGAACTGCCTCCATAACCGACCCGATTGGAAAATGACTCCAGTGGCCGGATTCATCAAAGTTACTGCAGTAACTTTAACGGAGAATTGTAAGCGAAGAGCTCAGATAACGCAGCTTATCGCTCACCATATCGCTTGATAAGCCATGTTATCTGAGATCTTTGCATGCAATTCTCCGTTAAAGTTACTGCAGTAACTTTGGTGAATCCGGCACCAGTGTTCCCCGAGATGCGCTTCCCAATCGTCTCCTATCAGCTGTTAGGTTTTTGAACGACGTCACGCCAATTAACGACGGTTTCGCGCGCAGCAAACTTGTCCAAATAAGGCGGCGCGGGAAGTGTGCGGCGAGCAGCGTGGTGTACCGAAAGTTGGCCCCCACGAAAAACACCTTGATCACATTCGAGACCGTATAATCCATAAACAAATCTTTTTTAGTCAACTGTGTTGGGGTGTTACATAAAATATTTCAACACCATTTATTCGTTTACAATTTAAATATTCTAATTTTCACTGTTCCTAGAAGTCACTTTTACCTTTTCATTACACGAAATCATCGATGTATATTAGTCGCCTTTTTTGGTAACTAGTAGAAGTTCTAACATGTAACATTTCATTTAGAATTGCGCAACTGTGAAATCCATTCCGTTAATGTGTTTCAGTTATGTGGCATAGTGAATCGCTTTTCTGGTCTAAGTTTTAACTCGTCCATTGCTTTCGACAGTGGGAAGGGAGCTGGATTTATTGGAAGTGGGTGGCGCAATGCCATCTGAAATCGATTGATGAATATGTGCAATCATTTTGCATTTCATGCAAGTGAATCGGCTACAATACCTCACGCACTATCGTAGACCATCGCCTCTTTTGACGTCGGCCGATTCTTAACCTTCTTCCGACTGTTGGTTTCTTAAAGAAAAAGCGTGAGATCCAGCAAGATGCATTGATGCCTATAGTAGCTTATTGTTAGAAGTTTAACGCATACAGTGGGTTTCCTTGCGAAAACTTTTTCGTTATCGAAATATTCGTGTGCTTGTTCGACCCATTTTAAATCATCTGGGCTAGGCTTGGCAAACGCTTCTGAAATTAATCGCGTTGGATACCCAAGACAACATTTGAAAAAATGTAAAACTGACAGCGCTTAAAGTCCCTTACCAAGTTCAGCCCTTTGTTCTGTTTCGATTAAAGAAGGTAGGCCGTACCATGTGTCCGATGAACTCAGGGATGATGTCGGCGGAGCAGAGCTTTCTGGAGCGCCTGAATTCCTTGGAAAATGTGCGCACATGAATTCATTGGTTTCCGCTTCGCACTTGAATATCAATTACGTCAGAAATAGTCTACGCAGTTCACCAAAGGAGCAGTGTACTTTTGGTTGGCTAATATTTTCAACATGGCACAAAAAAAAGAGGTATAAACTGCCTAACTTGGTCCCTCTCTCGAGCCATTTGGCTTCTTACCTGCGCGAGGAGGATTGCTAAGACCACTAGAACCAGATCGGAATAGATGCATGGAATAGGAGCGCGTTGGAACTGGAGCACACTTGTTGACGGAGAGTCGTTGGATACACAGTCCTCAGAAAGGGGCGGGGCGAGCGAGGGGCGCGCCGAGGACAAGATGTCCGGGTGCCTGCCATCACATGGAGGCATCGCATTTCTAACCACTTCCATTGGCCCTCTATCCTGAACTGATTTAGTTCTTGAGAGAAGAGTCAGAATCTTGTTCACCACATTCGGAGAAAGGACTTTCATCTGCAGCGCCAAGGCTTTCTTCAGGTCCCGTCTTCCGACAAGTACAGCAACATCTTAGCGAGATATGTCATGACAACAACGCGACCATCCACTAGAAAGTTCTTCAATACAAGGAGAGTTGTCTGATCCTTGAGAAGAGAGGACAATGAGCCGGTTTTGCGCACAATTACGGATAAAACTTCAATGTAGAACGCCTGACCGAAATCACCATAGTCTGTAGTTGAGGCGAAAAATTAAGGAATTGTGGCGAAAATTGAAAGAATCTAGAGAGAAGAGCGACGTTCTCCTTCCCTCAACTACCTCCATAACCGAACTGACCGGAAAATGACTTCAGAGTTCCCCGAGATGCTCTTCCCAATCGTCTCCTATCAGCTGTTAGGTTTGTCAATTAACACCTTTCGCGCGCAAGTCCAAAAAGGGCGGCGTGGGCAGGGCGGGAAGTGGGCGGCAGGCAGCACGGTGTACCAACGACTGCCCCCACACTTGTTCGACGCGCGTACAAGGGGCTGCGTCAGCACTCACTTGGGCATTCGATCGATGCGCATCGGTCTATCATGACGCAGTCGATGGTGGCGGTGCTTCATGGGATGGAGGTTTGGGGTTCGGTTCTCCTTTGCCGCGAGATCTTTGCATCTCAACTGAGTGGTTGAGATTTGAGGGGCTTTGACGTCAGCACAATTTTCTGGTGTTCTCTGTGTATTTTCCAGCTGTATGCGCTTCGGCAGAACCCTGTTGCGGACTCTCCCTGGGCGACAAAAAAAAAACACCTAGGACGGACCACACCCCGGGGTCCCTTCCATAGCCTGGTTCTGAAACTAACCCAGCTACGCACTTCCCCGATTAAGCAGTTTCAGTGCGCTCGGAGTCATCAGATGGAGATATGCGTGCCTTAGGCCTGAGTTATACTCCCGCGGGAGCATCCGCGGAAGGGCGAGAATCGTGTCGAGATCCCTCACCTGGCCAATCGTCGCGCCCGGCCACGCCCTCCGCCCGTGGTGCACCGTTCGTCGGCGGACGTTCTGCGGATGCTCCCGCGGGAGTATGGCCTATGTTAGGCCTGTGTTATACTTCCGCGGGAGCATCCGCGGAACGTTCGTGGACGAAGGGTGCACTGCGGAATGCGGGCGTGGCGGGGCGCGGCTATTGGCCAGGTGAGGGATCTTGGCGCGATTACCGCCCTTTCGCGGATGCTCCCGCGGGAGTATAACTCATGCCTTAAGGCCCCCACAGAGTTCTGCGGCAGCGCCGCGGCCCCATGCTTAACCATAGGGCAGAGACGCAGAGCTCGCCGCCGGCGGCGTCCCTGCCCTATCCTTAACCATTGCTGCGAGCGGCGTTGCCGCAGAACTCTGTGGGGGCCTTTATACTCCCTCGGGAGCATCCGCGGAACGTACGCGGACTATGGTTGCACGGCGGACGGCGGGCGTGGCGGGGCGTGGCGATTGGCCAGGTGAGGGATCTCAGCACGATTCTCGCCCTTCCGGGACGCTCCCGCGGGAGTATAACATAGGCCTATAACACACGCCTTAAGCGGCTTTCACACTGCCGTTGCTGCTGTTGCGTAACCGATGCCGTAAGTGTTAGTGTCAAGTGCTCGCGCGAGTGATACCATGCTCCGATCCACGCTCAAAATCTATTCTGATCTGGTTTTAGTGGCCATAGATCCACTCCACGAGAAGTTGTTGTTACGCTTACACCCAAAGAAGCTCTGAGAAGGTATTCATCACTTCTTCAGAATGAGTTCCAGGGCTATCGTTGCGCCTAAGCTTAAGTCGTGAATGAACGAGTCAAACACTCATTCTGCTTGATTATCCTATCCAATTCCTTTTCAGTTGTTGCGCGGGAAAACCTTGTTTGGAGCTATCCTAGTCGGAAGGGAGCGAAAAAGCGAAGTACATACCAGATGCTATTTTACAGACAAAAATGTAAAGAAGGTCCTCTCGTGTTCCAGTTCAGTATTGTGTCCTTGCAAAATGGTTTGCTTCTCACTTTCTCGCTGCTGTCATAAGGGAATACCGCTCATTCACTAGGAAAAATCCAATTTGTTCCATACGCCTGGAAGACTCTCGGCGCGATATGGCTTAGGGCAAGGATCTTCTTCTGTTTAATGGTTGCATACTTTCATAAGGAAGCATATGCATATCGAGTTACTTCAGAGGCCCGATTCGTCAACACCTAAAGTGCAGGTGTATAAGGGATGGGTGTAACAACGATGGGACTTTCATCGTAAACATTACACCCCCCCCCCCCATAAGAGTGGGTGGAGATTTGAGTCGCCACATTAAAACAAAAATATCTTCACTTGTAGAACAGTTTTAGAGCGGAAATAACATCTACCGTAGTCGACATGTATTGGTTGATCAAACACTTAGGCCAGATATTATGTGCACGAAATCCTGCACTTCTGGGCCCAGCATCATCGCACCGCTACACATTTCTTGTTAGGGAAGGGACCATAAGTGAAAGCGGTTCTCCTCGCAATTAAGAGTTCTTGCGTAGTGAAGTGATAATATATATTCGGTAGGTATTCCAAAGCTGTTCATTTCCAGGAAAGCTGTTGCTCTAACCAGGGAATGCCGTGAGCTTCCCATGGAACTTCGGAGTGAGATCTATATCATGTGAAAGAGCTCGAGACGCTGATATGTAGACCAAATTTGCTAAATTTATCTCCAAAGCGAGTTATGGCCGGCGGAAGCCGCAATGTCTTCCATGTGTTAGGCGCGCTCAATCAGCGCGGGGCGCAGTATTGCGCGGTAATCAGCCGTTAGCAGCGGCGGCGGCGCAGTAGTAGGGTGCTCACTTCACAGAATTGGGGTCATTGGTTCGGTTCTTGCCGCTGACGGCTTTTTTGCATTTTGTGACCTATCTTCGATGAGGACCTATAATCTCATTCTTAGCACATTTTTGAGCGAACGGCTAATGGCGACTTGCATTTACGTCTATTTGAAGACGGAAACGTATTTCAGGTAAAATGTTTTATTCATGACGTGAAGCAAGTCAAAAATTCAAATCAAAACAAAATAAAAAGTAAAAATAAAATCAAAAATCAACAAAACTTAATAAACATAATGAATGAAAAGTAAAGGTACTAGTTAAAAGTTCCGACTCCACCGACAAGACTTCGGCCGAACGGTTATAGATAGCCGTCGGTGGAGTCGGAACTTGAAGCCGCACTGCTATCCTCAGGCGATCCGAATTCAGAGACCAGAATGGCTGGAGAAAAAGGCATGGCGAATGAAGAAAAAACAATGGCACATTGAAGCCTTCAAAATTGATCGATCAAGTCAAACATTTAGCCTAATTGCTGGATTACGCATGAAATTAGAAGCCTGTTAGCGTAAGTTTAGGCTTATGACAGTTGGTGTCAGATTGTGAAGAGCAGATTTGTTTTACACATTTTTTCTGTTTTGTTTTGTTTGTTCCATCAGTGATGAAGAAGGATTTAACGGATATAATTAATTTTTGATATGCATAGAAGTATTTCATTTTTCAATATGTTTAATTATGTTGATTAAGTATTGTTAATTTTTCATTTTATTGCACTTTTTTTTATTATGTTTATTAAGTTTTGTTGATTTTTGATTTTATTCTTACTTTTTATTTTGTTTTTATTTGAATTTCTGACTTGTTTCACGTCATGGATAAAACATTTTACCTGAAACACGTTTCCGTCTTCAAATAGACGTAAATGCAAGTCGCCATTAGCCGTTCGCTCAAAAATGTGCTAAGAATGAGACTATAGGTCCTCGTCGAAGATAGGTCACAAAATGCAAAAAAGCCGTCAGCGGTAGGAACCGAACCAATGACCCAAATTCTGTGAAGTGAGCACCCTACCACTGCGCCGCCGCCGCTGCTGACGGCTGATTACCGCGCAATACTGCGCCCAGTGCTGATTGAGCACGCCTAACACATGGAAGACGTCGCGGCTTCCGCCGGCCATAACTCGCTTAGAAGATAAATTTAGCAAATTTGGTCTACATATCTGTGATCAGCGTCTCGAGCTCTTTCACATGATATAGGTCTCAATCCGAAGTTCCATGGGAAGCTGACGGCATTCCCTGGTGTGTTGCAGTAAGTTGCAGACCATCTAGCTCGAATTTAACTTCCTCGGAGATACTGCACTCAATGTAGGGATCGGAGACATTACGCTCTTCAGTCATGGCGTTTCGTCTTACCTGGGTCACTAAACGGCCTTCCGTCAAGACTTGGCAAGCATCCTGAAGTGCAAAGAGGGGCCGTTCTTTCTAAATAATATAACGGTGTGACGTGTCCCACACGGGACTCTGAAGATTACTTATCATTCACCGTAAAGCCTCTATCAGTGTTTATTAGCAAAGAAAGATGAGCTAAAATGTGAACAAAAGTGGGCGTTCATCCGATCTGAAGATAGGTCAAACAGTACATATTTTGCGTCTTACCTGAACCAGAGGTTTGTCGCTCTGAACCGCTTTGTGACTTCTTCAGTGGAACCCGAAAAGGTGTTGATTGGTTAGTTTGTGGCGATGGCAGCTTTGATTGGTCCGTTGTCGTCATTTCACTACGAGAAACAGTCGAGAAATCGGAATCCCTAAATGCTCACTCCTAGAGAACGTTTAAGACACACTCTTCTGACGCAAGTGGCCGCCAATGTCTCAAATATGTAGTCTGCTCAGCTCTTTGACTGACCTTCTATGCTCGTTTTTAAAAAGTAGAAGAAATACGTGAAGATGATCAGTGATTAGCTGTGCCTTAATATAGAACCTACCATTCCTCCTCAAAACGGCTGTATTCCATTTTTAGTGTGGCTGCATTGTGTTCAGCAACATCTTTGCGCACCTGTTCCCTTAGATTATATTGTCATAGCATAGAGCAAACACCTCAAAATGGTCGAAATTGTAAGAAAAAACCTACATTTTCAGCTGTAATCGGATGCTTTCTTCCACAGCATTCGATACCGATTTGGTGCTTAAAGTGCAAAAAATTGCTGTTGCATGAACAGTATTTATTCGCTACAATAGGCGCTGGCCCTTGTTTATATAGCGTTATCAGCACTCCTTGCAGTGGCCAAACGGCCTAAGGCCCGTTTATACTTCGTCGCGGCGCGATGCGACGCCACGTATAGTAGCCATATTGATTGTGCGACGCGATCGATCAATTTGGCCTCCTTGCGTGGCCATCGCGTCGCGCCGCGACGAAGTATAAACGAGGTCTAACGCCCGTTTATACTTCGTCGGCATCATGGTCGCAATAGATATCGACGGGGCGACGGGAAAAATCGATATCTATGGTGAATGGCATCACGGCCGCCAAACGTCTGGTTGGGGTCTTCGCCCGAAACTCGGAGAATAGAAGAACCCCAATGTTCCTCCTTTTTTCTTTAGGCCTTCTTACTTCTATTAAGTGAAAAACTGGCTTTACTAGATAGATTAGTGCAGCGGGATATGGCAGGGCAGAATTTTCACTGCTTCTATGAAGCCCATCCACCATCTATCGCATGTACACGATTTCTTCTCCGATGTGCCCGTTCTCTACGTGGCGAGATCATGAGAACAGAATCACTCAAAAGATAATATAACCACTCTTCAAATGAATAATCTAATTTAATAGTAATTGTACCCACTTTTAGCACACAACTTCGAATATAAGAACACAGTTTTGTCCTTCTAAAACCTCTAACCATTAGCCCATTACCTACATTGTCTGTTTGGATCTTCCTCACCATTTGTCTTTAACAAGGTTTCCCTCCCCCACGTATATTATGTGCCTTAATGTCACTCGATTGAGCAACACTAACATTCTATTATCACATCAAACTACTCTACAAGATGAAGTTTCGTCATTCTATTGTTTCTACACCCGCGTTTTGTCCACAACTGCATCCGTCTGCACGCATAATCGCGCTCCAATTGGCCCAGCCCTGAAACGTTAGCGCAAAACTCGTTCTATCCGCTGCGGGAGCAGCGAGAACTCCGTCCGGGTCGGCGCACGCGCGCGCGACCGCAGGCGTCAAATTGAATATCGCCGCCGCCCCCCATATTTGGGCGAATGGCGGCTTCTGAAGAACCGCCAGAGAAGCGGTTGTCTTAAGGACTTTCGAACTTTACGGCGTCAGCGACGTGAGTGATAGCGGAGCATAGTGTTCGTAACTACACAGCAGAAGCCTATGGGACAAAGACCGTTGAAATCCGGACTTGAAGCGCCTTTCTGCTTATACTTCCTTTCTAGACTTCGACGGAAGCAATCATCCATATATCTACGGTATATGAGGCTCGTAATGGTTTGAACCGCAGGAAGAGTGCGAATTTTCTTTTAATTGGCATGAAAATTTAAAAAGACCACGGAAATGTTCATTCACGCCCTCGGACGGTACCATTCTCTATCGCAAGCCACAGCGACAGCGGGTAGAAGAACCGCGATAGGACGTCGACCAGCCAACGGCCGCCCTCGATGCTCGCAGAACCAGGCTGAGCAAGGGACTACGGGATGTGGCAAAAATGCAGCAATGCAGAACAACAGAACTCCCGACCTCCTTCGTATAAAGCAACGCCACTACCACTGCCCTACAATACGCTTGCCCCGAGTGCCATCGCGGGCATACAAGACATCGATCGAATGCCCATGTGGACGTCGACGCGATCCGCGACGCAACGGCAGCGGTCACACGCTACAGTATCGCGGGTTGATGAGCAAACCTGCACATCAACCAGCGACTCCATGGAATGCATCGGCAGAAAGTGGTTAGGTCTAAGTAATACCGATGTCGACTGACCGTGGTATCGTCGTGTTCGAGTATTGCCAAGTGGGCCAACGCAGACGGCTCGCTGCGTAGCGGCGGAGAAAGAGTGGCGACCCTACACCAATTAGTAGATGCTCTTCGAGCGCTGGATCAGAAACGGAAGGAACTCTTGGCGAAATGAGCGGACGGGGGAGAGGCAGCCCATGGGCTTCGACCGCCTTGAGCGTAGCAGTCGGATATGATGAGGTGAATATTCCACAGTACACGAATTGATGCATACGTATAAGTTGCAGCGAGAGGGACCTAGGGCAAACGGTATGTCACCGCGAACTAAATGGGTAAACTCGTCCTACACGTGGGAAACGCCACGACACCTCGTACCTGTTTGAGTACTGCCTCGCTTATTGCGCCGAACTCCGTGATGAGGCCCATCTAGCTACTAGTGCAAAAAGATTCGAGAAGCTGGTATGCTCTGTATCAGGATGTGCGGATGTGTGTGTTCGGAATTCCGGTTTCCGATCATTTTGAGCTCTTCCGTTCCGTTCCGTGTTCTGCCTGTTTTTGGACCGGAAGGCGGAAACGGAAATTGGCACTGCTCAACACTAGTTTCTGTTCCGCACAACCAGCTTATAACGTAAAACGAGTTCTCGAATCTATCCTAGTCCGGGGGACCACATAACTGAAAAGTATTATATGTAACAAATTCAGTTGAGACTTATCGAGCGGATCCCACAGAACAACATAGGACCCTAAACAAGAAAAGCCACAAACAAAAAAAAAACAACAAAAATTGCATATGCTGCGGTTGTAAGCCGACAAAGTTGTGAGCCCTCCTCACCATGTTGGGTCCTGGTTATATAACATGTCAGGCAGCGGTCAGCAGGCGGCATGCCTCCATTCCGTCGCTCTTTGCCCGCCGAGGCGGTTGAAAACGCGGTGATTTTTTGTTTTTTGTTTGTTTGTTTTTTTAGGTTCCAAATCGTTCTCTAGGAGCCGTTCGGTATGTCTGTAACCATTTTGTTACCTACTTTTTAGCTATATGGCCCCCGACTAGGATAGATTAGAGTTCTCTTCATATAATTGTGATAGAAATACTGTTTGACAACCATAGTATTAACACTCTTGAAATTGGTTAGACTACCAAAAAACACTCAAAAATGGCAACGGCTGAGTGCAGAAAAAAAATTAATGGGCCAGAAAGGCTATGTATGCATCCTGCATCCTGATTGAGAAACTAGAAATAGTGGGCATTCATCCTAGGTTAATCTGCTGGATTTGTAACTTTTTAGAGAGCCGCACTTATCAAGTTAGGCTAGGCAATACCTTTTCGTCCGTTTATCAAGTAACCAGTGGTGTGCCACAAGGTGGTGTACTTTCCCCTCTATTGTTTCTATTATACACGTTGGATCTCCGTGCAAAATACTAGAATTTGACGTTTAATGTCAAATGTACGCCGACGACATTAGGATATACAAGGATATTTCAGCATCAGATGATAGTGAAGCGCTTCAAAACGCCATAGATTCTGTTGTGGAATGGTCCAATAAAATGGAAATGCCGCTTTCAGCCGAGAAGACAGTGGCGTTACGCATAGGTAATTGTCAGGGTACCGATGCGAATAAGGTTTATAAGGCAAATGATTTTTTTCTTAATTGGACATCGGAAGTTAAGGATCTAGGATTCTTGATTAATGACAAACTTTGCTTTGATAACCATTGCAAAGCTTTGGTTTCAAAGGCAAATCATAGGGTGTATAACATATTCAAAGCGCTCCAAACAAAAAATCCTCGGACTTTGGTCAAAGCCTACAAAATCTATGTACGTCCAATTCTGGAGGGAGATACCACTGCTTTCTCGCCTTATAAAAAGAAATTCATAGACCTGATTGAAAGTGCTCAGAATAACTTCACTCGCAAGGTTCTTATGCGCTGTACAGGTCTAGGTTACCAATACATTCCCAATGGAGATGAAAGACGGAAACAACTTGGGCTATCTAGTCTGCAGAGTAGGAGAGCTAGAAATGATCTCCTGATGGTTTTCAAAGTGATTACAAGTAGAACTGAACTAAACTCTAGAGATATTTTTAACCTATTTCCTTCTAGAACTAGAGGAGCAAATGCTAAGCTGAGGGTTCCAGCTACTAGGTTACAGGTTCGTCACAAAAGCTTTCCCATAAGAGTGATTCCGTTATTCAATAAGCTGCTTAATGAGAACATTCTCTCTCTACCGCTCTTTGCCTTAAAAAAAAACTGATTTTCTCGCGTAGACACTTAGGGATTTCCTGATGAAAGCATGCATTATTGCAGTTTAATTTACATCTTTCCTGCACTACTATGTTGTATCCTGTTGGAGTTTTTCTAGTGTTTCTCCTACTATGTTTGCTTCCTTTGAAGTTTACTAGTGTTTGTTGTACTACGTTCTTGAGTCTTCTAGTGCACTGTTTCGCGTCTAGATGTTGCTATTACTCGCGTGGGCATGGCCTGCGCCTCCAAAGATAAAGATAAAGATCCTCCTCCGCGACAAACCAATAGAGTAGGAAAGAATGTGGGACATACAGCGTTGGTGCAACATCATCGATCGAATTTCCACGTGGACGCCGACGCAATCCACGTGTGCGGCTCATCAACTGTGGAGAACCGTGCTTCAAATTCAATTTTGCCGTATTACAAATGCAAGGGCCGGCGCAACTGGTGAACGGGAGGGGGAGCAATCTATCAGTACTCGTAGAATTTACGGGTTTTTACCCGCTTGACCTAGGCCCCTCTCTTTGCAACTTGCATTACACGTACGTACGCGTACAACGGGGGAAATTCCACGTCACTAAACCCGATTGCTATGTTCAAGACGGTCGAAGCCAAGGACTGCCCCCAATGTTGCGTACAAGGGTTTATCCCGAGTTTACATTCCTTAGAAATTCCTGCGCAATGATACAGCCCATGGGGGTTAAATCCCAATGAGGGGGGGGGGGCACGGCGACCTCGGGCCGGAACGCATGTGTGCGCGTCGACAGGTTCACCGTGGCGATACATACAGGGATGTCTGCGGGTTCCACGTATCGACCCACACCTGCGGGCTCCACTTATCGACCCACAGCCACTGTACGGCTATCCCTGTACGTATCGCCACGGTGAGCCTGTCGACGCGTCTTTTTCTCGCCTTTTCGTCCGGCGTTTTTTCGTTTAAATTTCCTCTTTATTTCAGGAGGAAGACTGTAGTCGCCACAGTAGGGATTCAGGTAGGTATGTTATGTTACAAGTATTCATCTCTATGTAGTGTTTCGACGTGAGTATGGAGCCCCCCCCCCTCATTGGGATTGAACCCCATGGGCTTCGAGCGACTTAAGCGTAGCAGTCGGATATGGTGACGTGGAATTTCTCACATTGTACGCAAACTGACGGGAACGTACGTGAGAGTAGCCTAGGTCAAGCAGGGAGAAGCTTGTTCACACGTGGGCTGTCCCCCTCATAGTAGCATTGCGCCGAAATTCCATTTAGATTTCATACTGAAGTCAGTCACGAAGTGTAATCATCCGAAATTAAAGTTTTTAGCCGGACCGTGGCTCGAGGAGGGGGGGGGGACCATGTAATACGAGGTCCTGCGTTGCGTAGAACTAAAAATTTTACACTGCACTGGTGTGTTCTACCCAGTGGTGAAGTGAACTAGCCAATTCTTATGTGACTGAGCATTCTTACCAAGGCGGATGACCACTTAAAACAAGGTGACCCCAAGCCACTGTATTCAACAGGCCCCTTACTGTCTTGCACCCTCCTTTCTGTAGTGCAATGTAACATACTCGCTTTCTTCAAGATTGCTGACGTTATCCGTGGAAGCTCCATCGCTGGACGTCGTCACATTCGAGCTATTCGTCTTTTTCTAAACAAACATCTTTTTCTCACCTACACATATACGACTTTGATACTTTTTAAACAGAGACGCATGTTTCCAAGGAATGGAATGCTTTAGAGGCGGCACATGACAGAGTCGATAGACATGGCGAGCACCAACCGTGTCCGTTGCTTCAGAGCCAGCAGCCGAGCGCTGCGCTACCGTCGACCGATTTCCCATCCGCCACCTACCTAAACTAGAACAGCTAGCAATACTTCGACGCTTCGAGCTTTGAGTGATATTGATATTAAGTTCAACCAATCATGCTGTGTAGGAAGCTGGCAGGATCAGTTAGACCAGTGATATTAACGAGGTAGAATTTCATGTTCAACCGCTGCGAACTACTACATTTGGTGCAATCCTTGTTGGTGGTGGCCGCTCTTAAACGATTTCATCTTAAATGAGTTCAGTATTAAAATATGTTGAATTCACTCATTCCATAGGAAATGACTACATTAAAGAATCCAAAATAAGTAACACAAAGAACATGAGAATATATATTTGTAGGCTAGGTTGGGACGTTCGCAAAAGATTAGGACGTGAAGTACATTGCATTGTCTGTGTACAAAACTTTTAATGAATTGGTAGTGTCTTCACCTATTTTATTTTTTGTTATAATGATGTTCTTTGTTTTGTCTTCTAGAAGTAGAATATGTCCGTTCTCGGTGCAAATGTAGAAATAGGGTCCACTCCTACTATACTGACACCGAGAACGGCACTTTAAGGTTCCCCTCCCGACTAGGAGCTCGGAAACTGAGCCTACCTCGGCAGCTAGGTTGGTATAGTTTACCTATTTCTATATGTCGTTGGCTATTTATTGGGTTCCGTTATGTCGTGAGATTGTTTACTAGCGGCCACCACCAACTAAGATTGCACCCTACATTTTATCTTTGTATGCGGTTGGAATAAGAACATGACCAAGTTTAGAATTGGATTCCACACTCACCTTCTTCTTCTTCTTCTTCTTCTTCAGCGTTTGTCCCGCTTCGTCGCGGGGTCCGCTCTTCTGGTGTCATGACGCCACCTTTCCCGGTCATGCGCTTGATCGGGGTGGACGCCAGTTACTTTCATGTCCGTGTGTAACGTGTCAGACCAACGCTGCTTCGGGCGTCCTCTAGGCCGCTTTCCTGACACTTCCAACTCAAGGCCTATCTTGCGGACGCTATCTTCCTTTCCACGCAGAACGTGACCGTACCATCGTAAGCGAGCTTCGCGCATCTTGTCCGCTATCGGCGCGACACCGAACTTCTGCCGAATAGCATCATTTCTGATGCGGTCCATGCGGGTGACTCCAGCCGTCCAGCGCAGCATCTTCGTCTCCATGACGCTGAGGCGCGTTTCAACTTCCTTAGTCGCAGGCCAACACTCAGCGCCGTACATCGCTACTGGCCGGATGACTGTTCTGTAGATCTTTGACTTCAGGTGCTCTGGTATCTTCCTATCGCAGAGCACACCAGTCAGCGAACGCCACTTGGACCAAGCTGCACTCACGCGTGAGTTCACTTCAACCATCAGACCGCCGTCAGACGCTATTGCTGATCCCAGGTATTTAAGGACCGTAGTGCGTGGAAGCTCAGTACCGTTAATCTTAATGGAGCCGGACTCGTTTACGTCAGTCGTTAGGTACTCGGTCTTCTTGACGTTCAATTTGAGTCCGAACATATTCCACACTCACCTTCCTCCACAAAATCTTAGATTTTGTTCAGAACTTTCAAAATGCGGAGGTTAGGTGAAAATACATGAACATTGTAGCTGTTAATGGTCATCTACGCCTGTTTATGCTAGAGTAAACTTGACATGCGTGGAGGGGATACAACTCAGACAAACCAGCCGTATACCTTTCGACCAAGGATCGAAAAATAATACCACACGGCGAAGTGTTGAACTGCTTATTTACGAAGACGAGGCTTATTTGGCCGCTAAAAGCGACCTTATTAGACAAAGGTTATAGAGAAGTCGGAAACCCTAAAAAATGCTCTGGACTAAAAGAAAAAGGGGATCTATCCTAATCGGAGGAGGCACATAAGTAAACATGATGTAACAAATTTACCTGGAATTCACGGAGCACCTCAAAGAAAACAAAACAGGACCTAAAAACAAACAAGCAATAAACAGAATAAATCGCCGCGGTTTTGAAGACGTCTCGGCGGGCAGACCGGATTTATACACCGCTCACCGCTGCCTGATATGTTATAAGCGGGACTATCATGTGAGGGAGGCACATAGCGCCGTTTGCGACGTATTGACCGCCACCTAACGTGTTATAACCCGGATCCACCAAATTACCACGGTTGTGAACTTTTGTTTTACTGCTGTATTTTTTGCTTTTCTGTGAATTTTGTCAGCTTGGGTCCTACTTTACCCTCTGGAAGCCGCACCGTGAATCCCTAGTCATTTTGATGCATGGTTTTTAATTATGCGCCCCCCCCCCCCGACTAGATAGATCCGAAAAAGTAGCAGAACCAACTTCGGGCGCAGGTGCCGGCGAAACGGCCGCTTGCATCATTATCGATGAGGCGGCGCAGTGTGGACGGCCTGAGGGTGAGGGTTTTTGCTTTTGTTTTTTTTTTGTTTAGAATTTTGCTTTGTAGGTTAGATTTTTTAGTATTATGTCACAGTTTTTTTGATGTGAAGCGTTCACATAAATTGTTTTCATATCCTACTTCTTGTAATAAACTAGCGGCTCAGTTTATTAGCGTAAGGAAGAAGTGCCCTGAAGCACGATCCCGTAATGGAAATACGATACACGATGCTTGTTGTTTGTATGAGTTTATCTGGTTATTGGACAAAATGATTATGGAATACATACAAGAAGGTTGGATGAGAGGAGTAGGTTGGTTACATTACATATAAATCGCATCAAGGAGTTACAACAAAGTTACAAACATAATATGGAGGATAACGTTCAGTAAGGATGAAGAAGACGGAAGGAGGGCCCGAGCTCGTCAAAGGGAGAGGAGACCGCCAGGCGCTTCCATGGCCTGCTGTTTTATAGCCTTATCCGTGGCGGAACGGTATGTGCTGTGAGTGGCCTGAGTGCATGGATGGTTCTGGTGATCACGGAGAAGCGACTATCGGATTCCCGAATAAATTCGGCTTTGTCTCTAATTAAGGGTCACCACTTTCTCCTGAAGGTCTTCAGTCAAAAAATGAATTGCCGTTCCACATTCGACTTCTCTGAGGGGGGAGCGTGAGTTAGGAAATGACCGCAGTTTCGACTTGAAGCGTATACAAGAATTGTTCACATTCAACTTCTACAGAGTGATTTCATTGAGTTGAATAAATGACTCTGATGTTGTAATGTAAAGCGTTTACATGAAATACCTTTCCACGTTCGTTTTCTAAGGACGGCTTTTAGTCGGGAAAGCTCCGCAGAAGCTTTGAGGCGTTTGCTTTGTTGCAAAAATTGTTGCACATATGACTCTCCTGAGGGATTTCAGTCAGGAAATTACTATTGAAGCTCTAATGAATGATGTGCTGCCGGTGCTATTCAGATGAGTCGACTCAACTAACGAACGTAATTGGAAAAAACTGCACGAGCAAGAAAGGTCCGATTTCCACGACACTGCTCGACCGCACATTGCTTCGACGACGCCACAACTTGAAGGGACTACTATGAAGACTTCACGTCCATCCATCGAATACTCTCCAAATTGTTTTTGGGAACCAACGGTGTGCATGGAAGGTGCGGGAAAGTGGTCCAGTAAACGCGTTGATGATGCTTTTGCTTCAAAGCACTCAATGTAAACCTGAAACAGCAACGGGCTTGGTTGCATGAGTAATATTAAGGTTATCTTCGTAAAGTTTCTGAACCCTTATTATCACAGGTTTTTTGTTGATCCGTTTTTCAGAAATGAAAAATGTGCTCCCTATCGAAAGAATCTCGCTGCGATGGTTTTATTTATTTAATAAATGCGTAGAACAGGATCTAGGGTAACGAAGTTAAGAATCAAATCAACACAAAAGCACAAACACGCAATTTCAACAACATGTTTATCAAAGCATCAGCGAAGTGAAATAAAACATCGTCCCCAACAAGACGTATGACATATTAAACTCCACTTGAGAGATACAAGATGAGTAATCTTTCACCTATTCCTCAGCAAACGAAGACCAAATAGTTCAGCTCGCTTCGGACCTATAGGAATATCATTTATTTATTTATTTATTTACCAGTCGTTCAGCGGCCTAGCGGCCGCCTACGACTGGTTGGGGGCTTCGCCCCCAAACCCCGAGAATAGGACGCCATGGCCGCTACGGGTTTCCTATTCTTCCCTAGGCCTTCTGACCATTATGTTAATCGAGATGGATCGGCTAATCTTCCTCAACGTGATCCTTAAAAAATCGATAATATCGATCGATATCGATTGATCCGACTTCAGATTCGTGTTCAGCGACCTCGATTAGCCCCAGGCCTGAAGTTTTGTACCGCCGACGTGTTCGGCACGTCTGCGGCTCGCCATGCACGGTCGCCGACGTGTTCGGCTGCCGCGCCCCAACTCAGGTGTGACGGACGGACGGACAGTGTGACACACGCACACACGCACGCACACACACACGCTTGCTGCTTTATATATAGTAGGATTACACAAAATGTGTGCTATAAATAATAAACAAAACAAATACTGTAGATTAAGCCAGACCACATACATGACATATGTTCAGTTTGAGTGTTTTTCAATCCATTGGTGAATGTGGGAACTCCAGTTTGAAATTGGATAAATTGAGATCGTTGTAAGTTCTTTGCCTGGTTCATTGTTAATGGAAAAAGAGGTTTGTCGAAGAGTAGTCCGCACTTGTTTCTTACAATGGAAGAAAAAAATAACCTGCAAAGGCTGTTGAAAATAGTAAAAAGAACTTAAAGCGTAGATAAAATTCTTTTCGCGAGGACGTCATCATGTAAACCATTGAAAAACATCTCATCATGAGATTCCTAGTGAAGCTATTTTGAATGCTTTCTAGAATGTCTATTTCCTTTTTCACTGTTGGATTAAACACCGGTGTCCCCGCTTACACAATAGCTCGTACATAAGTCTTGAACGCGCGTATGTACATAGACATCAGGGAGGCTAGACTTCACCGCCATTAAGAGATTGTAAATGCAGTAATTAGCCTTTTTTGCCAAAAATCTACAGTGCTTAGAAAAACACAGGTTGTTGCTTATAATAAAGCATAAATCTCTGACTTCATCAACCTTATTTAGAATTTGGCCACTGATACTATATTCCTGTGTTCAAACACAGTTTCTACGTACAACCATCAGGTAGTGGGTCTTTTCAATTGCTAATGGTAGCTCTCATCTTTCGGTCCAGCAACTAATAAAATCAACAGCTGACTGGAGAGCCACTGAATCCTGTATATCGTCGACTCTTTTATAGATCCTTGGATCATCTGCATACACTTTACACGTGACCCTCCGGTTGGTGATACAGTCGGGAAGTTCATAGGTGTTCAGCAGGAACAAGATTGAGGACAATACTCCACCTTGAGGAACACCGCTTGTTACGGGAAAACTTTGGAGTATTGGCCCTTAATCCTAACCAGTTATGTTCTACCAGATTAAAATTGCCGAATCCAGTTTATAAAGGTTAAAGAATTGAAAGATGCCGATCTGTGCCATCTTTCGTAGTCCTTTTCGTGCGCTCATGTTAAACCGAATATTTTCAAATCAGTTTTTTGTAAACTGGTGCTAGGCATAGGAATGTTTTTGGATCTGTAGTGCAATACAGTGAAAATCATTTATTCGTTGCGGACATTCTTACTACCCGACGAATCCACATCACAACACCACATCATCCAGGTCGTCGAGTTGTCTCTTGTGCTAGCTTCTAGTTCTGCATCGTTGCGACGCTTAAACCAAGTAGATTTGTCAAAAGAATAAAGATCCAATACTTCATAGAAAACCCTACGTGGAGATGCACGCGACTTCCAGACTTCTAGGAGTGTACTCGGTCTTGTCACAGTGAACCGCAACGCAGGCATAGATTCTGTTGCCGGGCTTGCTTCTTAGCTGAAATAATTCACATCAGTGGCGCTGTTAGTGCAGCAATCACACTCCGACCCGGCCATTTCGCCGGAATAGATTCTAACGAAGGGAGAGCTTGAGAAATAACCGCTTGTTTGGTTTCCTCCGTTACACTGCTTAAGACCGTGGTTGCCATTTCATCCAGTGTTGCATTTCCAACAAACTCTCTGAAAGAAGCCTTTGTTTCTAACGTGAAAAGATCCGTGTGTAAGCAAAGGTACTGACCCCTTCTTTCTGAGGTAGATGTAGTTTTCTTCTGGGTGCGGCTTTCTGCCATTGATTCCATACTGCTGCGCATATGGGAAGAAGACTTCATTCCACTCCTACAATTACAAGTGATATATACGTCTTCCATTTCTAGGAAACAACACCAATATATGTCTTCCAACTCTAGGAAACAACACCAGAAAAAGGAATACCCCATAAAAAGTACTTCACAAAAATTCAAGCCCTAGGTATAATACGATAAAAAACATGGCTCTCCGCTACGATCTTCGATATGATTAGGGGTTCGACTTTTGGTCGATTTTCCGCAAAAATCGACCAAAAATCGAGCCTTTCCAAAAGCTCTCCGATTTATGACAGTTTAAGTGTAGGCAACAGCAATCTCTGACACCAGTGGACCTATTCGAACTTGTCACGGAAACAGTTTTCTCCTGTGCGAATGAAAAACCTTAAAGGTTTGATCATGAAAAATCAATTTCTTATGCAGTGATATTCTGTGCGATCAGTGGGGTTCCACTATTCAGACACTTTTTTTGGAATAGGAAAAATGGAGTCCCCAGATTATATTGAAGATTGTTTCAGAAATCTGTATTTTCCGCTGTATATCGAGCAAAACGTGAGTCTATTTAAGGCAAAATTTTTAGCTATATATGTTGTTTGCTTAAGTAGAAAATAATTTTGTTTTCATGCAAACGACAGTTTTGTAGACGGCCCCAAATTATATCGAAGCTCGAAGCTTATTTTTTTACTGTGTGAAGAGATAAACAAAAGACATAAAATCAGATAACATTTGTAAGGAAATCACTTAAGTGATTACTAGCAATTAACACTCGATATTTTATAGAGTGCAATTTTGCATGTAAATGTCACTTTTTCAGGTTAAAAAAACTGTTGTGTCCGTAACGTTCAGGTGGAATCTGCAAAAATTAAAGCGGATCACACTGATTTGAAGACTGCCAAAATTAAAAAAATTGGATTCTTTGAGGTGTACAAGAAACTACGAAAAAATGCGGTAATGTCCTCTATTAAAACGAGGAGAAGTAACGCCCTCCCCCCCCCCCCCTCTCAGAAAAAGAAGACGTCACAGTACGACCCCCTTGATTCTGGAACCTCAATCCTGACCCTGCGTTGGGTTAGTACGAGTAGTGAGGAGAGAAGCAGCGATTGCATGTCTAGAGGACACATGTTTGCAAGGGCAGGTCAGGTCACTGCAACTACGGCAACGGTGTGGGCTGCAGTATCGGACCTGTCTCCAGTAGTAAATTCGATTAAAGTCGAGTGAAAAAGTTTCGAAAGATATCGCAAACTTGAGCTTTGCTAAGTGGTAGGAGCTCTTTTGCGAGGGTTGGGCAGACGTCAGTGTCAAATCTCAATGTTGGATTCGAAGGAAACTTCCTTTCCAAGGAAGCAAAACTCCGAAACGTGAGCTGCCAGCTCCATCGTTTTTGTGGGACACCATCTCTGCATGGTATCTCACCACATATCCAGCTTTCATCCTGATCCGCCTCGTAGAGACACACATCTACACACGCGAAGCAGCCTTTGCAGGACGTGTCTCCCTGGAACCCTGATGCACTGCCAATTTGGCGGCTGAATTCCGTCTTACTTTTGATCAAACTAAGCCTGAAACCCATAGTTGTAATCCACACCTGAAAGTCGAAAAATGCAGCAAAGCTCAACCCTAGAGCAAAAGTGATGCGGTCATAAATAATTAACGAAAATGGAAAAAAATCGGCAGTTGAGGATGCATGGAACGCTGAACTTGGTGACAAACCAGGCGTATTTGATATCAAAGAGATCCTCGTGATGAGACAAAACCTAAAAGCTGCATGAAACACATTTTCGACAGCGTTTAAAATTTTTAAAATTCCACTGGGCAAGTCGATCCAGGGGGGCAAAATTAGCGGAGACTCTGGGGCGAATGTGTGTCAGGTCAAGACAATTACGGGCTCGACTAATCTAAGTCATCTCGAACTCAAAAATTTTGAAACCTTCTTAAGATTTTTACGCCATTGGGTAAATCGTGTTGTTCTGATTTCAACAATGTGCCTTTTACTGAATATAATCGACTTTGAAGAGAGTTATGGGAAAACGGCGGAGACGGCAGATTAATCCGCCGCCGGCCGCGTTTTGGCGAACGTTTACCGACGGTACTGTGAGGTCTGCTCAAGGTCTTCTCATTTCGATCGCTTGTTAAAAATGCTCTAAAAGGTATTCGAAAGCAGATTCACTAACCAGTGTCGGAATTTCTGCTTCAACAGTCTTGATGATAGTGTCTTTCACAGTATCCGTCACATCGGAGCAGGATCTAACGCCTGAAAAGCTCTCATTGTAACAAAAGAACACAACTGCGCACAAACTGCACCTGTTTGACAAAATGAAGAAATAAACTAAAAGCAATGCATAACTTGTGTGCCCTGCTGAGCACTTCTGAGCCATTTTATGTGGTTCGGAGAAGAGTCGTTCGTTCGGCATTCATAAATGAGTGGACTGAGTTCTTGGAGGATAAGAAGGCTGGCGAGATGTTAGAATGTAAGGAAAGTTCTGGCGGTTTTCGCGCTTCTTTGGTATCAGCTTGCATTAAACTTGAACGGCTGGTCAACTAATCGACAAGTTGTGCTTCTAAGGTGAAGAAATAGTTCTTCTTCTTGTTGAAGTGCTTCTCATGCATTCTTCAACATTTCTGATTTCTGAGGGAACCTTAATTATAGCATAGACAAGACGGCTTTCCGAACGTTCTACTTCACGGATTTAAACTTGGTCGGACGCAGATGGAAACAGTTGTGAAGGTAAGCATTGCATGGGGAAGATACCGCCTCGGAACGAACCGTTTTTCGCTGTTCCAGTAAGTTTCGGAATGGAAGAGAATCGGTTGAAGACGAGGCACGAACTGGAACACCAACGCTCGTTGGTCACGATGCCTTAAAGGAAGTAGTCGAAAAGGACCCTCGTCGACCACTCTGGGAGATAACAAGAAACCTAGGGGTCTCCCATACAGTTGCTGCTAATTACCTCAGGCAACTGGGCATGGTGAAAATTTCGACAGGTGGGTGCCCCACATCCTCACGAAAGCGCAGCAGCTCAGGCGAAAGGAGGCCTCGAGTTCTCTGATCAGAAGAAATTCTACGGAGCCGTTCCTCCATCAACTTGTCACCTGCGACGAGAACTGGATCCTATATGATAATAAGAGGCGTTCTGCTCAGTGGGTAAATGTCAATGAGCCCCGATAACCTTTACTAAGCCGGATTTGCACTGCAAGGAGACAGTGATTAGGACTGGTGGACTGCAGCTGGAATACTCCACTCTTACTTTCTTCCTCCTGGCCAAACCAGAACAGTAGAGCTGTACTGCTAGCAACTGGTAGAAATGTATGCAAAATTGGAGAAAAAGCAGCCTTCACTGGTGAATCGACACGGCGTGCTACTTCTGCATGACAACGCACAACGGCATCTTTCGCGGATGGTCCTCCAGAAATTGAACGAACTGCAGGTCGAAACTCTCCCTCACCCGCCATATTCGCCGTACCTAGCGCCAAATGATTTTCACTTTTTCAAGCATCTAGATAGCTTTTTAAAAAATAGAGTGTTTAAAAACCAACGTGATGTAGAATCTATGTTCCAAGAAATTATTCAGTCTAGATCGTCAGATTTTCAAGAAAATGGCATAACTAAGCTGAAATCACGTTGGTAGAGTTAAGTTGATTCCAATGGTGTTTATTTTGAATAAAACGATGATGCAATTTGTGCTTTAATTGCGGCTTTTCAAAAATAACGTGGAAAAACTGTCACAACTTTTCTTACAACCAATAGTTTATTGTGGCTTTTCAAAAGCATTCGACCGAGTCGAACATGGGAAACTCTTGCATAAGTTATAGCGCTATAGCCTTAATAAGATTGTTGACTGCTTTCCTTGACAACAAAACGTTTCAATTTAGAATTGGATTGTCATTCTCGTCTGTGAGGAAGGTCACTAGTGGAGTTCCTCAGGGAGGTGTGCTATCTTCCGTTTTATTTGCGCTCTACAGGGTGCGTAAAAAGTATTAACGAATTAAAAATAAGCGTTAGAAACAACAACACATTATAAAATTTTACAAGTTTATACACAAAAGTCAACAATGATCTAACGAACAGAATAGCCTCACTTGTATTTTATATGGGCTTCTTTGCTGCGAATGCATGAGAGAAGACGACGAGGAAAGGCATCGATGGTGCACCGCAAGTAGTTGTAGAATTTTTGAATAAAATAATGGCTTCTCGAATTTGACGTCAGAAGTTCAAAAGCTCATGACATTTTGAGAATGTAAGTGGTTGATGTGGATAACGTGGCGAATATAAGGAAACGAGAACACGCCATCCAATCGCAACTAGTCAGTACAGCGCCCAAACCTGCAGCAGCCAATCAGAACGCTGATCGTGCAAGCACCTCTGTATGGCTCGCCTATCGCGTTTTGATTGGTCTGATGCACCCTCCTTTCCGTAAAGGCCACATTGGCTGGTATATACGCGTTTCAATTGCTTTCACGATATCGTACAAAAGTATGGTGCATGGCGCATCGTATAGGGGTCCACCAAGGCGGCTTGGCTAACATAGTAAAACGGAGTGTACTCGACACACGACGCACTCGAAGAAGCGTGAGAATCATCATATTTTGGTCTTTGTAGGCTGGAGAATTCAATTAAAAAATCCAAAGCAGATGCGCTATTAAAACAAAAGGATTCACCGCAATGTAATGCGGTTAACTAGTAGTATCTTATAAATGAAAAAAATAGAAGTGGGTGTTAATCATTTTCTTGCGGTATGCGCCACCCATTTCACTTCTACGGCAAGTCGTTGGGACAATTCGAATGCGCTTTTGGCCTTTACAATGCTGTATGACTTGCGGTGTCCAGCCGATGGCCAAGTCAGTTTTTTATCCTTCCCATAGAGATCTGCTACCAGTTCACCCCGGTTCTTCCGAGGGCGCTACCACGTACCCTGTGGTTTCTTATACAATACTTAACCTTATATTATAATTGAAAATAGCATTTTTTTCAATTTTTCCTGTAAATATCAAACATCTGACGCCATTTTAGCGACCCCGAAGAAATGGAGGGCTTGGTTGGTCCGGACGGAATAGCAGAGCCAAGAACCTGGTATCGTTTGCACGCAAAGGCCGGCACCTCTTCGAACCGAATTTCACGCGCCCATAGACTAAATACGCATTCAAATTACCTGCCTCCACGACATCCCGCAGAAATATAATTCGTGGCGCGTCCAGAAAAAAGGCTGATTATGCATCCTTTATCACTTTATCCTTTTAATTTTAAAATAAAAGGGGTTTTAAGGATGTCCTACTGCAATGCGTATTATTATTATTTATTACGGTGTTTAAGACACACGTCATAAAACGAACAAACGCAACAAATATAGGAGAAACACCCAAACACCATTAGGAATATGCTCACCATAAAAGACTAATAACATAACCATTTCTTCTTCACAAATCGTTTGAAGGAGCCATAGACCTTCTCTGTTACTTCAGAATTGTGTTTTAGAGCTAGGTATGAGGAGGCGGCCCTGCACGTAAAAGCAGAAGACCTTACGGTCGTCTTAGGAGTGCGAGTCTTAGGAGCAGTTTTAGAATCACTTCTCGTTGCCGATGGCAAAATCATATAAAACTGCGAAACATCACGCCCATGATCCCTGATAGCATTTTGAAGATAACACAAACGTCTCTTAGCTTCCTACGCGACTCCAACGTGTGGAGATTGAAATATTTGTTTCTTATGCGTGACCGAGGTATCCTAGAATAGAGGAAGCTTCCAGATCTAAGCAATATTTTTCTCTTGTAATTGTTTTGAACCTTCTCAATAAGATCGATATCCTTCTTTTTGAGAGGGGAAAAACAGTAGAACCAGTTTCGACAATCGGTCTAACGTAGGTTTTATAAGCTTGTAGAAACACAGCGTTGTTGCGAGTGGATAACCCCCTAAAGATCTGGAAAGTACGTGACTGAGCCTTTTTCTGGATTACCTTTGCATGCTCAGAAAAATCCAGCTCTTCGTCATAGTAGAATCCTAAGTCTCGTACCGCTGTAACTCTGGAGATGCGGTTGTCACCTATTTTATAATCTAACGAAGCCGATGAAGGTCCAATTCTCATAAACATAGTTTTTCTGGGGATAAAGGTAGACTCCATGTGCTGGTCCACTCCTGCAACGTATTAATAGCAGTGTGCAACGAGATTTGGTCCTCAGATGTTATAACTTCTCGATAAATCTTGACATCATCAGCAAACTGTTTAACCACAACACCACTGCCATTCAGTAGGTAAGGAATATCAGCTGTATAGATGATAAATAATAGTGGAGAAGCACTCCTCCCCTCCGCTCATGACCTGCATGCATCTAGACAACGCGTTACCCACTTCTACCTGCAAGGACCTCCTACGAAATTCCTCCAACCACTTACAAATCACTGGATAAACACCAAGTCTAGATATCTTGTGCAGCAAATCGCTACATATGACTAACACAGTCGAAAGCCTTCGCAAAATCAAAGTATACTACATCATTTATGCACTCTAAGATATTTGTTTCAACTGATCTCCCAGGTATGAAACCATGTTGACTCCTTGGTATTATTCCGTTAGTCATGAGGTATTCAAGAACATGATTTTTAAGACCTTTTCGAACAGCCTACAAAGGAAAGATGTGATACTTACAGGCCTATAGTTATTGACATTATTCGCAGGCTCTTTTTTTAATAATGGAGTTACAAACGAATGTTTCCATCTCAGTGGGACCTCAGCATACATTAAAGATTGGTTAAAGATATATGACAGAGGACCTACCACTACATGAGCTATCTTCTTAATGAAAAATGTAGGTACAAGATCTGGTGTCAACAAAGATGAGTCAGGCCACTTCATCATAATATCGTACAAAAGATCTTCTTTAAACCATGGAAAGGTAGAACGGTAGTCGACACGGCAAGTTTGTTAAACGACAAAGAGTTTAAACGCTCGGAAGCTACTCACTGTTTGCTCCGATTCCAGCAGACGCGAGAAGAGCGCACACTGCCTAAGTCAAGCATTTCAAGGAGGTTGCATTTATTGCGAGAAGCTTTTCAAGTAGTGACAATATGCTGATCATATGGTAACTTACAGTAAGATAAGTGGATAGCATCCTGACGTGGCGCCAGTTCTGTGACTACGACAGGCTTTTATGACACTGCACTGTTCCACCTGCACTTTCGATGTGTTAAGAGGTGAATATTGCGTTTGAATAGTGCTTATCCTCGCAGCCAATTATAATCACAGATTTCTATAGCCGTGTTTTGGCGCTGAGGCGAAGGGCATCCGACATTAGAGTAATATAGGGAGAATGCACTCGTCACCAACCATTGATCCGTCATTGTCATGGACACTGTCGAGCCGAGTCCTGATATTGCTTTTTGGAAGTGCGAGCACTCTATTCAATATGGTGCTGGGCTAGCCAAAGCGGACTCCCTCGCAATTCCTACTCAACCGCGAGCTCTGCCGGTGCATATCACTGTGAACAGACACAATTGTGCAGTCTCGACATAAAAGTTCAAATTCGTGCATGGTGAGTTGAGTCATATATTAGACAAGTGCTCCGACATGCCTAAGGACGTGTCTCGCACTTGTGCGCTTCGCGCGATTTTACAGCGTCACTGACCTATGGAAAGTAGTTTTTGTAAAACATAAAATTCGCTAGCATCTAGAGCTGCTGCATACTTTATCGGCATCAAGCCGTTCATCACTGTACTTTCGTCATAGACATTTTCTGCAGACCGTCCAGTGACGTCATTGGTTTGTGCTGCGCAGTACTCCTATCCCTCTGGTTGCTCCTCCGCAACCGTTCTCATGCTCAACAGCAGGCGTTTCCGGATATCGTTGACACGTCTCCCGAATCCGGACGTCAGGTTCCCCCTCACTCATTTCTTCTTACCGAATCTAATTGCTGGTCCGCCTTTACTGGTCTCCCCCCCCCCCCCCTCTTTAGTCCACCACACCTTCCTGGTCCCAACTCCTGGCACACTTCTTTGTTTCTACTATTGATCCCCTATTAGTCTCTTCTTGCTAACTTTCTCGTCCTGGTCCCTCCTCCAGGTTGTTCCTTTCCTTCCTGGTCGCTCACCTGGTCCACCCTAGAGGTCCCCTTACTTCCCTTCTCCCTCACCCCTTATTGGTCCTCCCATGCTCATGGCAGACATCGGTGAGGACGCAAAGGAGTATCTCGCGCGGGTAACATTTTCCGTTCAACATGGGATAATGCTGTATTCTGAATGCGGCTGCTCGTTGTACGACGATGGTGTCACCTCTTCCGATACCAGCCCCTCGTCGCAAGACGTTGTGGACCCGTCTTGCGGATCCCGATGCTGAGAAACGGGCGCAGATCCGCTGTGTTAAGCAGGAGGAGGCTGTGGTTCCTCTGCTGCAACAGCACCCCATGTTGAACGGCAAACGTTGCCCGCGCGAGGTACGCGGCACATGTTGAGGCAGATTTTACCCGCGCGGGGTTCGATGAGGTATCCATACAGTCCATCGTTTCTGAAGTATAATGGTGTTTTACGGGACGGGTTCTTGGCCCGTCGTCCAACCCTCCTTGTTTTTCATCCGGGCTTGGGACCGGCAAAGACGGAGTTTATTGAATCCGGGAGACTGCAATTACGTAGGATCGGATCGCTTGGAAGTAGTGGATAACTTCACCTATTTGGGAAGCATGATCACCAGTAATGGAGATGCTGAAGCTGACGTTCGATGCAGGAGTGCGAAGAAATAGCCCAAGAGAGGCAGCGGTGGAAAGAGTTCGTCGCCCGATGCGCTCAACAGCACGGGGGAACCAAGTACTAAGTAAGTTCGATGAGGCGTATCTCACGCTGCTTTCTAACCTGCGTCAGATACGCCTCATCGAACCAGTAATGGAGATGCTGAAGTAATGAGGAACCAGTAATGGAGACGCAGGTTAGAAAGCAGCGTGAGATTTGCCTCATCGAACCACGCGCGGATAAAATACGGTTATGACTTTCTTCAAACGATTATAACTTTCTTCGTACTCATGTTATTCAGACGAAATTAGCACCACTTGAATCAGCATATCTTCTCCAATGCGATGCTGGCGTTGATTAATTCCAACAGCTAAAAACTGGATGGCCGAGATGCGGCAAATTCTAGTTTGTGAAGGTTCTACCAGCGAGGAAGTTTTGAAAGTGCTTAGAAAGGTGGTGGTCGGATGGCTCAAGATCTGTTCAACTTGGCGGGAGAGGCTGAACTTCAACTCCTAGCTCGTTCAGTGTTCGCATGGTGACCTGCGAAACGCGTGGGCGAGCGCTGTCGTGCAGGAGAACGGGCCCTCTTCTGTCGTCCAGTGCCAGCTGCAGCTCGCGCTATTTTCGGTACATCCCGTCAATTTCGTCGCAGTGGGACTCTGCTGTGATCGCACCGGCCTGGTTCCGGAAAGTTGTAGTGAATCACGCCAGCATAGTCTGCTGTCCACCAAATTTCTCCTGGTGATTTTGAAAGGGTTTTTGAAAGACGGATTCCCCCAGGATTTGTGAGAGCTTTCATGGAACCATGAAGCTTTGGCCAATGTGCAAAATTGATCCGAAAAATCCGACGGTGATGAGTTCTAATTGAAGAAACATCGTGTAAAGTCAGTTAGTGCATTCTAGGCGCCTACACGGCGGGCGCTTGTGTGGTGGACTCGATCGCCGGTTGATCGACCGACGTCGACCTCCCCCCTTTCAGACAGAAAGTGAATCGAGGTGCTTCTCGATTCACTTTCTGTCTCAAAGCTCCGTTTTTGCCGCTTCAGCGCTATTTCTACACCCGTTCTCCTCCTGCCGATCTGGCGAAGCTTTATTCTGGGCCACTTTGACGCATGCATGGCTGAGTTGCTTTTTATTTCCAGCCTCGGCCTGGCGAGAATTGCTAAGACCACTAGAACCAGATCGGAATAGACGCATCAAAATGGCGCGCGCGGGTGGATGTGCAGGTTTGCGGGATACCGTGGCGTGCGCCTGCTGCCGATGCGTCGTGGCTCGCGTCCACGTCTTTTGTACGCCTGCGATGGCGCAGCTGGCAAGCGGATCATGGCGCAGTGGCAGTGGTGTTGCTTCATACGGGTGTGCTTGGAATTTTGCTCTCCTGCGTTGCGGCGTTTTTGCACGCATCCTGGACTCCCTTCCCTCCAGTTGCAGACTCCCTGAGCGACGAAAGCAGTTTCCACACGAGCAGCTTGGATCGCACCCATCCCGAAGTCCCTTCCCTAGCCTGGTTGAAACCAGCTGTGAACACCCCCTGAGCGACGAAAGAGCTTAAATAGAGCGATCATATTGGTACAACCGTGTCCGAATGCCAAAGTTGCACCCCGAAGCAAAAACTCTATTCCGATCTGATTTTAGCGGCCATAGATTCATTCCCGCCTAGCATGCCTCCAGGGTGCTTCTTTTCAGGCCCCAAGCACGGGTAGAAAGCTAAAAAGGAAGGTTTTAGCCTTCAAATCTAGACTATTGGCTATCTTCTGTGATAGAATTCAGCATCGTGTAGATCTTATCAAGTGGTGGTGCCACAATTTCAAAAATCAGTTTGAATTTCATCAACATATTATTATTTCAGTCCCTATCATGCTCTATCCTTTTTTAATTCTAGCTCTTCGTATTGCCCACGTAAAGGATTTAAAAGGGATGGAGGACCAGTTTCTATTAGCATGCGCCATGCATTCTATTACAGGACGACGTGGAGGCTATTTATTTATTTATTTAGAGTGGGTTAACTAATCCGAAGTTTACTACATCTTACGAAAACGATGTTGATGAGGAAAGAACAAATTTTTGATGCCCCATTCTCGCTCAACGGATCGAACATCTCCAAGTGCTCCAGCTACGTATACATATGTCTGGGTCGCGAAGTCAATATGGGCAACGACCTAGCGCCGGAGTTGAGCAGGAGGAAACGAGCGGCTTGGGGAGCTTTCAAAAGCGTTGAAGAAGTTCTGAAGAAGACGGAAAACGTCCCACTCCGTGTTCGACTCCACTGTTCTTCCTGCCCTAATATACGCCTCAGAGACCTGGGCCATGCGAAAGCATGATTAACACGCGGTAATCTATCGAAGATGAGAACGGTGCAGGGAGTGGCACGACTCTCTCGTCGACGTTTGAAGATCAGAGACGCTGTCGCATGGGCCAAGTCGTCGAAAATTAGATGGACCGGCCACGTAATGCGCTTCGCAGACACCCGGTGGACGACTGCCATCACTGACTGGGTTCCGCGGGATGTCAAGAGAACACCAGGACGCATACCAACGAGTTGGTCGGACTTCTTCGTGAAAGCCCTGAACGAGCAATATGACGCTCCTCGTGTCCCTCGAGCGGGAGGATCCATTGGAGCATTCTGGCACGCGAAAGGGGCGAATGGAGACTCTGCTGGCGCCTGCTCGAACAACTCGATGATCAACGGGACGACAGGTGATAAGGTGCGGAAACCCAGTTTTTGGAATGAATTTACGTTTAATGACTTTTCGCCTTTAGCAATCAATTGGTTAAGCAGGGAAATATGTAATTTGAATGCGTACTTGGACTCTAGAATGACTTGCTTTCGTCCCTCCTAGCCAGATCATGTACGAATTCATCGATCCCGAAGGGTGGAAGGCTAGGTGGGCCTGAGCAGCCGAACCATTCGTTTGGGATTGGCTGAACGCGACATTCGGCGCCTCCGTCGGCTGCGCTACAGCGCGCCTCTTGTTCAAGTATAAATAACTAAATAATTACTATTCCCAGCGGCACTCCAGGATGCCATGAAGGACTTGAATTAGGACGATAAAGGCTACCTTGTCGACGGTAAACGGATCAGCGACCTTCGCTTCGCCGACGATATTGTTCTCATCTCTACCAGCACGGCAGAAGTCGAGGAAATGCTGAACGAGCTCAATGTGGCAGGTATGAAGATTGGATTGGACATGAATATGTTCAAAACGCAATTTATCGTCAACCAGTGGTGTAACACGGGACTCATAAGGATAAATGGAGTCGCTCTACAACGGGCCGACTCCTATGTCTATCTGGGAAGAGAGCTGAACATGGATAACGACCTTGCTCCTGAAAACGCCCGCAGGAGACGCGCAGCATGGGCAGCCTTCAGTTCGATTCGCGAAGTCACCGATCAGGTCAAGGATGCCGGCCTCAGGGCCTCGATATTCAACGCCTCTGTACTGCCTGCGATGTGTTACGCGACGGAAACCTGGCCCGACATTAAGACAATCGCCAGAGCGATGCAAACTACGCATCGTGCACAGGAGAGATGTCTTCTGAGGACAAGCCTTCGTCAGCAATGGCAAGAAGGCCTACGAAGCTCGGAGCTACGGGAGAAGTCGGAATTAGCGGATCCGCTGCCCTACATGGAGAAGTCCAAATATCGCCGGGCCGGACACCTGCTTCGACGAAAGGACGATAGGTGGAGTCTCCGTGTCACAGAATGGCTCCCGAGAGACCATAAGAGACCACTGGGACCACTGCCAACGCTATGGGCAGACTCACTCTCAAGATCTCTCAGAGGCGGAGTCTGCCTCACTGCAAACAAGCTGCCAGAGATCGGCGGCCTGGAGGAGTTGTGGTCCCCGCTGAGAAGACCTCGAGCCGACAAATGGACCATCAAAGTATCAAGGTGAAGTAAGCAAGTAAATAAAATAGTCTAAAGTAGTCCCTGAATGCCTCAAAGACATTTTCGAACTACCACATTTTGTTCAAAAACTGGAAATTCTAGAAGTGCTCGTCTACTTACAGATTAGAGTGTAGTTTGATGAGACAAAGTATGTGACAAAGTGCAACGCTATTCTCCCGTTGTCCGCTGTATGCTCTTCATTGTGTCCTCTCGCCACATCTGCAATCATCTGACCCGAAGGCGTCTCGCCGTTGGCACCGGCGGCTCCTCCGGTCACTCGCTATCTAAAGACTACAGCGCCGGCCGACCGGCCGACCGGCGAGGAACTGTTTTGTGACCTGGTGCTGTCGGCGTCCTCCGTACGTCCTATCTGCGTTCTGATAAGGCACTTCACCACTACCACAAACACTCGTCTCCCCATCTGTGTCGACACCACAACGATTACTTACCCAACTACTGAACTCCTGAGCCGAATTGTTTCGGAAGTCTATTTCGGGACGCAGCTCAGCAGGCCTCAGCCCTGTGAGTCTACTTCACATTCACCATGAAGATCGAGCACAAGGTAAAAATTACTGGTCTTACTTGGAGAACATTTGGTTTCCTGAAAACCTCCTATGAGTTCTTTTATTGTTGTTTTTGTACGTTCTGCCTTCATTCGCTTAAAGCAACATCAAATTCCTGCTTTGCTGCCGTGCTTTTACTACTTCCCGGTGGTAAAAGAACTAGTTCTCTTAACTGTGGCGGAGAAGTGCTTTCATAGCGACCTCCTCTTCTAATGGAGGACATCACCGAGACAGTCTGCCGTGCGCTAATTAAAACTCGGAAGAAAAGGACAGAGGACGGCGTTATTCAATCCCTTTTGGAATGCGCCACGCATTCTACTTCCATGGGATATCGTGGAGGCGACTTGCATGCGTATTTGGCCATACAATGACTTGCAGTGGCCAGCCGATGAACACATCAGCGCTCTATCCTTCCTAGACAAGTCTGGTACCAATTCACCTACCCTGAAGGGATGAAAGGCTTGGTTGGCCTGGGCGGGAAGTCTGAACCAGGAACCTGGTATCGGGTGCACGCGACAGTCGGCGCCTCCTCCGACTGCGCTACACGCGCCCAAAACTCGGAAGAAAACATTCTGTTGTTATAGCTCTCGCACGTGTTGGCAGACGGTGGGTTTCGACACAGTGGGTCAATCCCTTTCCTTGGTTCAATTACTCTCCAAGGCAACAGTGCGCTTCCATTTGTTTGCGTGAAATAGCCGATGTCAAATAAAAAGCAACGAATGCTTATAAAGAATAATGGGTAAAGAACTTGTTGTCATGCGCCACGCGTCCTGCTTCCATGGTATGCTTGGATGCATTTAGCCTACCGTAAGCTGTAATGGTTAGGAGGCGACAAGTCAGTGCCTTTTCCTTCCCAAACGAGTCTGATACCAATTCTCCGACTCGGAAGGAATGGAAGACTTTTTTATGGCCTAGGCCAAAAATTCAAGCCAGGAACCTGCAATCGGGCGTGTGCGACAATCTACGCCTGCTCCGACTGCGCCTCCACGCGCCCAGCGAATGCTGACCAGGAAAGGGTCTCAGGCGTAGGTCTGAGCAGGGAAATGGAAAGTACTGCAAGAATCTCAACCCTTCATATAGTAGAAAAACATGTTCCCTTTTTGCTGAGTCCTTGAATCAAAAGAGATACGGGCCCTCGAAGGGGGGGGGGAAGGTGCTAGACCAGATGTTCGACTCCAGTGCTATGCACTATTTTTGCATTTTTCATAGCCGCTGCCTCCTTCACCAGTTTGCTTCCTGAACATCTCGTACACATTTATTTCCATCTCGCTTCCTATACATTTCCTACACATTTATTTCACTGTAATTTGTCAAAAGGGTCAGATTCGTAATCAACACCCCAAATTCATGATTGACACTCCATGACCTCGACAGCACTAGTTACGCGTACCTGCTGTAACCTCTCGTAATCAGGATAAATTTGAGAAACGGATGTCAGATTCGTGATCAGCATCCCAAATAACCCTTCTCGGGGTGGTTTGGGCCAAAATGTTTTTTTTTTTCAACCTCTCCTCGACCTCTGGAGTCGTGAAAGTACAATAGTGCCTTGATGGTGGTTTAAATCAGCTCATTTCCTACACATCTCCACTTTTGTTTCACTCCAAATTCTCAAATAAGGATTTACTATAAGCTGTGGTTCAATCACTTTTCTCAGCTTCTGATTTATACAATGTTTTGTGTTTTCAGGCGAATGTTAAACAGTGACCTCACAGCAGGTACGTATGACTAGGGCTGTCGAGGTCATAATCACCGATTTTGCCCAAACTTCTTCTAGTGGGGTTATTTGGGGTGCTGATTACGAAATTGAGGTCCTTTTTTGAAATTTATGTCAATTACGGTAGGTTACTGCAGGTACGGGTGACTAGGGCTGTCGAGGTCATGGGGTGTTGATCACGAATCGGGCCCTTTTGACAATTTAGAGTGAAATAAATGTGTAGGAGATGTGTAGGAAGCAAATTTGTGAACGAGGCAACGGTTATGAAAAAATGCGAAAATTGTACATAGCACGGAAGCCGAATGTCTGATCTAGCATCTCTGAAGAAGGTCCGTACCCCGCTAAGCCGCCATCCCTACAACAGCACACCGGCACGCATGCGAGGCAACGTGCTGTCCATGCGCTACTGTACTCCCTCCTTCGAGGGTCCCCGTAGCTCTTTGGGTTCAAGGACTCAGCAAAAACAAACATGTTTTTCTACTATATGGCGGGTGGAGATTCTCGCAGTACTATCCGTTTCCCCCGTGCAGACCTACGCCTGAGACCCTTCCCTGGTGAGGAAGTGTAAAGCCCGAAACTCTCTACTACAATAGTTCCTCAAATGCGTCCACTTTTGGTCAGCACTCTTGCGCTGTGCGGTATTCGAACTCTCGTTCCGCTTCTTAAGTTATGCGTTGACTTTGCGTCTAGTCGACTTTGCAACTCTCGTGTGGGCCACCTACAGTCTCAATTATCTCCCTGGTCTTAATTAAGCAAGTGCCACCTGCGACCCCGTTTTGCTGATGGTCGAAATGCTCTACCCGGCTCCAGCCCCTCCCTTCGTGCCTCCATCCGTCTTCCTCGTGTGCCAGACTTGCACATTTGCTTCCTTCGCGCTCAAGAATCACGAAGTGCACCATTTTTATGTTACAGAGGTTCCTAAATAAAGTTCGATCGATCGATTGATAGGGGTTCTTGGATTCAGCGAGTTTATTCACTTACGGCTCTTGAAATTCTACTCCTTCTGTAGCATGGATAAAACCGGTCTTGAAATTCTACTCCTTCTGTAGCATGGATAAAACCGGAAGTATTGTTCACCCCCACCTGTTGGTTGCATGCCCTCGTTAATCCACATAACACTGCATTGATCTAGATTTTTTCGTAACTTTTTTCTTTATTCGAAACGGCGTTCGATTAGATAAATATGTCTTGCACGCATAAATAAAATAGACAAAAGATCCGTGTTAAACATAAGGAATCAACTAATAAACGACAGATAAAAGATAAGGATAAAGGACGGCGTTATTTAATCTCCTTTGGGATGCGCCACGCATTCTACTTCTACGGGATGTCGTGAAGGCGGGTTGAATGCGTATTTGGCCATACAATAACTTGCGGTGGCCAGCCGATGAACAAGTCAGCGTTTCATCCTTCCCAGACAAATCTGGCACCAATTCACCTATCATGGACGGATTTTCGGTCCCGAACAAATTTAGAGAAAGTTATGGAGTTGCATTGGTGGACGCACGCAACTGTCACGTTTGGGTTGCCCCTCCTGACTGGGATAAATCGTTAGTCGTTATCCTGCTGCAACGCTGTCCAATACGCGATGCGATTCTTTTTGATCGGACCATATCTAGAACACTAGAGTAAGGACAAAAATGGCAAAAACAGCGATAATCAATCTTTTTTGGGATGCGCCACGCATTCTACTTCTACGGGATTTCCTGGAGGCGATTTGGCTATACAATGACTTGCGGTTGTGAACCAATGAATAATCTAGTGCCAGCCTTCCCAGTCAAGTCTTGTACCAATTCATCGAGCCCAGAGGGATGGAGGGCCTCGTTGGCCTGGTCGGGAAATCCGAACCGGGAACCTGGTATCGGGTGCAGGCGACAGCCGGCACCTCTCCCTACTGCGTTACCACGCCCTACAATATGCCATACGGTCTAATAGTTTCGACTGACAGTGCACTAGTGATCAGTTGTTATGCTATTCAGGTACACAGAAAAGTGGGAACAACGGTCGTTTGGAGAGAGAAGTAGGCAGTAATTGAAATAAATTAGTTGCTCAGTCGTAATTCTGAACTCGTTGCAGATAGCATGCTTCTTCATCGTCTTCGGTACCGTGTACTTTCTGGAGTCTATCGGTGGATTCTACATGACGAGGTAAGCAAGCAGGAGTCGGATTCATCAACGACTTACGTAACTTTAACAGAGGACTCACAGCGGAAAACTCAGATAACGCGGGTTATCGCTCACCATATCGCTTGATAAGCCGCGCTATCAGGGTTTCGGCTGCAATTTTCTCTGTTAAATTGCTGTAAGTCGTTGATGAATCCGGCCCCAGGTTACCTGTGTTCTTGTTTCTGTAGCTCTATAATTATGTTTTGGATTAGACTGCCACCTACTTGACATTCGTGATCAGTTGCGAATTAAATGTTTTCTGTTGTTAAACTACAGTCCTAGCGCACTCTCCAAGAACACTGGTCGCGTAGAATTTATGATAACGTTCTCCTCTCACCATGAGAATCGACTTTTTTCGAAAATCATATCAACACTGATAACAGTGTGTCTGGTTTGTATCCACTGTCGGTTGATGGCTGGATTTTGCTCGACGATGAAGCCTTGCGCGAGTTTCATAGAACGACGTAAGATGGAATGAGACCAGGGGTCGAATTCATCAACGACTTACGTAACTTTAACGGAGAATTGTAAGCTTATCAAGCGATATGGTGAGCGATAAGCCGCGTTAGGCCGGGGGCATACTTCCATCGCCGCGATGCCATCGCGGCTCTAAGTTCATGGCCATTCCGCCGCACACGGTCGAACAGTCAAAGGAAACTTCGCCGCGGCCGCTACAGTGCCGGTCGACGTGCGCGATGGTTTCCCGCGCCCATCGAGGACATGGCATACTTTTCGCGCCGCGCGCGGTGTTTAGCGTTGGTCCTGGACGGATCGCCGACGCGTTAAGGCCCTCCCAGACTTCTGCGGCGTTGCCGCTGCCCTATCCTTCATCATAGGGCAGGGACGCAGAACTCGCCGCCAGCGGCGTCCCTGCCCTATCCTTAACCACAGCGGCGAGCGGCGTTGCCGAAGAAGTCTGTGGGGCCTTTACCTTGCAGAGCGATGAGCGATGCGACAAACGCTGAAAAGTTCAAATTCTTTCGCGTCGTTCTGCGCAAAATTCCATCGCGGCGACGGGAAGTATGCACGTGGCCTTAGAAGCTCAGATAACGCAGCTTATCGCTCACCATATCGCTTGATAAGCTTAAAATTCTCGGTTAAAGTTGCGTAAGTCGTTAATGAATCCGGCCCCAGAATCCCTGACAGCGTGGCGAAATGTTTCACCATATCGCTTGATAAGCCGCGCTATCAGGGATTCGGCTGCAATTTTCTTTGTTAAATTGCTGTAAGTCGTTGATGAATCGGGACCCAGGTGGGCGGAAAATATGAAAAAAGCCAAATAGAACTATACGAAATCTGTTCTGGTTGTTAATTTTACCATTGACATCCAGTGTCATATAAGAAGTTCGTGAAGTGAAAAAATATTAAATTTCAGCGCTGTTGTGTTCATCGAGAAGCAGTTTCAAATTCCATCAAGGCTTAGCGGTACGATGGTCTCCGCTGGCGACTTCGCCTATATTCCCATCGTGGTGTTTACTAGTTACTTCGGTGGAAAGGTGAGACAACTTTTGAACAGTCTACTTCATGAAAATGGATGCACTTCCTTATACTTTTAGATCAGGCCTGTTCTGGGACCGGATTCATCAACGACCAACCCGCGTTTATAGGGGGTAGAGATACCCACGATGATGCCTGGGTCTTTGGCTCTTATCTTATCTCAACCTGACTCTGATCTTATCTCTACCTTTTATACCCCGCATACCCACGGGTTTATTGTCGGTGAATCCGGCCCCAGATCAGAAGGAAGATAAATGACGACCTACCGTTCCAACGAAGGAGCACGCTTCAATCCTTCCCGCGTAAAATAATGCTCTTTTCCTCCAAAAAGCAAACGTTTTTGGATACACCTCGCATATAGTTTTTAGTGTTCCCATGTGTGGTCCTCGAGTGCTTTTTTGTTTGTGTAAAGGATCGCAAGCGGTCGAGACGGCGATTAGAACAAGACACGGCAAAGGTGGTGATGTCTGTCGCCGATTAGAAGGCTGAAGGAGGCCTTTGCTGTTGTTCTCACGCTGAAGAGTGGGCAAAAAGCAGTGACGTTGACGCAGAACCATAGAAGAAGGGGAGAAATAGGTGTCTCCGCAGGAAAAGCACATGGAAGATCAATTACTACACGAATTTGGAAGCTGCTGGAAAAGTGGCGGATGGCGCTGTATCACCCACTCTCGTATCGTTCAGCTTCGCACCAGGGTTCCTATTTACCTTAAACGCATTCGCTGTTAGGCACTTGCCTGTGTGAATGCTCCAGCATGTTTATAGATGTTCAAGATGCACTTAAGATGTCGTAGAAATAAGCACAGAAGTGAAGTAGTAGGGTTTCCTGAGAACTTCATGAATAGCCACCATTTATTTTTCTCTCTCAAGGTTTATTGGAAATTAATAATAGTCAAAATAATAATAGTCGTACTCTATAATAACGCGCTAAGCGCTGAGTCATACTATCGATCGGCGCCGCCGCAGAAAAATAGGGGAAAATTCGGGGGAAAAATTACGGCACGAAAATAGCGAAAAATAGCCAGACGTCTTCTCCCTACCTGGGAACTTTAGCCCTGGGGCAATCGAGGTCGCTAAACACGAATCTGAAGTTCGTTTTTGAGATATCAATCGCTATCAATCGATATTGATCAAATTACGATGCGGGAAAACAGCGGAAAACGCCCAGCCATCTTCTACCTGCCTGGAAAGATTGGCCCTGGGGTAGTCGAGGTCGATGAACAAGAATCTAAAGTTTTCAAAGTATTGATCGATCGCCGTCAATCGATACTGATCAGACTATGGATTTTGGTGGATGTCGTCCAGGCGGTCCGACACTTTAGCCCTGGGCTAGTCGAGGTTACACAACACGGATCTGGAGTTCGTTTTTGTAGTATCGATCACCGTCAATCGATACTGATCAAATTACGGGTGCGAAACTAGCGGAAATTATCCAGACGTCTTATAAGTCCCTGGACTCAGAAGACGTGCCAAAGACGTCGCTCAACGTGTTTGGGGTTCGGTAGACGTTCCGAAG
Source organism: Heligmosomoides polygyrus polygyrus (assembly GCA_947396885.1). Classification (NCBI taxonomy): domain Eukaryota; kingdom Metazoa; phylum Nematoda; class Chromadorea; order Rhabditida; family Heligmosomidae; genus Heligmosomoides; species Heligmosomoides polygyrus. The sequence continues at coordinate 6,626,326 of OX377204.1, forward strand.
ACGTCGTCCAGTGTGCATGGGGGATTCAGAAGGCGTGTCGGAGACGTCGTCCGCTAAGGGAGGATTAAAGAGGGGGACCAGTACCAGTAATGGGGGACCATTTCACTAAGGGAGGGCCAGTAGTGAGGAACCAATAGATCGCCCTATCACACTATACACTTTACGTACTGCGAGCCTTTTTTACTCCTAGGTAGGGAAGGAAGCTGAACAAGTAGAGCAGCTAGCTTGATGTGATTGTCCTCAGCTTAGTTAATAATAATAATAATAATAATAATAATAATAATAATAATAATAATAATAAAGAATAAGGATAAGGAAGGAGGTAAATAAAAAAGGACGGCATTAGTAAATTTCTTTCGAGATGCGCCACGCATTCTACTTCTATGGCATATCGTGGAAGCGATTCGAGTGCATAGCTGGCCATACAGTAACTTGCGGTGGCCAGCCGGCAAACAAGTCAGCGCTGTACCCTTCCCTGAGAAGTCTGGTACCAATTCGCCGACCCCGGAGGAATGGAAGGCTTGGTTGGCCAGGGCGGAAAATCCGAACCAGAAACCTGGTATCGGGTGCACGTGACAACCGTCACCTCCTCTGACTGCGTTACATGCGCCTAATAATAATAAAAGCATGTGCTATCGCAATCGAAGGTGGCGCCGGCTGTCATGCGCACCCGATACCAGGTTCCTGGTGCGGATTTTTCGTCCAGGCCCGACAATTCCATCCATTCTTCCGGAGCTGATGAATTCGTGCTTCGCTTGTCTGGGGAGACAAAGGCATGGAATTAGATTGATTTGAATTTGAAAAAAGTCAAAGAAAAAAGAAAATTTGAAATTGATTTGAGACATTGATTTCAACATTGGCTGACCACTACAATTTATGTAATAGGCCGAGTATGCATTCAAATTTCCTCCACGACATCTGGTAGAGTAGAATGTGCCGCTCCTCAAACAGAGTTCGTTTTATTTATTTTTTATTTAAAAAAAACTTGTAAAACCTTTTCTAAGGCAAACGGAGTATGTAGCTTCGCCTCCACTGAAGCTCATTCTGAGCTTTGCAGGGAAATCGAGCCCGATGGATCGGCGGTGGCTGCATGCTCATCGCCGTCGCGAACCTGCTCATCAGTTCGTCCAACTTCCTCTTCCCCGTCGAGGAGTTCCACGTGAACAGCAGCTACATACCAAGCTCCCTGGCGTATGAAGTTAACAGGTAGGCTATTCTTCAAGCTTTTTATTCTTAGATTTTTCTTCGTTTTGACGGTTTTCGCCTTTTTCGCTGGCGAATCGCCACACCGACGACGTATTCTTATCAGTGATGTGTTTTCCGTCGCAGAAAAACGTCAATGTCTCCTACCCCTATAAAAGCAGTTTTTTGACTTTTGATTCGTGTTCCAGTCACAAACCACATTTTCTCGGAAACTGTTTATTTATTTACTCAAGTCTGACAAATGTCTAGCAACGTCTAGTAGAATGGTCAGAAAGCATAAAAAGAAATAAAATAACGTGAAACAATCATCAGCCACTAACTAATGATTGCTCCTCTTTGGTTCAAGTAGGTCTGCCACAATCACAATACACAGATACTTCACGAACGCATTTTATTCGCATTTGCCTCAAACTTGGGTAATTAAACACTCGATAAAGTTTACAGAAACTTACATAAACAGGCAGGTAATAACGAATTAAGTGAAATAACAATAATCTTGTAGCACTTTAGATAATTTCTTAGGTAGCATCTATCAGTCTTAAGCTTAGGTTAAGCAAAGAGCACCAGGGAGGGAATGATGGCCATAAGGGCTGGAAGACAGCCCTAAGGGTGTCGATCCCACAGGAGATTAAAAGGCTCTCCGCACCGATTGCCGTTTCAGGCTGCTTCATTCAGTTGTTTCAAGTTTAAGTAGGCACGATTACCTCTTGCTTTGACTGTAGGTATCAAGCGATTTTCAGACGAGTAAAAAGCTTGCTAAAGGCGACCCCGTTTAGATAAAAGCAAAGGAGAGATAAGAACACTCTCAGGTTTTGAGAAAGTATTGTGAAAAAGCTCTCTTCAGATTTGTTCTGAACGTCTCAACCGACCCGGATTGGTTCAACAGGACCCTTAGGGACGTCGATCCCAAAGGAGTTGCTCTTAGCACCTATGTGAGTTTGTTCTTCGAGTACATATATTCCGGAGTCGTATCAAGTTTGCCGAAAGCCTACAACTTCATATTCTGCAGCTATGCGTGTTCGAGACAGTGAAGTGCTAGGTTTTTACTGATCCATTGGTGGGGAATCGATTGGTTGAGTCGGTTGGAGAATCGACTGAGGGCAGGGTTGAGAGTGAAGCCAGAGGAATTCAACATTCTAACTTCTGTCCAGGACAGTCTGTTTCAGGTGGAAACCACAAGAAGATGGTAGTTATACCGCTGATATATACTTTATACCACTTAATGAAGTTGAAGAAATAAGAGATGTTAGGTTTCTAGGTAGTATAGAGTAATCTGAATTTCGATAAGCATTGTGCAGCGGTAGCCAACAAAGCTATGAATGCCATCTTTAATCTGTTTAGAGCCTTGCTTTCAAATGACAGTTACATTCTTCTCCAGGCGTATAGGGTTTTTCTCAGGTCAATGCTGGAGTATGGTACGCCAGTTTTTAACCCTCACACACTGATAGCTAGCGATATTCTAAAACGAGTTCAGAACAGCTTCACCACAAGGCTTATGATACGTAGCTTGGGGTTTGCATATGACCGAACTCCGTCAAGTAAAATCAGGATTCGTGAATTTGGGCTCGACACTCTTGAGTTCAGAAGAAGGAGAAATGACCTATTGCTCTTCCACAAAATTGCTAACGATGAAAACAGTATAAAGCTCACTGACTTAGTGACGCTGAGAGCATCTATTACTCATGGTGGTACAATGGAGCACGACACCGGAAGAGCCAAGCGAAATTGTGGGCACAGGACCCTCCCTTCATATGAGAAGCTTCGCAAAAGACAGAATCTTCCTGGGAATTTCGAAGCTTTTAAAAAAAAGTTCTGAAATCACATCTGAAGCCATAATTTACTGATGCCTTAGATGTCGTCCATCATTTACTTTTTCACCTAGATAATATGCGTAGATTTTATTTGCTTTTCTCGTTTAGTGATTTTTCATACAGTCTGCGCACGATTGTAGTTGTATTCGTGTAAATAAATAAGTAAATAAATAAATAAACAAATAGTTAATAGGCGTGTTTCATAGTAGGTGAACATCATCCACCGCATGATATTTCCTCATTCGGTGGCACCCCAACTATGTAGCAGTAGACCTTGCGCTGTGGTGGTGACTAGGCAGTGTTCAAAATTAAAATTCCGGGAAATTATGAAAGTTTGAGCCTCGTCTGGGTCAAAACTTCTGGTTGCATACAGGGTGTCCCAAAAAATTGTATGCATTGTTTAAAAGGTGACAGCTTTTCTGCACTGTGGCCTTATGAAAGCTTAAGAAAACAGAAATCTTATAACATATGAGGTGCATGGTAAGCTCCGTGCGCTTGGCTGAAACCTTGCGTTTTACACTCGTCTGATTGTGTTTCTCTTGAATTTCTGTCATAGTTTGGCCATAAAGTGACAAAATTGGCTGATTTGTGCTCTTTTAAAGGTTTAAAACTTAAAGACACACTGCAAGTGGCGAAAAATGAAAGCATCATTTGAAAGGTTCTAAGATTACTGTTAGTGAAGCGTTTGGAAATATTTGAGATTCAAATGGAAGCGCACGAAGACGAACTTTTCAAATAATTCTTCGAATAGTACCTGCATTTTTAAAGGACCCCTGCAATTTTCGAGATTTTTTTGCAAAACGTAGTGTGTTTCTAAGTTTAAACTTTTAAAAAAGCACAAACCCATCGATGGTTCACTGTCTAGAAACTATAACAAGCATTCAGGCGAAAATCAATCAGTCAAGTGTAAAATGCAAGGTTTCAGCCGAGCGCATGGCGCAGTCCTTATCGCTCATATATCGAAAAATTTCTGTTTTTTTTTATGCTTTCATAAGAGCCCTTAACTTCTTCAGTGTTTAAGAGTTTGTTAACAAGCTGTACTAACAGAAGTACTTTCTGTTGTTTTTAGATCGGCCCGTATCGCACTCATGATGAAGAGTTTGTCAAGTACCAGTCGTTCTGCTTCTACAATCCTGAATCAGAGATCTGCTCAAAAATGGAGGTGAGAAGAATCGGTGTTGTAAACCAAGGACTTAGAAAACAACTCCGACTCATCCTTTTTTTCTTTTTCCGATTTTTTATTTGTTTCTGTATTGAGCTCTGAATCGTCTCCTTCGTGAGTTAAGGGTGGTTAAAGTGGTGAGATTTCGGGATAAGTCGGCAGGACGCACAGCATTGTGGGGTGGGAATGCGCCAGCCAGTCAGGCCACATCGAATGGCGTCTCATTCAGAGAAAACGTGTACGGTAGGTACCCCAATTACCTGGCTTGGGTACGGTCGGTGCTCTGCTTGGTTATGATTGGCTGGTGCGTTCCCACCTCCCAATCCTGTGCATTTTCACGATATGTACCGGATTGGTTGGCTTGTGCGGAACTCCTAGCTGGCACCTCCTCCGACTGAGATACCCGGTCTACATGTGCCGTTGGAAAACTTCTTTTGCATGAACAATAGCTACAGCCTTAAACGCATAAAATTCCAGAGCCGCATCTCCGAGGAGCACGCCGTCAACGAGAAAGACGTGTCAGCTGTTCGCGTTCTGACCTCGCTACCGTACTCCTTCTGCCATCATTTAGTCAACAAGCTTCGTCAAGAGGTGAGGTTTATTTCACGGTGAAAGTACCTTTTTATCGGAGTAATTTATTACTGGAGCCGGCGCTAATCGATTCCTGCCTGCGGTCTGATTTCGGCGCGCTCTCTACTTCTATGGAATAGCGCTTTGGTATCCTAAATCCCTTTTTGATCTACTTAGTGGATTGGAGTGTCCAATTTCAGACAGGCCCGATACTAATCCACTGACCTAGGAGGAACCAAGGGCTTGGTTGCCTTGCGTCAGGAGGGAAAATATAGGATTGATCAGCGCGGTAGGAATGAAGTGTGTATTTTGGGGTCGTATGTAGACGGAATTTTTTACAGTTTCTAAAAAATGTGAAATCGAATCTCGGCTACCCATAGCTTTAAAGAAACCTCTAACTCTAATACATGTAAAATCTCTAAGGCTCTCTACTTGTAATAATAGTGAATAAGAGATAAAGATTTATGGTTATCCGCCCTTTATGGGACGCGCCACACATTCTACTTCAATGGGATGCCGCGGAGGCGATTTGAATGCGTATTTGGCCATACAATGACTTGCGGTGGCCAGCCGATGAACAAGTCAGAGCTTTATCCTTCCTAGATAAGCCTGGTACCAATTCACCGACCCTGAAGAGATGGAAGGATTGGTGTTGGCCTGGGCGGGAGATCCGAACCAGAAACCTGGTATCGGGTGCACGCGACAGCCGGCGCCTCCTCCGACTGCACTACACGCGCCCTCATTTTAACGCTAGCATAATACTAATTTTCCGGCTTAGCAAGGAAAGACAGGTTGTGTTGGCCTGGCAAGAACCGTGCCTGAATCGATCCGGATTGCACGCGAAAATCGACGTTTCGTTCGACTGCGCTACCATGCACCCGTTGAAGAAAATAACTCGCTTTTGGAAATGCTGGCATGAAAATAACGAACAAAGGATGACGTTACTTAATCCTATTTGAGATGCACCACGCATTCTACTTCTACGGAATATCGTGGAGAGAGTTTGAATGCTATTTATAAATACAATGACTTGTGGTGGCCAGCCGATGAACAAGTCAGCGTTTTATCCTTCCCATACAAGTCTGGTATCAGATCACCGCTTCCATAGAGTTGATGGGTTTGCTAGGTCTGATGGTGAGGAGATCCGAGGCAATACAGCCGGCGCCTCCTACCACTGCGTCCCCTCGCGCCGGTTCAGGGATATGGGGTCATTTCCTTGAGTGGATACAGTCTTAACCTTCGCACAAGTTTACGCAAGGGATCTGTACTGCCGACGTTTCAGCACAAAGTCGACGAGTGCAAGAAGGACCACTCCAGTTCAGGGCCGTTTATGATGATATTCGGTGGCCTGATGCTGTTAGGTGTTGGAAGGTACGCTACTACTAGTTCATCTATGAAGTTACCAACTTTCTTAACCAAAATTGTCCTTAAGAACTATGCCGTTCTCTCTTGGTCTACCGCTGATGGACGACAATGTGAAAAAGAACAACCTCCCGCTCTACTTCGGTGTGTGCGGCTTTTGCCAAATCTTTTAATGTTTTTTTTTATTCATCGACATTTGTTTTCTACTCAAGTCAGTTAATTTGTATGTTTATTGCGATTTTTCTAGCTTGCATGTTCTTCGTGAAGATTCTTGGTCCAGTGATTGGTCTACTGGTCGGCAGCAAGCTGAACGAGATCTACTACACATTTGATCGTGAGCGACGTTCAGAATCTATTCAGATAAATCATCGAAGGCATCCAAATTTCCGATATTGGTTGTCATCCAGTACGCTAGAAGGTTTTAAAATAAAAAGAGGACTAACTATTAGGTTGTCCGGCAAGTTCTCAGCGTTTTGAGTGCTTCACTTTAAACTATCATAACTTTCTCAATTCTTGTCGGATTCAGTCGAATTAAGCACCCTTGGAATCAGAATAATTTTGTCAATAGGACTTCGGCCAACTTATTCCATTAGCGAAAAATTAGGTTGTCGAGATTTGACAAACTTTCGGAACAACCTATTAAAAGGTGTGGCACATCTCAAAGCTAGACTAAAGTCAACTTTTCTGTAGTCGACGACATCAGAGAGAAGTGGAACACGTGGGGCATGCCAGATGATTGTACTGAAGCGACGTTTCTAAGCTCACCCCTAGCTCAGAGCTTGGAGTATTGTCTCAAAATTGTTTAAGGTAAAGCCGCCTATGTATTTTAGAAATGGCAGGAAAGCAGAGCCAGCTCCAGTATCCTCGGGATGCATTACAAATACTTGAACTGTTTTACCGTTCCCAGACAAGCCTGTCGCCAACTTTCTGTTTGGGGGGGGGGGGATTGTAGTTTGTGGCTGGCTTGGGCATGAGTTGAAGGTGAAGTCGGCGTGTGCTGTGTAAGACATTGACTTCTCTTCGCTACTGCGCCACAAACGCCAGCTCACGAATCCGTGCCTCCACGACCTTCACACTCTGTAGCCTCCTCGACCACCCCCACAGCTCGGAAACCCACATCTTCAAGGCTTTGAAGCACATTTATACCAACTACCTGGATTGTCAATGCAAATTTATAGGACCAGGGGGACGTTCAGGAGGTACACCCGCCCCCTGCTGGGTGGCGTGCGATCTTCCTCTCATCCGCTTTGCTCACCCACCCCAACTCCCTAGGCTTCACCAAGAGTCTAACGGCTGCCCTATGAAACCTTTGCCACGCAAAACAAAAGTTTCCGATCTGCAGAACAGCGGTGTACCTCCTAGCAGGGGGCGGGTGTACCTCCTGTCGCGCTGCGATAGAACCACTGTAGCGGGGAAGATTTTTTTGTTTCTGAAAAATTTGCGATGGAATCTTGTTTGGTGAAAAAGGAGTATCTATGTTATCGCAGTTGAGTCCAGAAGCCTTCATGGTATTCCTTCACTTGCGAACAGAATATGCCAAAAAGTGTGGTTTCAGCTCCGCAAGGTCTCACTCCACTCGATCCGATGTGGATTGGCTGCTGGTGGCTCGGGTTTATGATATTCGGGTAGGTCTCCTTTTTATTCCGTGTTACTCGGTAAAAACCCGCTCCATAGCGGAACAAGTAGGCCAAGAAGACAGAGAGATAGAAGTATCTTTCGCAGGCGAACTCTCCTATTTTATGAAATGCTAGGTCGTTCAAAAAGTTTCCCACCACACATTTTGGCATTTCGCCATATTTTTGAAAAGTGTCCTGCAACCTTCTAAGGTTGACACAGATATAAGCTGACCTATGGCCTACATATGCGACTATTTCCGTGATATTGGAAGATATGTACGCGGTTTGAATGAGCATCCTGAAGTAACAACTCTAATCGTAAGAGGCCTGGCATACTGTAAGCTCTTCTCAAGCAAGTATGCGTAACATTGTCCCAAAAGACGATACTTTCGGGAGAAGAAGAGCCTTAGTAGCTCTCCGGTGGTTGTAGGCAAAGAATATGGCTGATAAAATCCTCCTGGACGCCAAGCAGTTTCGACTGCTCCTGCTCTACGAATTCACGCCAATGCAAGCTATGTGGCAAAGAATATTCGTGAAGCGATGGGCCCTTCCACTTTGTTCTACTACACAGCAACTGTTCGGTTCCGGAGGTGTGAAAGCGAGGACTTTTGCTTGGAGGACCAACCGTCATCTGGTGAAGCGCCTTCTGTACCTGGTTTAAGGGGAGACCCGGCATACACCGGTGACCTAGCGGAGGAGACGAGTACAGTCACATCACCATAGCTCAACACCTGCGTGGCCTTCGGAAGACATGTAGATATGGTGCATAGATATCGCATGAACTTGGCGACCACCAGCTACAGGTGCGCCTGGATGCGTGCATGAACTTCTCGACTTTGCGGCGGACGTTTTCTTCGCTCGAGAACCAGGTCATTGACGACGTAAGGTGGTCTACGTTGATCACACGCGAAAGCGTCAGTGGCTCTGTTGCTGCGAAGCAAGAATTCCCACACCAAGACCGGAACTTCTCCCAAAAAAGGTGATGCTCAGTGTTTAACGGAACTGCATAGCCTTCAGGACTTGATAGTTTTTTCCATCAAAGGTCCAGGAATTCTATAGAAGTGGCATCTAAATTACCGGATCAATGGCAATACATACGCTGTAGGTAATAATGGAGCATATACTCAATATTAGGGGGGGGGGGCAAAAGTAATGAGACACCCCATGTGTCCATATATCTCGTGGCTGGAGTCTGGTTTCGTGCTTATCTTATTTGTATGTTTGTATGCTACTTACTGAAGGCCACCTGAGAAGTTACCACTTCCGCCCTTTCCAGAAGCATGCCAAAACCCCAGTCTGTCTCACGCCGAAACCCCAGTCTGACGAGTCGACCTGTGTTGCGCAAATCTCGCCCAATTCCCAACCCCGAGCAGCCTGGGCTCAATATTCACGTAAGATGAGAAGTACGTCTTCTACTTTAACCCTGCCAAGCAGGAGTCTGGGTGAGGCCTGGTGACCTGTTACCTTCGTTGAGCGAGATGTTCACGGCGAGAAGCATCTTTGGAGCTTTTGGGTCTGCGTCCCATGGATCGGTTTACTGGAAGCTGTTTCCCAAGAGCACTACGATGAACTCCAAGGCCATGGTGAACGAAATAGAGGAGATGGGCCGGCGACTCGTTCTTATTCAGTCGCAGCGCGTCAAGAATGTCCTCTTCTTCGACAATGCCGCACCCCATCGGGAACAAGTAACCACGGATAAGCTTGGCCAGCTGGCTACGTTCACATGCCTCACCCACCGTATTCGCTGGACATCTCTCCATGCGACTACCACTACTACTTGAGCCTAAAGGACTTCCTAGTCGGAAGGGACACAAGAACCCAAGCAGTTCTTGACAACCATATCGAGCAGCTGATCAGCACCAGGCCCAAGCAGTTCTGAAGATTTTTTTCATTTTCTCTCATTACTTTTGCCCCTCCCCTAATAGTTGTTGATTGCATTGAAAGAGAGAAATCTATTTGAAAAAAAAACTGCAAAAGTGACCGGGAAACTCTTTGAACAACCTAGTACTTCAAAGAAGAGGCTTCTCAAATCTGGTCGTTTTTGCCTCTGTCAACTACAATTTTAGGATTTTATTGCTTTGAATAATTCATTGATTTTAGCTGAAAAGCTTCACGTATCTCTGCTATTCTAGAGCTCTGTTGTTCTTTCCCTCACTGGTGCTGTTTCTGTTTCCTTCGGACAGCTTAGCCGATGACGATAAGACTGAGAAAATCTGCGCAGAAAAGGCGCTGCTCAACGGCGAAGTGCGTGCGTAAGTGGTTTGTTGTTGAGAAGGCATCTTCCAAGTGCACTCTCAATTCCATTGTTGATGATTTTATTTTCAGGCCACCTAAACCTCGAAAAACGTTGAATCTTCGAGACAAGCACGTCAAAATTCATGCTGACCACGTGACAGCCAAGGAGAAGGTTTGCGGTGAGGAATTTATTCATCAAGTTTTGGAACTTAGAGAACCGTGGATATATCCTAATCGGAGGGGCATATCGTGGTTCGCGTTTCCATTACTTCGAGTTTCTACGAGAGCTTCTGATGCTGTCTCATGATGCGAGGGCTTTCATTTAAATTCTAAGAATGTGATTGTTTGACATGGGATGGCGCACGCGATTGACCCTTTACGATTGTTCCCTCCCGATTAGGACTGAGCCGAAGTCCCTTCTTGTTTAATACCTTTATTAGCAACCTTATTAACTATTCTCCATTAACAACGGCGAGCCCTTCAACAGTGTGTTGTCGAAATGGACCTCCAATTCCTTCATGATATGCTTTCCCTTTTGCTATGCTAAAATACCGGGTAACTAATCTTTTTGGAATTTCGTCCGATTACGATAGGTTACGGTAGTTACGCTGACTAAGGCTGCCGAGGTCATAAACACCGATTTCGCCCAAACTTCGCCTAGGGGGTTCTTTGGGATGCTGATCATGAATCTGACGTCTGATTTTCGTTTTATGCTGGAATACGGTAAGTTACGGTAGGTACGGGTGACTAAGATATGGCCACCAGCTTTGCCCGAATTTCGCCCACTAAGGCACGCTTTAGAATATCTGAAAAAGTATCTTCAGGCGATCGTAATGGGACCGTTTGCATTTTGTGCCACTACCGTAGCGCTCCAGATAACCCCTGTAGCCGAAGTTTGGGCGAAATCGGTGGTCATATTTAGTCACCGGTACCTACCGTAACCTACTGTATTCCAGCGTAAAACGAAAAACATATGTCATATCTGTGATCAGCTCCTCAAATATCCTTCATGCGAAGTTTGGGCGAAGTACGTGATTATGTCTTTGACAGCCTTAGTCACCCGTACCTACCGTAACCTACCGTAATCGGCCCATATTTTGAAAATGGATGTCGGATTCGTGATCAGTACCGTAGAAACCCTAGGCGAAGTTTGGGCGAAATTGGTGATTATGACCTTGACAGCCTTAGTCATCCGTAACCTACCGTAACCTACCGTAATCGGCGAAAATTTCAAAAACATGTGTGAGATTCGTGATGAGCACCCCAAATAACTCCCCTATAAGTTTGTATAAGTTTGGGTGAAATCTTTTTCGGCTTCTGGAGTCCGAAAGTGCAATAGTGCCATGCAACCATACCATTACAATAAATACACTTATTTCATTCAAATTGTTGTGCTGCTTGTCTAGCGAAAACAGTTTTGCGTGGACGGACAAATTTATTTATTCACGCACAAATTAGCTTAATTTGTGCAGTTCTATTTCCGGAAGAGGCTATCTAATCCATCGATAAGATGTATATTGCTACTATCCATGTCGCGAATGTAGGCAGCGTTAGGTGGAAGGAGCGCGCCGGTCAGTGATAACCACTCAAGTTTCCGACCGAGAACTCGCCAAGCAATCAAAATACGGATACCAACACCACATCTGTACCTCTATTCAATTTCCCTGATTGGCTGGCAGGCTAAAATCCCCTGCGCTGCCCATATTTGCGACAACTAGAAAAAGTGTTAATCATCTGTTTGAAGAAGCCGCTGAATTCAGAATTCTTCACCACTGTTCGACAGTTGTTCCGTAATCCAATCTATGTCGGCGCAATGCTTGGCCGAATCGTCGACGTTCTAGCATTCAAAGGGTGCGTTACGTTGCCAAGTGTTCAACTTTGTCGTCTTACCTGAATAACCTCGCTGTTTTCAGCTTCTTCGTGTTCCTCGGCAAATATCTGGAGATTCAGTTCGGTGTGCCGCAGTACAGGATTCAGAAGTACCTTGGTAGGTTGCGTCTCGTGTTCAGTGTCTGCGATGAAGGCGTACGGCAGCGATGTTCACCAGAGAGACAACAGGATAGACACTTGTTGTACAGACAAAGGTGTAGGAAATGCCAGTAGTCGCTACAGTTTGAACTTTCCAGCTGGCACCGGTGTGGTAGGATTCGCATGTGGCGTAATCATTGGAAGCGTGGCGATGAGGAAGTTCAGATTACAAGGTAGGATAAACCGCGCTTTATTTCTTCATGTACAGACGTCCCTACCATACTTTTATTCGTTCATTTTTTTACGATTTTCAAGTGAAATTGAACACCTTTCACGTCAAACTGGACTCTTCTAAACAAGCCTGACGCTTTTGAGATCGAAATGAAACACTTCTAAATCAAAATGAGCACCTTCCACAATAAATTGGATAAAGGATAAAGGACGGCGTTACTCAATCCTATTTGGGATACGCCACGCGCTCTACCTACTTCTACGGGATGTCGTGGAGGCGATTTGAATGCGTATTTGACCATACAATGACTTGCGGTGGCCAGCTGATGAACAAGTCAGCGCGTTATCCTTCCCAGACATGTCTGGTACCAATTAACCGATCCCGAGGGATGGAAGTATTGGTTGGCCTGGGTGGAAATCCGAACCAGGAACCTGGTATCGGATGCAGGCGACAGTCGGCACCTCCTCCAACTGCGCTAAACGCGCTCATTAAACTGGAGACTCTCGAAACGGATTGCAGTAATCTTTTGTTCAAGGAAAATGCTAGTATGTTAGTATTCTTTAAAGTTTTAATTCATTTACCCAATAAGCGAACGCATTGTTTGAAATTTTTTCAAAAATTGATGTAAAATTATAAAATTGGGTATACATTCCGAAGTGATAGCGCAGTAGGATGAGGCGACGACTGTCGCACGCACCACACTCAATGTTCATGGTTCGGCTCCTGCCAAGGCCACTCAAGTCTTCCATCCTTAAGGAATTGGTGAACTGCTACCACACTTGTCTGTGATCGATAAAGCTCCGACATACCTACCGGCTGGTCACCGGAGGTTATTTTGTCGGCCAGAAATCCATTGGAGTCGCTATCCAGAATATCCCAAGATGGTAATAAAATGCATGGCGCATCCCAAAAATGGTTTTTAATGCTGGATTTTATTTGTATCTTTGTATTCAATATGAGACAATGGTGCAACGGAGTCCCCTAGGTAGAATTATTTATCATTATTTAGTATTTTATCTATTTTGTATATCAAGTTTTTTAAAACTTTGTATACCAATTTTATAAAATATTTTTATTTTCTATATTTTCCTGTTGAGTTATGATTTTATTTAGGTATTTATCTACATTAGCTATTTTTACTACTGACATATAAATGATGAAACTGGGAGAAATTGGTTCAGATTGGCTCTTGCACAAGGTAGAAGGAAGGATAAATATTATATCAAAAAGATAAGCGGTTCAACTAGCCGGTTTAAGAAAATATCACTCCTTAGCAGGAACTGCATTTGGTATTCCGAAATGTTTGAAGGAAGATCAAACAAATCTGTTCTTCAAAGGCCTTGCACAGATGGACTGATTAGTATAATAAAGAAAATTCAAAGCGTAGTGAATAAAATTACACATTTTTCTTTTGCCAAAAGGTTCGTTTCGCCACCTATCTTCAGACGAACCTTTTGTTATAACACCTTCCCGGTGGCTCATCAGTCAAGAGGAAGGTGTTACAACATTTTTGGACGTGCAAATTATTAATTTACTAATTTAATTTCTGATAATTTTAATGTTTATTAAACTTAAATTTTTTAAATTTTATTTTTATATTTTATGTTTAGTTTAAAAATTTATTTTATTGATACATAATTTATTTTACTAATATTGGATTTAAGTTAAAATTATAAAGGTTTTTAAACTCACACTAGTCGATCAGCTGACGATCAGCTGACTCTAGTCTTCGCTTTAACAAAAATAACTCAACTGTAGTACAGTATTTGCTATCAGAACGGATAACTCGTATCATTCCACAGTGTAAGTCATTTTGCTTTGCTAGGAATGATTTCACGGCGGCATTATTTTCTATCTTAATCTTGTTTTTTGGCTTTAATTTATTATTTTCAAGTTTAAATGATTGATTTAAGTTTTGTATTAAATTACAAAAGCAAAGTTTCATGAATATAAACATACATATATGTGAACAATTTAATGACGAGTATATTTTAGTAAATTTTCAAAATCAGCTTAATGTTTTCACAAAGTTTATAGCCTTTTTGCTATGGTCGAGCAAGTTGTATTTATACAATATTTGTCTATTTTTAAAAATACACCTACCAATGTTACTGACGATAAAATTTCTATAAAATCCATTATTTACAAGAACTTTATAAAAATCTTCTAATTTATTACAAAAATATTCAAATTTTGAGCAAGCATTTGCTATTCTAAGGATTTCTGTGTATATAACGTTACGTTTAACTCTGATAGAAACTTCAGAATCCATGTGTGGGAACCTATTAACTTTAAAGTTAAAAGAATCTGTTTTATTATACAAGTTGGTTTCTACTTGGTTATTTACAATTTTTAAGGTTAGATCCAGATAATTACACATGTGTTCAGTGGTATGTGTGTTTTTAAAGGCAAGTGTGTTTTTGTACACTAATCCAAGAGTATTGTCTATGAGGTCTTCAGTGAAGTTATGAATTATAAGTATGTCATCCATGTATCTAAATGGTTTAAATAACTGATGTCCTTCTAAAGTTATATTTTTGGAATATTCAAATTCAAACATAGACATTGTTAGATCTGCAAGCAAAGGGCTAAAATTTCCTCCTTGTGGTACTCCTTTATTTTGTTTGTAAATCATACCAGCAAATACACAGTAGCTATTTCTTAGTAGATAGTCGATGAAATATAGAAGATCAGAAGGTTTGTAGTATCTGTATCTATTGTCTTTATCAGAAGTGTCCGTGTAAAAAACATTGAAGCTGTTGCTAGCAATGAAATTTTTACCAGAGTTTTTGAAACAAATGTTAATAAGGTTTTTCATTTTTTCAATAATAGTAGCATGAGGTAGGTTTGTAAACATATCTGTAAAATCTGCTGAATATAGTTTAACATTTTTTGAATCAAAACTTGAAAGTTCTTGTATTATGTTTGAGTTATTAATAGACCAGTACGTTTTCATCGTTCTGGAATTGTTAGCTACAATATTTGCGTAATTAATAAAATGAGTTTTTAGGTGAGAAAATATGCAACAAAGTTCTAGCGCTAGTGACTTAACACTACTATTGTATGCACCTGTAATAAACCTGAATTTGATTGAGTCTTTATGAAGCTTCGGTAGAGAATAAATAATTGGCAAATCTCCTTCTGTTTCAATTTTTAATTTGTTTGTAATTTGGAAATGTTGATGTTTTTGAATGTCTGACATTTTGTTGTCTAGGTTAATATAGGTATTACTTGTATTAACATTCACTAATATTCTTGCTTTATTATCATATACAACACCCATTTCTTTCATTAAATTGATTATGTAGAATTTTTTGCAAATAATGCCGTAATTATTGCTTGCTTTATCTAAGGGGCTAATTACAAAATCATTTTGAATTTCACGAATTGCACGAAAAGGTATATGATCTTTTCTCCAAATGTTTTGACTATTTAGCAATGGTTTTATTTTATTTCGGTATTGTAAATTGAAGAAATTTCTTAACTCAAGTATTTTTTCTTGCTGCACTCTATAGAATCGTCTTATTTGATTAACTACTTTTTCAACAGTACCTTGATATGTATTATATATATCATCTCTACTATATTCCAATTTTGGTCTAAACTTTGTGCCTTTTCTAAGTATTTCTTTAAGTTGTTTGTTCTTTATAATATCCATGTTTCCTGTGATTATATGTTCATGAACAGGATCTATAAAGCCACTATATTTGTGATGTCGTGTGTTACAAATGCAATCTTTATTTAGTATTTCTTTACAGTTTTCTAAATTGGTATTCTTAAGAAATTTATTATAGTTAAATATAATACTAGATATTGGTCGTTTATAGGTGAAAACGACTCTGAAGGGTATGAAGCTTATATTTGAACTATTTTCAATTGTTTCTTTGACTTTAATGTCGTTAAATATCTTGTTGAAGTTGATGCGGTCAAAAATGTTACCCTTATACTCCATGTCTATATATTTAAATGTATTTTTAGATTGTTGATTGGTGTTTTCTTTTCTGCTGTATTTGATATGTGCCAACAAACATAACACCATAAGCTTCCTTTTTTGACTAACGTTTCTAAGAAAATCTGGCGTTAAACTAAGATTAACGAGTGTCTTTAAACTTACTAACTAACTAACTACTAACACTAACACTACTAACACTTTACTAACTTAGTGTCATACTTTTTTCATAATTTCTAACCAAAAAATGTGGTAGATTTTTTGAAAGAATGATCAAGCCCTTATGCATTTTGTGTGCAATGATTTCTCACGAGAAAATGTGATTGTCGAAGCTTTTTTAGGACGAAAAGCCGCATCGTGGGTGGCGGTCTGCTCATTAGTAGCTGCTCTGATATCATTTGCTAATGGTGCTGTCGGATGCAAGTCCGTCATCGGACAAATCGGAGAACAAGCTGTGTGAGTTGTTTATTTTTAATAAAATCCGGTCCTCTTCTTAGTCCCATCCGCCACTGAGGCATACACTCCATTGCACCAAATCGTCCATTTCGCTTCTATGACAGAACTGCTTTGGAACGCCGCCCTGCTGTTCGACTTCTTCGGGAAAGCGCTTGATAAACATTAAGAAATATATGGATACCTGCGAATGTCTCTATTGCCCTACCAAAGAAGGGAAGCATATAAGATGCTGTAAGCCGTAACTTGTCTTGCTCCGTTTGTCTGCTGCTTCTCCTGCCAGCTTGTCGCAAGTCAGCGGCCCCAGTACAGCGGCTGTGCTGCGTACACGTAGGACACCAACCTGCCCCATGGGGCACCGGAAGCTGCCAAGGCCTAGTGCGCCGGGGAGGTGAATTGGGCCCATACCCTGAAGTGCCACTTAGAAGTATGGATTCCCCGGGTCCGTCCCTTCAGTCCCGCCTGTAATTTATCCTTCCAGCCCTGGGCTGCAGTCGACTAATATACCGAAGGAGACAATACCCGTTGCATGAATTGCCTGTATGGATTATGATAACACTGCCCTCGTGGGGTCCATGCAGAAGGCCAGAGCCAGCCCCTCAGCACGGACCCCCCCCCCCCCCTCGAGTGGCTTCACAGGCATTCCCCCGCAACACAACAATAATACACAGCAATACCGACAACACAGAACGACTGTGATATACCAACGGACTCACTTCACTTCTTCTATCAGCACACCAAGGACCCGGACGGATTTATTGCACACCGCTAGGCCGATATAGTAGAATATAGATGTAAGAGTCGATGATGTAATAGTGAAGCGAGAGTATAGCCGGCCGAAAGTGGATTGACAAGAGAGGCTAGAGATGCAGACAGGCCGGGCGCTTCACTGTAGTGACTACTCCGTGCCCTCAGTCCTGACGACCGTTCTTGGAGGGGTCATCCTCCATCCGGTCTGCAGTCGATGTGGTGAAGTGAAAGATGACGATGTGGCCAGGCCTCGCAGGCTGGCTCCGGCTGAACTGAGTAGGAAGCTGGCAGAAGGGCGACGCCGGATCGGCGCCCGTAGGTGCTGGCGTAGATTGAACAGCCGACTCTGAGCGCCGAGCGAGTTATGCCCGCTCGGGTACGCGCGCTCCGCCCGCGGATCGATACCGGCGGATGCGGTGGCAGGCCGCGCGATGGGCGCCTCATCGGAGCGCGCTGCGAGCCTGAACGCCCCGTGGAGGACCGAGAGGCTGCGAAAGCCGCGAGACGCGACACAGCTGGTGGCGAAGTTTCTCATTTATTATAAAGTTTTATTATAAAGTAGAAGAGCTACTCTTTCTAATATTTACTTTTCTGAAGAATCCCTAACATCTTTGGATTCATGGATTTCACAAAATTCCTCTCCGAAGCATACAAACTAGGGTTTTTTACATCTAAGCTTTATGAGATACAACTTATCGTTAGTCGACAATCAAGTGAAATCCAATGTAGCAGCTAAAAACAGAAGATAATAGTTTTAAAATAGGAAAAACGCTAAGAGTAGAAGCTCTAGTAGAAGAAAAAGTCTTCAGATGAAGTGAAAGTCGAGGCGAGTTATGACTTTTTTGATCCAAATGCTTTCTTACTAATGAATCTCTTTCCCACATAGGTCTGGTAATAATTCTCAAAGCCGGAGGGCTGGAAAGCTTTGTTGACCTAGGCGGGAATCGGAACCAAGGACTTGGAATCGGATACACCCGACAGCCGATGCCTCGTCCTACTATAATAACTCGTCTTTTTTAAACAAACCTCGCAAACTGACAAAACGTTCTTTACAACCTAATAGTAAGATCTTAAAGTGTTTATAAATCTTTTGTCACTCGATGTCTACAAACCTGTAGGTCATTCAATAATCTGCGACCTATTAAGCTTCAGGATAAAGATGAATTACAGCATTCATCCACCCTCCTTTTGGAATGCGCCTCGCTTTCTACTTCTGCTGATCATCTTGGAAGCGTTTTGAATGTGTGTCTAGTCTATCTATCCCATAGTTGCTTGCTCTAGAGAAATCAGTGTTTTCTCCTTGTTAGACAAGTTCTACACCAATTAACCGACCTCGTAAGAATGGACGAATAGGTCTACTTTGGGTGGGGTTCAAATCAAGAACGTTGATCCGGGAAGCTTACGACCGCCATCTTCTCCTCCGACTGTACTAGTACACGCAGCCTATTACTTCCAAAATATTAGACATCCAAAACTCTTGCTCCAGGCGGGATTCGAACCAGCACCTTCTGCTTTCCGGGAAGCGATGCTACGCCTTACACCACCGGCGCTGTTTGACCGAATAGAAGAACATCCACGAGAACTTCCTAATAGCTATCACTTATCAGCACTCACCCGTGGTATCGGGATGTGCCGGCTGCTGATATCAGTATGGAACCGGTTAAACTGAAGGTACGGGTTCGAGTCTCGCCTGGCACAAGAGTTTTGATCGCAACCAAGCATCCTTCTAACTGCTTCTATCTTCTATAACAACCGCTCTAGGCTTAAGCAAAAGTGAAAAGTAGACATCCAGTTTAACTGTTAAAATGGAAGCTCTTCCCTCATTTTCTTCCTTCGTCTTTTTATTTACTTCGACTGGTTTTTAGCGCTAACAATTTCACATTCCCGACATGCCGTAAGGACTGTGTCTGTGATGAAATGCCGTTCTATCCTGTCTGTAATACCAAGTGAGTTGAAATTCACATCGAAGTATTGGACAACATAGAATTCTTCGTTGGTTTGCTTCTGCACCTGGAAATGGAGTATTGATACTCTTTCAGAGGCGATGTCTTCTATTCACCTTGCCAAGCCGGTTGTCCTCTGAGTGGTGCGAACTTCAGCATCTACACTAAGGTTTGCTTCGAACCTGAGAATGCGAAAATGCGAATGTAATTATGGTTGAGTGCTGTGATTTCAGATGGACAAAGGCATGCCACTGATTTTCACACAGTGTGAGTGCTCCGGAACTCCAGACCTCGCCGTCAGCAGAGACTACTGCCCTACAGGTATGTCACACCTTCATTTGGTTTAGCTATCGGCGAAATTAGGTAGAAGTTGGATAAAGCAGTGACTTTGCCATCGCCTCGTCTCTGCAACTCAGAATGTAGGTCAAGTATGCGTTCTAATAGCCTCCACGACATCCCGCAGAAGCATAATGCGTGGCGCACCCTTAAGCCCTAGTTTATACTTGCGTCGCTGTGCGGCGCGGCATCATGGGCAGGATAGATATCGACCGCGCGGCGCGACAGATCGATATCTATTGCAATTATGATGCCGCGCCGCGCCGCGTGGCGGCACAAGTGTAAACTAGGGGCTAAAAGAATTGATTAACCTATTGAAGACAATATGACCCACCGATGGCTCATGCGTGTCTGCCCGCGTGGGGCAATATGAGCCACCGGTGGCTCATACCTTTTGCGCTATTTTTTGCGCTCCTGCCGCCGGTTTTTTATAGATATTTTCTCTGTTCCCTAATTACTTGTCATAGGAGAATGTCCAACAGGAATAAGCAAGAAAATAGTCTTTGCTTTTATTAAATATATTGAATTTGAAAATTTTACTAGGAAGAAGACCAATTTTACAATAAAATCAATTCAAGTCGGTATTTTTCACCCAAACTTTGGCCTAGGGGTCACTTTTGGTGCAGATCACAAACCTGACATCTTTATTCAATGGGCCGATTGCGATAGATTACGGTAGGAGCGGGCGAGTAAGGCTGTTGGGAGTCATGGTCATCGATTTCGCCCAAACTTCGCCTATGGAGGTTATTTGGGGTGCTGATCACGAATCCGACATGACATCTCTTTTTGGTAATACGGTGGATTAAGGTAGGTCACGGTAGGTACAGGTGACTGAAGCTGCCGCCGATTACCCGTGCCCACCGTAACCTACCGTGCTCCACCGTAATACCAAAAACGGGTGTCAAATTCGTGATCGGCACCCCAAATAACTTCCCTGGGCGACGTTTGGGGAAAAACGATGATCATGACCTTGGCAGCCTTAGTCACCCGTACCTACCGTAACATACCGTAATCGGCCGAAATTTCAAAAGTAGAAGTCAGATCAATTTGAATGGAATAAGTGTATCGTTACCATTTTGGGTGCTGATCACGGATCTGACACCCGCTTTTAAAATTTTGTCCGATTATGGTAGGTTACGGTAGGTACGGGTGATAAGGTTATCGAGGAAATAATCACCGTTTTCGCCCAAACTTCGCCGAGGCAGTTTCTTTGGGGTGCTGGTCGTAAATCTGACTTCCACGTTTGAAATTTCGGCCGATTACGGCATGTTACGGTAGGTACGGGTGACGGTAGGTACGGATGACTAAGGTCATAATCACCGATTTTGCCCAAATCTCACTTAGGAGGAACATTTGGGGTGCTGATCAAAAATATGACATCTGTTTTTCGTTTTACGCTGGAGTACAGTAAGTTACGGTAGGAATCGGTGACTAAGATATGGCCACCGATTTCGCCGACACTTCTGCTACAGGGGTTATCTGGGGCGCTACGGTAGGGCACAGGATGCAAACGGTCCCGCAGCAATCGTCTGAAAGATGCTTTTTCGTATATTCTGAAGCGCTCCTTACTGGGCGAAATTCGGGAAAATTGGTTACCATATCTTTGTCACCGGAACCTACTGTAACCTACCGTGCACAGTGTAAAGCAAAAAACGGACGTCAGATTCACGATCAGCATCCCAAATAATCCCCCTAGGCGAAGTTTGAGTGAAATCGGTGATTATGACCTCTACAGCCTACCGTAATCGGCCGAAATTTCAAAAAGTTGTCAGATTCGTCCTCCTCTGGTCAAAGATTGATAGGAGAAAACGCATAAGGCAAAAAAGTGGTCCGCGAGGGGCATTATGAGCCATGGTGGCTCATAGCGCGCGTGTGTCAGGAGGCTTTCTTCTTCTTTCCGCAAAACGCGATTGTCGTCAATGTGTTAACTTGTGCCCTTTACCCCTTATCGTTTCAGATTTCGTACAAAAATTGCCTATTTTTTAATTGTTCAGCTAAAATTATGAATGCGCTACTTCTTCAGAACATTGCCACAGTCAATTTACGCTGTTCTTCACCAATCAAGCCATCGGAGCCGTTTTTGGTGGTTTATCAGTGGTTCCTGGAATGCTTATCGTACTCAGGTAAGTTGCGGTATTTACTGACCATTTATGAACCATAAGTCTGTAATTTCAGATCTGTCCCGCCGGAGCATCGAAGCATCTCTCTAGGGTTCAACGGTTTTCTTGTCAGCTTATTAGGTTAGGCTTTTGACGTGATTTTTAAAGCTTCTTTACTTCTATGGGTGGAGAGTTACCAAGCCAATTGGTGCTTGTTGAGCAATGCTGGGGTCGTTCAACTAGCTATTGCTCAGAACAGAGGAAAAGAGCGTCATCGTAGCAAAACGATTAAGGATTACCCATCAGTGGCCGGATTCATCAACGACTTACATAACTTTAACAGAGAATTCACAGCGGAAAACTCGGATGACGCGGCTTATCGCTAACCATATCGCTTGATAAGCCGCGCTGTCATGGATGATTTCAGCTGTAATTTTACCTGTTAAATTGCTGTAAGTCGTTGATGAATCCGGAACTTATGGGTAAGGTTACTTACTATGATATAAGTTGGCCGGAAAGTTCTGGCGGTTTTGACTGGTCCACTTCAAACGATCATAGCTTTCTTCGTACTCACCGGGTTTAGTCGAAATAAACACCATTCAAGTCAATACACTTTTTCCAATGTGACTGAACAGGAACTTCCACAGACTGCTTGGTGCCACGTAGTTGTAGCACAACTGGCAATTCGCTTCTAAGGGCATATAAATACTACGACTGTAGTGAAGTGTGACTGACTTCGTGACTCGGACAGGGCTTCGCGCCTGACTATCGATCAGTCTCTCTTTGTTCGTTTTCGTAATAAGGACTTTCTCGAGAACGTCGTCACGGGAGATGAATCCTGGGTCTTCCTCGTTAACCATACTCGGAAGGCCCAGTGGCTCCCTCAAGGAGAACCACAACCTCAAGGCGGACATCCACCAGAGGAAGCTAATGCTGTGCTGTTGATGGGATTCTCGAGAAACGCTGTATCGTGAGGTTCCTGACGACGGTGCCGCAGTAACAGCGAACATCTACGCTACACAGCTGCAGAAGCTGAGCAAGGCCATCTCTCGGAAACGGCGGGGGTGGAGGAATGTTTACCTTCTTCACGACAACGTTCACTCCCCCTTCCCCCCCCCCCACGTTGCAAGATCGTCTCGCCAGAAGTTGCAGGAGCTCAGGTGGGAGGTGCTGCCCCACCCACCGTATTCTACAGATCTTGCGCCATCGGACTACTGTCTCTTTCGATCTCTCAAGCAACAACTAAGGGATAGGTGCTTTAACGCCCGAACCAAACTGGAATCCGAGGTGTAGATGTAAATGGTAATTACTTCAAAGATTGAAGTCGCTCACAAAAGAAGTAATAAAATTTTGAAAAAAATCATGCTGTGGTGCAAGACTTTTTCACCAACCTAATGTTTGGGAAGTCATCCTAATAATGATACGAATACAAGGATCTTTTATTGATGGATCTTTTTGAGGAAGAGCCGCAATGGCCTTACCTGTTCCTTAAATTTGTTAAAGGTGATTTACTATATTAATTATTAGGTTGTAACGAATTAAATGGCACTGGCTCGCGCCATTTTTTGGCGCGTCTTTACGCGTTTGATCAAGAACAAACCGTAACATGTGGCAGATCATTTAGAAGCGCAAACTTTGCTCTACCGGAAAGTACCAAATGTTCTATGTAAAAGTGGGAAAACTTTAGAGTTTTATTGACTTTTTTGCAGATGGACAAAAGGGTAATGCGAGGCATTTACTTGTATGAATTCAAGCTGGGCACTACAGCTAAGGAGGCGGACGAGAAGATCAACGCCGCATTCGGTCAAGGATGTTCCACAATTGGTTGGTATCAGATGTTCCGGAATGGAAATGAGAGCTTGGAAGAACATGAAGGTCGTGAGAGGCATAGTGATGTTGATGAGGACAAGCTGAGAGATGTGGTAGAGGAGGATCCACACAAAGGTACCAGGGAGATAGCGAAGGTTCTTGGGGTCAGTCACAACACAGCTGCCCGGCATCTGAAGGAAATTGGAAAGACCAAAAAGCTGGAAAGATGGGTGCCTCACGAGCTGTCTGAGGAGCAAAGAAACCGACGATATGAGATCTCGTCCGCACTGCTTCTACGGAACGAAGCGGACCCATTCCTTGATCGCATCGTAACCTGTGACGAGAAATGGATAATGTACGACAACGGGCGACGATCGGCACAGTGGGTGGACAGCGACGAGAGCCCCAAGGTTTTTGCGAAGCCGGAATTGCACCAAAAGAAAGTAATGGTGACAGTATGGTGGTGTTCGCTGGGAATTATTCACCACAGCTTCCTCCCTCCCGGTGAATCCATCACGGCAGAGAAGTACTGCCTTGAACTTGAAGAAATGATGAAAAAGTTGAAGGATATCCGGCCGGCCTTGGTAAACCGAAGTTCTCCTTCTGCACGACAATGCTCGCCCCGATGTAGCACGAATGACGTTGCAGAAATTGAATGAGCTGAGCATTGGAACTCTACCACATCCTCCGTTTTCTCCCGACCTCTCCCCAACAGACTACCATTTCTTCAAGCATCTTGGCGACTTCTTGGTAGAGAAAACATTCAAATACCAACAGGATGCCGAAAGTGCCTTCGAAGATTTCGTCTATTCCATAACTTCTGATTTTTATGCTACTGGGATAAAAAAGCTTGTGTCAAAGATGTGTAGAATCAGAAGGTTTTTATTTCGATTAACAAGCTTGCCTACAAGCCGAGATATTAACTGTTTAAATTTACAGTGGTTCAGTGCCATTTATTTCGTTACAACCTAATAGTTGAGTTACTGCTACCATACTGAATGTATTTATGAGAAATTAAATGAAGCAGTGAGTTTTGAGTTATTTCCGTTTCCGTGTTTCTTATTCCGGTTTCCACCCATTTTTGAACTCTTCCGTTTCGCATTCCGTCTTCTCAACAACAAAAAAAAATCCGCACGTCCTTGATGTCCATTTTATGTAAAAATGCAAAGTAAGTTGAATATTGATTCAATAATAAATGAACGAAAAACAGATGCACAAAATTGCCAGAACTTTCCGGCCAACCTAACCCATCTTCTAGCAGCTAGCGAATGACCTATACTTCTTTGCTATCCTTTGACCCCTGCATTCAAGGTGCCACATTGTTGTACGGTTACGGTAGTCCTCAATATTGCATGAAAACAAGACGGCTCTGTAATTCCAGCCACCCTACCATCACCAGTGTTTTGGGGTAAGATATTCGACATGAGCTGCTTGATGTGGCAGAATGTGTGCAACAAGACGGGCGCCTGTCCTATTTATGACACCGATCAGCTACGGATACGGTAAGTCCTCGTTAGATCGAAACGTCCTCAAATAACTGTCTGTACTGCTTCAGACTGCACATGATCTATGGAGGACTGCGCCTGTTCTCCCTCCTCTCCGACATCTGGGTGATATACTGGGCGAAGGGACTGAAGCTGGTGGACGAAGAAGACGAGGAGGAGAAGCCGAAGGAGGACGGCAATGACCAGGAGCTTCTACCGCTGACCCTTGAAGACGAGAAAGCAACGTCGAAAACGGTCCAGTTCGACACGTCACGCAACAAGGAGGCTGTACTGGAGGACTGACTACTGACCACAGAAACTCAAGCACGCGGCCGGTTACTGTAATAAGTTCCCCGAGAGGCGGGTATTCTTCTGTGTAGTACTACACTCTGTGACAAATTATAAATATCGTGTGATCCAGACAGTGCTTTAAATGTGTTTAGTGCTCGATGAAAAGTAGCCATAGAATTGTCTTTAGTGAAAATGATCAGCAAATAAAAAATAAATGATAACAACTAGGTGTGTTTCAACTTTCCGACCACTCTCCTTCTGATGGAATCTCAACTCCTTCGGGAAGCAGGTGCGTAGTACTGTAGGACGAAGCTGAAAGAAAAGTGCATTTGGTATCAGAAAACTTTTCGATGTTACAGAAAGCAAATATTCATTTTTCAGGACTAGATGTCAAAATCATTTGAACACTGTCATGCGCCATTAGCTCTAGTTTTTTTCCTGGAATTCCTAGAAGTGTCTGAGCAAGTCGCTAACTCATTGCGTAGTTACCGAATACGCATATCCAGCTCACAATTTTGTTCTTATCAAAAAGGGGCCACGTTCGAATATTATTCGAAAGTCGAACATTTCAACTTTAATCGAAAATCGAATAAACAAACAGACTATCAAACAGTTTCGTTTATTCATTTGGTCAAAAATTTTCGAAACATATGTTATTGAAACTTATGTTTATTTGTTCGTTCGATAAAATTTCTCCAGAACAGTACTATTTTAGGCGCGTGTAGCGCAGTCGGAGGAGGCGCCGACTGTCGCCTGCACCCGATACCAGATTCCTGGTTCGGATTTCCCGCCCAGGCCAACTAAGCCTGGGTCGATAAATTGGTACCAGACGTGTCTGGGAAGGACAAATCGCTGCGGCTGACCACCGCAAGTCATTGGATGGCCAAATACGCATTCAAACCGCTTCCACGACATCCCGCAGAAGTAGAATGCGTGGCGCATCTCAAAAAGGATTAAGTAATCCCGTCCTTCAACCTTTTACTACTCTTTTACATAGTATACGAATACGAATATGGGGTTGGGGTTAAAATAGGGTTATAATATGGGGTAATAATATGGCGTTTACATCACATGCCCGCAGAGATTTCCAAACAAGGAAAGGGCTGGTTTACGGTACCCTGATATCGATTTTAACCCTTATCGATATTTTTAAGAACAGTTAGCTCCTCCGGTCTTCAGCAGCTAGAAGGTCTACTGAATTGTAGCTGGAAGACCGTGTAACGCAATCGGAGGAGGCGCCGACTGTCGCCTGCACCCGATACCAGGTTCCTGGTTCGGATTTCCCGCCCAGGTCAACCAAGCCTTCCATCCCTCCGGGGTCGGTGAACATGGTACCTACCGGACTTGTCGGGGAAGGACAAAGCGCTGGCTTGTTCACCGGCTGGCCACCGCAAGTCATTGTATGGCCAAATACGCATTCATGTCGCCTCCACGACATCCCGTAGAAGTAGAAATCCTATGCATCCCAAGGCGATTGAGAGACGCCGCCTGTTACCCTTTATCCTTCAAACGTACTAAATCCAACTAAAAAACAAGCAAAACATTTCCGACGACTACAAGTTCGGAAAACACGAGAGCGTCCAATTTTGTGAGAAACCTTCAAAATTTCCTGTTTTGCGGAACAAATCTCACTTTCACCTCATTGTGATCTATCTTTTAGGGTTCAGTACTTTAACAAGAAAATATAGAACAAGAAGATTGTATAAAAAGTGTCCTCCGAAAGCGATGATAAACAATGACTATTAGGAAAATCAAAGATTATCCTCTCACTTTACTTGTTTTAAATTTAATTGCAGTAAATGTGATTTAACGCAAAGGTATTTAAATGACTGATTTACGCAGTAAACTAAAGGTAGAAGGTTGGCTTCAAAATCAAGGAAAAGATCTAGAGGTGAACAAGCATATTATTGGCTGATATTGACACCATTATTCTATGTCAGGTATGAGAACGAATCTGTGTAGAATCAGTTCGAATTTTGGAAATTTTCACATTTTCGCTATCTCTTCCCTCAACGTTCAATGCTGTTCAGTCTTCATCAGGAGGCCATCTCAACGGTAGTAGGTCGGAACGGCCTAAGTGTTGTATATGTGCCTCTCTGGGAAACAGCAAAATGCAAATATCTCGACCCCAATACAACTCTGCGCAGAGCTAGGGACGACTGAAGTTGGGCCGTTGGTGGCGTTAGGCCCCGTTTATACTTCGTCGCGGCGCGACGCGACGCCACGTATAGTGGCCATATTGATTGTGCGACGCGATCGATCAATTTGGTCTCATTGCGTGGCCATCGCGTCGCGCCGCGACGAAGTATAAACGGGGCCTTAGTCCTCTGCCTGCACGCGGAGGGCGGGTTCAAGTTGGCTGGAAACAGCGATGGCAGACGAGCGGTGAGGCTGCGTAAAGCCCCGTTTATACTTGCAACGCGATGGTCGAGAAAGATATCGACCGAGCGGCGTGAAAAATCGATATCTACGGCGATCGTGGTCCCTCGCCACGTGGCGGCGCAACTATAAACTAGGGCTAATGTCCATGATCGCTGTTTCCAGCCAACTTAAGCCCGCCCTCCGCGTGCAGGAAGAGGGTTAAAGCCACCAATGGCCCAATTTCACCACTTTTGTCTATTAATCAATACCGAACAAGCTGAGTTGTTGCACAGTCCGTCCACCGGCTACCAAATTCACGCACGAGACAACTCGTCGACGCAGCGACCACGAAATTTGCGCCATTTTATCTCAACCAGCGGCTGTCAAGGGAAGAAAGTATTGATCGATATTGATCGATCGGCTGCTCAGCGGCCAGCATATTCTTGTCACGTTCATCCGATGATCCTCGCTGTGCGAGAATTTTTCTCCTTTCACCTCTCAGAAATCCTGAAAACTTTAAGCGCTTGATAACAAGGCCAACAGTTCAAAGCAAAGATGTTAAAAATTTCGGGAAGTTACAGCCTTCCGAAACTTTTACTTAACAATTCTGGCCCATTTTTTGTTTCGAATTTTCCTTACCAGCAACCTGGCCTTTCCCTTTCACTCGTTTGAAATACAAATATTGAGTCTCGTTCCATCCGCACTTCGTTAGCAAACGCTCGCACTTCAAGAGGGAATCTTCAAGAAGGAAGAAATCCTCCTATTACTCGTAAGTTCACGTGCAATAGACGAGATATGGCAGCTCACGTTGTTAGGATCCTATGCACTCTAACTTGCTACCGGTTAACGATACACAAGTACGAGCGAAGTACGCGTGGAATTGGGCATAGAATTCCTTACCGAGAGACATCAGACGTGCCTCACCCAACTACATTCCTTCTTCTACCCGAAAAATGTGGTCGGCAGTCTTCCGCACTCACCTTCGCGCTCTAGCGCGAGTCACTAGCCGTCCCAGTCGAAAGCAGTGGGACCGCGACAACTCGTCCAATTTCGTCGGGTTCGCGCGATGTTGGAGTTATGTCTACCCCCCACCCTCTCCACCTCTACCCTGTTTGTTTCAGAGCTTCAGCTGCTACCAAATAATACAAAAAACCCAGTGTTGTGTCGTGTGTGGTGAACGCAACTGTAGCCTTAGCGCTGGCCCTCCCAATTAGGATAGATCTGGGACATTCAATAATACCGGCTGAATGTTATGAGTAGCAAAACTTGGTATCTTATTCGTCAGCTGGGTTCACTGCTTTTAAAGTATGTTCTTTCTTCCTATTTTCACAAAGACTGCGTGAAATTCGATTTGTTACACTAACAGTGTTTGCAAATTCGTAGCATAATGGTACGAATACAAATTTTTTAAAATTGTTATATGTTGCTGGAATAAAGTAGCATGCTGCTATGCTCGCTTCCTAAATTCGTTAACGGCAACTAAGTTCTTACTACCACTATGGTTACATATATTTATTGGTTACATATTGGTTACATATAAATAAATATATTTATTTATGAAAAATTAGACAGATTAATGAGTTTTGAGTAATTTCTGTTTCCGCCCATTTTTGAGCTCTTCCGCTCCGTATTCCATGTCATGGTCAGTTGTTGCAGCTAATTCCACTGGATCCAATGTGTGGACTAACTTGTCTATGAAACAAGCTGCAGCTACAACTTCAGCTTCTGACGAGCTTCTTCCACACGTTGTGATGAAAAAT
This sequence comes from Heligmosomoides polygyrus polygyrus, assembly GCA_947396885.1. Taxonomy (NCBI): domain Eukaryota; kingdom Metazoa; phylum Nematoda; class Chromadorea; order Rhabditida; family Heligmosomidae; genus Heligmosomoides; species Heligmosomoides polygyrus. The sequence continues at coordinate 6,655,720 of OX377204.1, forward strand.
CGTATCTGATCCCACCATTTTTGGACCGTAAGCGTGTTAGTCGACTTGCTGACGTTTCGAACTTCGAGAAAGTACAAGAATGAACTGGATTGAAAACGAGTTCTGAGTACGTTTTAGGGAAGCAAAAATGCTTCGAGATCTGCAAATAACGCTATCGCTTATCGCTTTAGAGTCACCAGAGCAACGGCCTTCCAAAGAAGGAGCTCCTTTCTGAAGAGCAGGAGGAAAGAGTCGGCCGTTCTCGAACGTCTAGGAATGCGCCACGCATTCTAACTGCATTGTATCTTGCATGCTCCTTCAATCTATTTACATTTTCGAAGGATCACATAGGCCATCGACCCAGTACAAGATACATACTGATTAGGAACAGGTGAGTCACTTCAGGAGTCTTCAAGCGCGTCGAAGTAGTCGAGAAGAAAACGTCCCTGTGCGCACTAAACATTGGATCCTACACCGGTTCCGGTTTTTTGTTACTGTTTCCAATCCATTTTAAAATGATTGTAAGAACAATGGCAACAACTTTTGAAAATCCCGCATCTTAGTAGGATTCATCTATAAGTTATTTTCACCAAACCGGACTGATTTTAGTCAGGAATCTGACATCCTACCTGATTTGAATATCCGATATGAGATTCGATAAAAAATTTGTCATGCAAAATCATGCGAAGGAAATGGATCATACGAAAATTTATTGTTGTTAAAGCTGCTTTTAGTGAATCATCTCTGGATTCGGTGCTCCTCAAAAGCACTATTATTACTCGGATTTGAGAAAAATGATGAATTTCTGATTATCCGAATCGGCGTCGAATCCGCGGCTGGCTTGCGCAGAGTGTCATAAGAATTCAAGGGTGTTTATCTACGAGCTGACCTGATTCTTTCGTGACTCCCTCTAACGAAGGATATGACGCTCTTTTGGTCTTTCGGGCAAAACTAGGCTGGATTTCACTGGATCACTCTGGCTCGCGACAAGAACTGATGGATAGATTTTGGAATAGATGAATTGGTGCCAACTACACCTATTAAAGGATCAGCAGCAAGACGACAGGTGATGCAGTGAAGGGGTCACTATGATCTATGACGCAGGCCTACTAGGAAAACAATCCAATATCCAGTCCAATAATGTTTAAATACTAAGTGACGAGTGGAGCTGGCAATCGTTAGCCTCACTCCTGCTGAAAAGCCTTAACTATTGTGCGAACAATCATCATTTTGCGTTTGATCAAACGGCGCCGGTGGTGTAATGGCGTGGAGCATTCCCACCGGTCAGAGGGAGGTACGGGTTCGAGTTCCACTTGGCGCTAGAAGTTTTGATCGCAACAAAACATCATTGTGACAGCTTACAACCTCGATACCAGCCAATTGAGGCTTAAAGAAACTGATTCGAATCATCATTCATTGGTAAGGAACGGCATTCAACCTCAGCAGTAATACAGAAGGAGCAGATGAGATCTTGGAAAACCTAACCACAACTGCTGCGCTCTACCTACTGAAAGCACGGAGTATTTCAAAGAAGAGAGAGCGACTTTTTGGAAAGAAAGTATAGACCGGGCTTTGCGCAAGCAGCCCGCAATACTGTTGTGATTAAAAAAATAAAAATTTTTAAAATTTGTCTGGTCAATCTGGTGTCAAGTCACGATAGTTCAATTAAAAAATCAATCACTAGGGGTAAGTTGCAAATCAAAAAATCGATGCGAACTCTCTGGCCTGGGGGCTTTGTTTGTACCATTTCACGTCGAATTGGACACTTTTCACGTCAAATTGGTTACTCTTCTAAGCTGGCCTACGAACTTTGAAATCAACCTTAACGTCTTCCAAATTAAAAGATTTTTTTTGCAGGTTAGACAGCAGACTCTACAAAATGATAAAAATATTTTTTATCAGGGAAAAATTAGAATACCTTTTTTGAAATTTTTGTACTTCAGCTGAGTGTAAAAATTTTACATTATTTTTATTTTTTGAGAAAAAACGAAATTTTTTTGAGCGCAGCAAAACAACAATTATGTAGTGCATTAAAAGACTATGTTGCGCGATGCACTCGAAAAGCAAATCGCAATGTTTATTTGATTAATAGTGTAAATACTGCCTACATGCAGCAAAAAAGTCAGGATATTGTGTTTTTTACATTTGTTTATGCTGCATTGTTTGTACTTGTGAAACTGCATACAAACAGAAATTTTGCTATCAATCGAGTAAAAGTCGCAAAGCTTCAGACGGGGGCATGGCGCAATCTCTGTTTTGGTACCAAAAATGGCCGCTTTCCTGCTTTTTAAAACATGTTTTAAATTATTGTTTTCCTCAAAAAATAAATTTTTTCTAATTTTTCAAAATCTATGTTCTCTTGTTGGGAAGTGAATAAAAACTTCATTATACTAAAATTTTTACTATACTAAGAACTATACTAAAATTTTCCTTGAACGAAAAATTATTCTAACATACTGGAGAGTCTCTAGTTTAATATAGAATATGCTCATTACCATTTGGTAGAGTTCGCTCTTATTTGAAAAGTCTTAAGTTAGCTTAGAATAGTGTCGAATTTGACGTAAAACATGTCCAATTGGACGTGAAAAATGTCCAATTTGGTTTGAAAAGTGTCCAGTTCGATGTGAAAATGTACATATAGAGCTGGGATCGAACTTGGAAAGCTGAGAAGTGCACACAATACACCTCTAGAATTGAAGAATGTGAAATTCAAAGCTATCACAAAGAAGTATCTGACATCTATAAAACTTCATGCATGCAATTTTTTGCGAAGTGCTACACGCATTTTTGTTAACTTCGATCTGGTTGTTGTTTTTCTGAATGTTGACATCTTTATGATTACAAAGGATTGTCTGTGAAATGAATAGTTGTTTAGAAAAAACGCCAGAATGACTAGGACTGACATTGTCCACCACTTCCGTAGATGACCTCAACGAATCGAGGGCTGATGTTGTTAATTCTCACATCGGTCTTCTCCGGTGTTGAGGCTCCATCGTTCGTTTGCACTGAAACAACACGATATCGAAAAATTCATTTCAAAAATTTAGAATTATTAGGATGGAAAAAAAGTCTTTTCATTTTTTTCAAAGATTTATTACTTCACAACTACAAAGTCAAATCAATTGAGATAAACTCTATTTTGTTCTACTACACTTCTCCAAAGACGTGGTAATTTTTCTAATTCCTCTCGCGTAAAAGACTGCAGTTCTGAAGTCGAATCACCGCTGAATCCAATTTTTGAGGTCTTCATTCGTTTCGAAATATTTCTCTCCAATTTCTTGCTTGAGAGCACGGAAGAGGTGGTAGTCGGTAGGGGCGAGGTCAGGGCTATACGGTGGATGTGGCATTACCTCCCAGCAAAGCTCCTTTATTGTTTTTCTTGTGAGTCTTGCAACATGTGGCTTTGCATCGTCATGCAGGATCATCACCTTTGACGTCTCCGGCCTCTTTTCTTGGAAAGCTGCGGCGACTTTGTGGAGTTGGCCATTGTATGTGGCAGCAGTAAGTGTCTCTCCACTTCTGGGAGTTTGCCGATAAATCACTCCTCTGATATCCACCAAACACTCAAGAGAATCTTCCGTTCGTGAACATTGGGCTTGAGATCAGACTTAGGGCTCTCTCCCTTTTGTACCCATTGCCTTTTCCTCGGAAGTTGGCACACAGAACCCAGGACTCTTCCCCTATCACAATCCGCGGAAGAAACGATTTTCTTCCTTATCTGGACAGAAGAGAAGCAGCGATGGAGAGCCGTCGACCTTTCTGAGTGTCTGACAGGGCATGTGGAATCCAAGCTCCAAATTTCCATGAAAGCCAAGATTCTTCAGATGGATCCCCACTATCCTATGAGACACTTCGAGCTTCTCTGCCAGCTGACGTGTCGTCTGCCAACTATCGGTACGAAGAAGATGGTGTAGTTCACTGTCGTCCAATCCAGTTGGCCTTCCTGACCATGCTTTGCCCTCAGTGAATAATTTTCCTTTAAAGACTTTCCGAACCACTCATAACAGGCGCGATGAGTAGTAGATCCCAAGCCATATATATGGTTAATTTGGTCTGCTGCCTGACGTGCTGTGGATTCTTTAATGAATTCATGAAGAATGCCGTGCTGAAAACGGCCATGAGGTAGATCTGGCATTGAGTTCGGAAGATTGGATGGATAACGAATTGCAAGAGAAGTCTTAACCTGTGTCTGCGTGCGAACGGTAGACAAGTGTGATAGGATTACGAAATCAGCAATCAACATTGGCTAGCGCGTTTACAAGGGGAAGGGTAAAAAAATTTCGAAGTGTGAAGAGACTTTTTTTCCAACCTAATAGAAAAAAATTGGAATTCAAAAAATTGAGGAATTAGTGAAGGTCCCCCCAAGGAGGCACAGAAATTCTTTGTGGGAATTCTTGCTCTATAATTCGTGCTCTATAAAATATGCAGTTTTGACCAAATCTCGCAACTCTAGAAGTTGATTCACAAACTACACATAGCTTCAAGACTCGACAAAAAGAAATGCCGTCAGCGATGTGAAGGTACTACACGTCCTTTAGCTCCCAGCCATCTGCAGTATGCTTTAAGAAGTGGTAAGAACTATTGCGGACATAGAAAACTATTAAAGTGCAACGCAAAGTTATTATTTATTTGTTGTTACGGGATGTTTCGTTGCGATCTAAATTATAAATAAAAAACTAATTGAATTATTATTTAATTGCTATTTAATAACCACTGTACATTAGTGCGCATTGCAAAAACATTAATAGTATCAACACTTTGATTTCGCGGATGCCATTTCATGTTCAATACTTGAACTTTGGAGAATATTATCATTTCTTTCATACTCATAGTCACTTTAATGAGAAAATTCGCTGAGTCGAAACACTGCTGGAGGGCAAGCTAGAGTAATGTATTAGAGTAGGGCAGATATAACAAACCCATAAAATTTTTCGCTCAATTTAAGAAGCCCAAGCTTTTAGTAACATGAACACAAGGTCACTTAGTCCATTCCAAATTTGATACACTGACTACGTGCATGACATTGACTATTATTCATTCTTTCCTGATTAATTTAAAAACTGTTCCTAAAACAATTTGACTACCTTTTACTGAACTTTGATGGAATTCAACAAAAACCGCATTTCAAACGCTCTTCTTGTTGCAAAATAACTTGCAGTGTTGAGGTTATTGTTAAGTGGATTGATTTCTGGGGGCGAGGTCGCTCAGGTTAAAAAATGTCCCGCTTAGGAGCTTCCTGCTTGGTACTGTTCTAACAGAAACAGCAACAGCGAACTGAGCTGAAGTTTAAATTCTGTTTTTTTCTTTTTTAGAGAAGCCGAAACGATTCTTGAATCAGGGATCCGATCTAACAGGTCGTTGCATATGAAATGGCCGATTTTGCAACCTCAACTTCTGTTCAACTTTTTGTGGGTATGAATGCCACAGTAATAATTCTGAAAACTCGAATTTTTCACTCCAATAAAGGAAAGCTTATGTGGGAGTTTAGCTTAATTAATCAACCACTTGGCCTGACTATAGTAGCCACAATTATACCCCCTTCCGAGCGCGCTATGTCCTTGTGAATGTCATTTTAACGAAGAGGTCGATAAATGCTGTCGGATATTCATGGAAGCGTGTCCGACTGCCCCATCTTCCGACATCTTGACAACTTCGGCGACCTTCGCGCCCTGTTGCTTAATAAAAACCGTACCGACAGCATCGCCCAATTCATTGCGCCATGCATTCTAACTTCGTGCATGAATCCGTAGGGTTCGGATGAATTCTCGCTCAGAGCAAAAATGGGATCTCAATATATTTCAAAATTTAAATTTTCCACTGTTTCTTAAATATGTTTTGACTTCTCAAATATACATGTAGGTTAAAACAACAAAAAACAAGCAAAAGAAAACATTATAATGAATAGGACAACACAAATACTGAAAACTAGATACTGCATGTGCAAACACCGTATCTACAAAGTGGAGGGGCTATATATTTTAGCAATGCCTCTCTCTATCTGCGAAATTCAAGTTGGGATGAAGAAGCATTGAAGCTGTCAGGTTTAGACGTTTTTAGACGTTCGCGAAATAAATTCCCCAAGAACTACAACGGAAGAAAAGCTTAGCTTTCAGATACCTTTTCCGAATTGAAAAAGTAGCAGCGTTGCAAACACGGCGACCGGTCGAGGCAGCATCGACGCTTAGTGACGAACTGACGATTGTCAGCGGATTACACCGCCCCTTAGTTCCACCACACTGACACTTCATCCCTAGTCTTATCCCATTATTTATTTCTGAGAATCGGCCGGTTTAGGCGCTACTATAAAATAGTTGGACGGTCGTTTGCGCGCAGAAGCGTAGGAGAGAGAAACAGGGACAAACCGTGTACGAGCTGAACGCTGGACACGATAGCAGTTTCACAACTTGCTCTATTCAAGATTCGTAGTTGTACTCTGCCATTAAGGATAAAGACTGAAGTAAGCAGTCCCACTGCGGGATACGCCACGCACTCTACTGTACTTCTAAACGATGTCATGAGGACAACTCAAATGCGTATTGGATACGCTGGACCACTTTGGCACACGACAGGTACGAATGGACACGCTGTTAGTGTCCGCTCGACAATTAGACGATCAACGACGGGACGACAGGTGTAGGTCACATTGACCCGTAATCCAGCCAAACAAAGGCAAGTATGGTCGGACACCATGAGAATGAATAGCGATCAGGGGTCGGATTCATCAACGACTTACATAACTTTAATCAAGAATTCACAGCGGAAAACTCAGACAACGTGGCTTATCGCTCTTCGTATCGCTTGATAAGCCGAGCTACCGAGGATTTCAGCTGTACTTTCTTTGTTAAATTGCTGTAAGTCGTTGATGAATCCTGCTCCAGAAGAAATATTCCAGGGCAACCACTCAGGTATTCTGGCACCTGACAGTGGCGAACGAAGCTGTTTTGATACACGTCCGAAAAAGTCAAAGGACAACTGGAGATAAGTGATCAGCCAGCGTTTACTGTTCTTAACGCTTCTTTAGAAATTTTCGCATTCATTCACTGCGAAAGGGTTAAAGGTTTAGAAAACAATGACTTTATAGAGATGCTCTTTAAACGTTCAGAAAATTACTACGTTAGAGGGCTCGATTTTCTTACGGAACTTCTTCTACGTTCACGTAGAAGAAGTGCCATAACGCCTTCTAACCAACTCTTGGCGCTATGTGACAACGGAGGGGTTAGCAAAATTCAAAAAAATATATATGCCTAGGTAGAATATGTAAGCAATACAAAACCACTTACCATTTAACCGGAATGGTCCTCCATGTTGCTTGGAGGGGGGGGGGTCGTCCGAGTATCTGTTCTGTGCTCTCCTCCGCTGACGCGGAGGAGAGCACAGATTTGGGCAAGGGAAGGGACTCCGGGGTGTGGCCGAGTTACGCACCCGTGTTTACATAGCCTACACCCCGGAGTCCCTTCCCTTGCCCAAAATTTGGAAGCAAATTAAAAAGAAGAGTATCTCTCCTCAGGCTTTAAGTTACTCGGGCGACCCCCCCCCAAGCAACATGGAGGACCATTCCGGTTAAATGGTAAGTGGTTTTGTATTGCTTACATAAATGTCTACCTAGGCATATATATTTTTTTGAATTTCACCAACCCCTCCGTTGTCACATAGCGCCCAACTCTTCATTTCATCGCGAAAAACGCATTGTTAGCTCTTTTTCAATTTCCAACGTTGAATGAGAAGGAAATGAGAAAATGCCTTGAGTCCGAGTTTTTGGGGCGATTTCCATTCCCGGAGCAATGCCTCCGGTGAATCCTGCCCGAAGGTCATCAACTTGGTCTACTTGATTGATTGGTGATCCAGCAGCTCCGACGTGCATTTCTATGCCGATGATTTCCTCGTATTCCTTTTACAAAATAGTTTTTCTTCAAGAGTAAATAACAGTATGTTTGAATATTTAGTACCTTTTTCAGTAAATCAAATACTAAAACGCTTTCATAGAAAGAGCACTTTTCAATTTATAGAAACCATGGAAAATATCACTTTTACTATATTAAAAGCCATCTTTTGCTCTAGACTTTTTTGCAGAACTAGTTTTCTATCACTTTTGGCTCATTAAGTGTTCTGTGTTCTTATTCCTCTATATTCCTTCCCTATCGTATTCCTATCCTATCATAGGTTAAACAGACATATTCACCTTAATGTGGTTGCAGGCAGGGGTGCACGTTTAACGGTTAACGAATTTAACGAATTAACGGCATTTTCGTTAAAATTTGGCTTAACGACTTAACGAAAATTTTTAGAAATTTAACGGAATTTTTAACGGACTTTTTTCTCAGTGTTTCTCAGTGTCACAGTTGAGATCAGCAAGAATATTTTAATGTTCTCATGAATATGTTTTGAATTTTAAAAAAATAAATGTATTTCGGGTGCGCGAGTAGCGCAGTTGGAGGAGATGCCGGCTGTCGCGTGCCCCGAAACCAGGTTTCTGGTTCGGATTTCAGCCCCAGGCCAACCAAGCCTTCCATCCCTCCGGGGTAAATGGGTACCAGACTTGTCTCTTGTTCATCGGCTGGCCATAGCAAGTCATTGTATACCCAAATACGCATTCAACCCGCCTCCACATCCCGTAGAAGTAGAATACGTGGCAGGGATAGTGATTGAGTAATGCCGCCCTTTATTCTTTCAACCTTTGATGCGTTTTGGACCTAGAAGTTTCCTCGCCGAGCTCACAAACACGCCGACGAATCCACAAAGATAACCTCTTCGTAAGATATACCTATCCTCACCTGGCGTTGCTTACCACAGAATATTTTTGCCCGCCACCTGGAACATCCTGACGGAAAGAATGCTTTCGCTCGCTGGACATATCTTAAGCAATTTTAGAAAACGCTAATAACAAGAATTAGTAAAGCTACTTTTTCTGAACGTTAACACGCTGACGACGTAGCACACCTTTTCGGCAGTGTAGGAACGTGTGACATGATGTCGTGTCACGGTCTCAAAGTTGCAAAAAATGGATTGGTCCCACACACCGGGCACTCGAAAATCGTGCGTTCGACAACGTGTTCACATTCCACTGATGGGCTTTTAATTGTATCTTTATTAAACCATTTCTGTAATTAATGGGGTGATGCCGGCATCGAGATTCTATATGCTCGTAGAACAGTCACTCGAAACGGTTTCGCAAAAAAAACTAAGTGCCTGATCGCACATTTTAAGATGCCTTGTCGGTGAGCATCTTGCATTTTAATTCCATACCTTTCTTGTTCCCCACCCTATAAATAATTTGTTACTGAAGGCTTATTTATTTTTCTGTGCTTGATGATGATGAACTGTTTTTTCTATATTGCAAAGTTACACTCCTTCCCTTGAACTTCAGCTGTTGACCTCATGAAGTTGAAACGTATAAGGTTTCCCTTGATTTTTTCATTTAAAAGAACGCCTTGCAGCTAAGTGTACCTTTTAACGAAATTTAACGATTTACCGGAAATTTAGCGAAAATTTTCCGTTAAAAAATTTCGTTAAAAAATTTAACGCACAGCATTTTGTGTGCACCCCTGGTTGCAGCACCTGACATGCAATGTTGCGTATTTTCGCTGATTGTTGCTGTCTTTGCGATTGTATTATTGTTAGCATCATACATATCTCGAAGATAAGCTGCATGGTGAGCGTCTCGTTCAGAGAGGGCTTGTACGGCCGTTATTGGTGGCGTCTCTTGGTCTAGCTTGCTTGGTTATGATTTGCTGGACGCCACCACCTCCCTGTGCTGCCCATATTCGCGACCTGGCCTTATTATCAATATTGTTATTTATCTCAGTGATGCAAACCCTTATTTTTTACATGTATTCTTTTATCGTATTTTCTCCACTGCTACGCTGAGAGTTACCATTCAATAGATCTCTCTACGCTCCTGAAAGGCGATTGACCGCGGACAAAAAGGAGGGGGATGGGGTCTTTGAGCTCGATCCGGAGATTCTGAACGAGGCCTATATGGTCTTGCAAGGCATCGGACGAAATTACAGAACTCTATTTCGGTTTTGCTAAATGCCCTTGGGTGGTCCGCAAATGGCAAAAGCTGTATCACTTCATGCCGGACTGACAAGACAAATGTTCAGAATCTCCGAACCGAGCCTACTGACTCTTACCCCCCCCCCCCTGTTAAGGCGATGGAGTAGAATAGTTGTTGTGCAATTGCGTGAGAAATATAGCCTTGCAAACGCTCACTAAGCCTACACTGGCCAGTTGATACCGCTCTTATGTGCTGTTTTTCTCGCATCCACCATTTTTCTTCGGCTACTGTTTGTACAACCTTTTCTTTTGCGTTTTGTTTCTTCTTTAAATATTGGCGGAGGTTTTTGTAAATTTTTTGAAAGAATTGCTGAATAACGCAGTTGGATTTTGTACGTTTAAAGCATAGAGGAAAATGCTACTCGATCTTCTTTGGGATGCGCCACGTATTTTAATTCTACAGGGTGTCATGGAGGTGATATGAATGTGCATTTGACCATGCAATAGCTCTCAGTAACCAATGGACACGTCAGTGTTGTATCCCTCCCATACAAGTCTTGCACCAATTCACAGATCCCGTAGGGATGGAAGGCTTGGTTGGCTTGGGCGAGAAATCCGAACCAGAAACCTGGTATCGGGTGCACGCTACGGCCAGCACCTACTCCGATTACGCAACACGCGTCTATATCTATTGTACAAAATGATCGCTGAAAATAAGAATTTTGTTTGTTATTTTTGTAGGAAATGGAAGGAAACACCTCATTCTGAAAATGGGAGGTGACTGGAACAACAATTGCTATAGGCCATAACTGTGTGTTGAAAACTGCGTAGCGACAACTGCTGACGACGTTCCCACTTAAACCAGTCCTTGAATAATCGGCAGCCTATTCTCTGAAGATTTATATACATCTGTCTAATAGCGTCGTTTTTTATGGAACATGAGATCAGTTTCACTAGCAAGTTGAGCAAAAACAAAAATTCTTCCTTTTTAAATTTCTTTTCTTTTCCTTAACTCCAGTTAATTTGTAGATAGATTTTCTATCTTTTATCGAGTTTAATTACATTGCCGGTCTTTACATGTTGTGACTATACGCGAATCGTAAAATGCATAAATGAACTGATTTGAATTGAATCTTTTATCTGATCTACACTTTTCTACTGTTTAATGGTTTAATTACCCAAGTTTGAGGTGATATGCAAAAATGTAAAGAAGAAGACCGATCTTAAGGGTAGAATAACCCCCCCCCAGCAAGAAGAAAGAGGGATCCGGGAAAGCAAAGCCAAGAAAAGAAGTGGTCAAAGCGAAGGGGTTAGGGACAAGCTCAACAACATGGTTCTTTTCGACCAGGCGACGTATGACAAGCTCTATAAGAAGGTGATCACCTACAGGTTGATCACACCATCTATGGCTTCCGAGAGACTGAAGGTTCGAACGTCTCTCGCCAAGGCAGGACTCGTGAACTTCAAGCGAAGGGTTTAGCGAAGTGCATCGTACACCACATAGGCCAGATTGTCTACACCCAAGCCTCCAAGGAGGCCGACGTGATTGTTGAGTAGACCTTGTTGTTGATGAATGTTTAACTGTGCAGCATTTTTCGACCTCTTGATGCCTTTGACTGCTATCCTAAAATGTCCTAAGGATTCCCAGTGAATTCCTCCGATGGCCTAATTAATAATAGAGGAGATGCGTCGTTAAAATGAACGCAGTACATGATGCGCGATGTGCAGCTGCCGCTCCGCATCATCTTCGGACTCGCGGCGACATCTTCTCGATCCGAAATGCATGGCTGAGTGATGATGTGTCGCGCAGTTTGAGGCCATCGGCTCTCAGCCGTCGTCGACGACCATCGGTCTCGATGGAATTCAGAGTGCCAGCGATATTTTTCCTCGAGATTTCCTTTACCGTTCTTATCGGATTTTTTAAGTGGTTTGTACACCAGTAATGACTGTGTGGGCGTGTGTTGCGCAGTCGGGGAAGGCGCGGATGTCGGATGCACCTCGAATTGAAGTTCTTCGTTCGAGTCTCGTTTTAGCTTGTGAGACTTTTTTCCTTTTAGTTGGTGTTTTGATACTAGCCTTGCCCGATAGAGGTAAGGTAAGGTGGGGGTAAGGTAGGATTATCTATGGTTTGGACACCAGAAGTCATTGTATAGGCAAAGTGTGAATCCGAAGTGCCTCCACAATATCACGTAACGAAGAATGCGTAGCACAAATACGCACTCAGCACGCCTCCACGACATCCCGTAGAAACAGAATGCGTGGCGCATCCCAAAGAGGATTGAATAACGCCGTCCTTTATCCATTATCCTTCGTGCATTTTTTTTACCTCAGCAGGTTAAACATTCTGCACTTCCACGCTTGCTCATTCGTTTCGATAAGAAATGTTTATCGGTGGAGGGTCTGCACAGACTTTCTTCTGTCAGACGCTTCATCAACTGTCATGCTTCACCACAACGCTCAAACTAAAGCTAAAAGTCTAGTTTGACCGACAGCATCGCGTGCAAGAAAAACTGGCTTTGGTTCCGAATGGTTTCTTGCCTTCAGACGTGCCCATCGCAAAGTTTATATCAGGTTTCAAACGCCAAAATCGGACGATTAGCCACGTATGTAGAGCCTCGATGCTATCACAGTTGTTACTCCATGCTTTTTATCTTGAGCAAACGAGATATAGATATTTCTTTCTTTCGCCTGTCAGCGTCTAGACTTTTCTTATTGCACATTGTTCTTTTATGTTTCTTACTTACATCTCCAACAACTTTACTACATACAAAATATGCAATATGAAAATTCTTTTCTTCGGATTTTTAGAGGGTGAACCAGAATAAAGTGGACAAGATTTTTTTATCATAATTATAAAACAACCAGCAATTCGAGAAAACGACGACTAAATTACAACAACACAAACATTAGGGCACATCATGTTTAAGTGGTTTCGAAGTGACCTCCCTCGGAGCGGATGCAGAGAACCAAACGTTTCGCGATTTTTTCGGCGATGGGCCGCAGGTCATCAGGAGACAACCGTTCCCACTCCTGGCGCAAGGATTCCTTCAGGGACTCGAGACTGCGGTGGCGTTTGACGGCGACCCTAGCCTCTAAAATCCCCCCACACACTGTAGTCCATCGGATTCAAATCCAGAGAATACGGCGGCCATTCCGAAGGCGTGATGAAGACGGGGAAGTTGGCCTTGCACCACTCCTGCGCACTCCTCGCCCTACGTGCGGGTGCAGAGTCCTGTCGGAACGTCCAACGGGCTTCACCGAAGTGCTGGTCGGCTCAGGGAAGAACTACGGACTCAAGAATGTTTCGCTGGTACACATCCTCGACGATTTTCACTCCTTTATCCACGAAAACCAGGGTCTTGCCGCTGGCGCAGATTCCGCCCCAAACCATGACAGATTGTGGGTTTTGGACGATAGCAGGTGCTTGGAGCCCCTGTAGACCACATCCTACCATTCTGGCGATAGTGCCTGCTCCACGGTGAGCAGCTTCTCATCCGTGAACAGAATTTGTTCCCAGGTACGACCTGCGGCCCATCGTCGAAAAATTCGCGGAACGTTTGGCCCTCTGCATCATCTCCAAGGGAGGTCACATCGAAACCACTTGAACATCACGTACCCTAATGTTTGTGTTTCTGCTATGGATGCACCGTGTTCTTTTTTCGACCACTATGGCTTGACTATTTCAGCGATTCAGACCGAAAAAACCTATTTGTTTACTTGCGCGGTATGTGCGATAGCATAGCACTCATTCTTTTCTACACATTTCCCACTTCTTTCACAAACCATGTTCTCTTTTCCTTTCTCTTTTTGTCCTTCTTCTTTTCTTTCGTTCTTTTTTAGACAGCCGATCTATCTTGTTTTTCTTACGAACTCCATGAAGTTCAGTCAGGAGATGCCTAGGACAGTGCGTCGTATACCAGCCGGGTTTTCTTTCAGTTTAACCATGGGAGATTGCTGGCGAACTATATCCTTGGCGGCGGATCAGCCAAATTTACGATATATTCAGGGGGAAACGTGTCAGGGTATCAAGTGCATAGCGTAGGGATTCAGAAGACGTATGGTAGATGTCGTCCAACGTCGTAGGTATTCAGAAGACATGTCGCAGCCTTCGTACAACGTGCGTTGGCATTCAGAAGACGTGCCCTAGAAGTCGTCCAATGTGCGTTGGGATTCAGAAAACGTGCCGCAGACGTCGTACAACGTACGTTGGGATTCAGAAGACGTGCCCTAGACGTCGTCCAATGTGCGTTGGGATTAGAAGACATGCCCTAAACGTCGCCCAATGTGCCTTGGGAGTCAGAAAACGTGACGTGCCGCAGACGTCGTACAACGTGTGTCTGTATTCAGAAGACGTGTCGCAGATGTCGTCCAGCGTCGTAGGTATTCAGGTGACGTGTCGCAGACGTCGTCTAACGTGCGTAGAGATGCAGAAGACGTGCTGAAGACGTCGTCCAACGTGAGCAGGGATTCAGAAAACATGTTGCGGACGCCGTCCAACGTGCGTAGGGATTCGGAAGACGTTGCCGAAGTCGTCGTCCATGGTTCGTATGGATTCAGATGACGTGCCGCAGAAGTCGTGCAACATGTGTCTGTATTCAGAAGACGTGTCGCAGACACGGACTCCACCTAATTTACAATTTCTATCGACGTCGTCGAACGTGCGTTAGGATTCCGAGTATGAGGACCAATAGGAGGGGAACCAGTGAAGGGGAGATCAACAAAGAGGAACCACTAGAGGGGAATAAGGGGACCAGACCAGTTTCCCTCAATATCGCCCAATGTGCGCAGGGTTTCTGAAAACGGGTCATAGGGGACTCTCGTTATCTGTTTCTCACCACATAGAGAACGGGCACTTCGGAAAATAAATCGTGTATATGTGATAGAGGATGGATGGGCTTCATAGGAGCCGTGAAGATTCTGCCCTACCACATCCCGCTGCACTAATCTATATGGAAAAACCGGTTTTTGCTTAGTAAAATTAAGAAGGACTAAAGGCGAATGGAATATTGGGTTGTTCTATTCTCGGAGTTGGAGCAAAGCCCCCAACCAAACGTTTGGCGGCCGCTAGGCCTGCTATATAACCCAGCCTTATATGAAACATATCCCATTCGTTGGCCATTGTGACATCTTCCTGGTTTTCAGTACCTGCTGGGAAAGATTGCTCTCCCTTGGGAGGATCTTGGCAAATGACTGCTTTTCCTTTAGTTTATTTCATTCACATCTGTCCACGTTTATTTTATGCTATAACTTAATAACTTCTCTTAGGCTCTTTTATGTTATTTGATCAAAAAAGTAGGCCTTTCTGAAGAAGTAGACCCTAGTTATGAATGACTTTCGCCCTGATGAGGCTGCATGGAGTGCTTCCCTCCCTTTGATTACTACGAAAAACGTTCTTTCCATCTCGTTGGCTTCAAGAAATTTAAAAATCGAATTTAGAGACTGCTGGGAAGTTGGGAAGCCAGCGTCGCGAATGTTACTGCTCGTCGCCGCACTGCTGTCGGGACTAGCACTGTGCCGCAGTGGCCGATCTGCACGAAACGAACCTGGCGCCAGTGCGGACGGTAGCGTCGACCTCTGCAGTGTAAGTGACTTTCTCCTTTCTTTCACTTCTGAACAACCATCGTTTTCACATCGAGTTTCATAGGAAGCCAGAACCCTTCCATAGCTTGTCAGCAGTCGGGCGAACCTAGAAGCTGGCCTACATCACCCAACTTACCATCCGTGCGATTCAAACCTCAATTCTGGCAGGATATTGGCAATATTGGTAGTTATTAATAGTCACATGATGCTGCCTGCTTGTGATGAAGTCTTTCCATCGGCCAATACATCTGCGCGTTTCGTATGTCAAGTGATAAACTCCGTGCAAAATCGAAAAAATCGATCGATGGCTATCAATCAATTTATATCATTTATTGTACGTGCTTTTGCGCCTTAAAAAACAAAGCAGAACAAGCTGAATACACTACCTAATAATTCATAGGGCCCCTCGATGAGGTGTTCCGTTGTAATGTCTTTTTTACTAACTCGTAAAAATATGTTTTTCAGTTACCGGCTGACAGCGGCAGCTGTAGTCGAGAGTTGATCAGATACTACTACGATCCGGTGGACGACGACTGCAAGCGATTTACTTATTCGTAAGATAATTATTATCATACTCTATAATAACGTGCTAAGCGCTGAATCATAATATCGATTGGCACCGCCGCCGCAGAAATTAGTCATAAAATAAGTGGAAAATGAGGCGAAAATTACGGCACAAAAATAGCGAAAAATACCCAGACGTCTTCTTTCTGCAACGGAACTTCGGCCCTGGGGCAGTCGAGGTCGCTGAACACGAAACGTTTAGCTCGTTTTTAAAGTATCGATCGCCATCAATCGATGTTGATCAAACTATCAATTTTTGTGGATGTCGTCCAGGCGGTCCAAACCTTTAGCCCTGGCAGTATTCGAGGTCGCTCAACACGAATCTGAAGTTCGTTTTTGTAGTATCGATCACCGCCAATCGATACTTAACATTGTGCCAGGTCAAATCACGGAGCGCGAAAATAGAGGAAGACGCCGAGACGTCTTCTACGTGCCAGGGGATCCAGGGGCCGGATTCATCGACATTTAAACAACGTGGGTATGCGGGTATAAGGGGTAGAGATAAAATAAGAGTCAGGTAGATATAAGGTAAGAGTCAGAGACGCAGGCTCCATCGTGGGTATCTCTACCCCTTATACCCACGGGATAGCCGTTGATGAATCCGGCCCCAGAAGACGTGCGGAATACGTCGCTTGACGTGCCTGGGACTCAGGAGACGTGCCAAATACGTCGCTCAACGTGTTTAGGGATTCAGGTAGACGTGTCGTGGACGTCGTCCAATGTGCCTGGGGATTCAAAAGGCGTGCCGAAGACGTTGTCCGCTAAGAGGGATCATTTAGGGAGACCAGTTCCAGTAATGGGGGACCGTTTCACTAGGGAGGACCAGTAGTGAGGAACCAACAGATCGTCATCTCATACTATACACTGTACGTACTGCGAGCCTTTACTCCTAGGTAGGGAAAACAGCTGTACAAGTAGAGCAGCTAGCTCGATGTGATTGTGCTTAGCTGCATCTTGTCCATCCTTCTTTGAATCTTTAAATTTCCCTTGTTGAAGTATCGACTTAGTGAAGGTGAATGAAAACTGTCGAGGCTATTCCATAGGTAAAACTTGGATTCACTTCCTAAGGCCAATGAACCGACAAGTTAAATATCGGAAATAAGGAAAATATTGGGGACAACAGTGGAAGCAAATCCATCGGAAATTATGCAGAAGTTAATATGGTCGTTTTAAGGTGTCTCTTTGTATTTTTGCTGTTTTTTTTTTGAAACT
Source organism: Heligmosomoides polygyrus polygyrus (assembly GCA_947396885.1). NCBI lineage: Eukaryota > Metazoa > Nematoda > Chromadorea > Rhabditida > Heligmosomidae > Heligmosomoides > Heligmosomoides polygyrus. The sequence goes on from OX377204.1 coordinate 6,673,048, forward strand.
TTGTCTTGTTTGGATGTCGTTTCTGACAGTAGGCAGGGAGAATTTGTGGCATATCCATGTGCTTCCCCTCTCTAGTGTCAAAACGCAGTTTCATCACCTCGGGAACGCTGAAGATAATTGCATTTATTGGCTCTATGGAAATCAGATAAATAAAACGGGTAAATACCGTGACTTAGGCTTTGATATTATGATTACACATACATCTCACTATCCAATATATCACCTGTAGCACCTTTCTTCCCGTTGATCATAGACTTACTCGAGCGAGCACCAGCGGCGTCTCCATTCGTCCCTGCCGCGTGCCAGAATGCTCCAATGGATCCTCCTCGCACGGGGGACACGAAGATCGTTCATTTAGGGCTTTCGCAAAGAATTACAACGCGTTGGTGGGCGTCCTAGAGTTCTATTAACATCCCGGGGAATCCTGTCGGCGACAGCTCTCGTCCAGCAGGTCTCTGCGAAGCGCATTACGTGGCTGGCCCACCTAATTTTCGACAACATGGCCCACGCGACAGCGTCTCTGATCTTCGGACGTCGACGAAGCTCGGAACTCCGGAGGCCCTCTCTTACTTGCCCGAGTCGTGTCACTCCGAGCATCGTCCTCTCGATTCCACGCTGCGCGACGCTGATCGCGTGTTCATCCTGCTTTCGTATAGCCCAGGTCTCTGAGGCGTATGTTAGGGCAGGAAGAACGGTGGAGTCGAATAAGTAGGCCTGGAGTCGATCTTCTTCGTCTTCTTCGCGAATTCCTTGACGCTCCTGAATGCTCCCCAAGCCGCTTGTTTTCCCCTGCCCACCTCTGGCCCTAGGTCGTTGGCGATGCTGGCTTCGTCACCCAGATACACGTAGCTGGAGCATTCGGAGATGCTCGCTCTGTTGGACGAGAATGGGAGCGTTCGCCCCTCATGAGCATATTCTTCGCTAGATTCAGCTGCAGACACCGCCAGTCATTGCATAGGTGAAATGAGCTTTCAACTTGCCTCCTAGATACAACGTAGACGTATTCCGTAAAGCTATTGATTAACGCCGTCAGTCGTTTACCACAATGTTTTTTAACAGGCAGTGAGGTTACAGCCATGCTACTCCAGCGGGATCAAAGCATCTCGAATATGTTTAGAGGTTCACTATGGCTCTTTCAAGTTGTTGAGCCTTAAGTTGAGCTTTGCCGAAAGAAGCAATGGGCTCATCAGGAAAGATTCTGTTCTGGCCACGTTTGACTATGTTCAGAGGATGCGGCGGCAACGCGAACCGTTTCATGCGGCGAACGAACTGCAGGAATCGATGTGTGAAGGGCGCCGAGAAGCAGCCTGAACGGCTAACACAGTTGACGAAGAAGCCAGGAATACTTGATAGAGCACTATTTGTGAGCAAAGTGAGTCATTTTCTTTTTAATATTAGGGTGGGCCAAAAGTAATGAGGCAAATTCAACAAATTTCTTCATCTCTTTATAACTCAATTACAAATCAACGATGCTGAGGCATGTGTTCGCCATTAAGGTCAATTACCTTGCTGCCATCGCTCAGCCAACTTCCTGATTCCATCCCTCCGGAACTGCTTAGGCCTGGTGTTGATCAACTGCTCGACATGGTTGTCAAGGGCTGTTTGGGTTCTTGTGTCCCTTCCGACCATGAAGTACTATAGGCTCACGAAGTAGTGGTAGTCGCATGCAGAGACATCCGGCGAATACGGTGGGTGAGGCATGTGAACGTAGCCCAGCTGAGCAAGCTTATCCGTGGTCATTTTTGCCCGATGGGGTGCGGCGTTGTCGAAGAGGAGGACCTTCTTGACGCGCTGCGACTGAATAAGAGCGAGTCGCCGGTCCACCTCTTTTATTTCGTTCACCATGGCCTTGGAGTCCATTGCCGTGCTTTTGGAAAACAGCTTCCAGTAAACCGGTCCATGGGCGCAGACCCAAAAGCTCAGAAAGTGCTTCTCGCCGTGAACATCCCGTCGAACGAAGGTCGCTAACGGGTCACCAGGCCTCACCCAGACTCGCTGCTTGGAAGGGTTAAGGTAGAAGACGTACTTCTCACCTCGCGTGACTATTGAGTCCAGGCTGCTCGGGGTTGGGATTGGGCGAGATTTGCGCGACGCAGGTTGACTCGTAAGAAAGGGGTATCGGCATGAGACAGACTGGGGTTTTGGCATGCTTCTGGAAAGGGCAAAAGTGGTTACTTCTCAGGTGGCCTTCAGTAAGTAGCCAACAAACATACAAATACGAGAAGCACGAAACCAGACTCCAGTCACGACATCTATGGGCGCGGCATGGAGAGTCCCACTACTTTTACCCCCCCCCCCCTCTAATAGGACCGAGTAGCATATTTCACAAAGACCGCACTTTGAATGAATTCGCATAGATGCTTAATAAACAACAATGTTAGATTGATCCAATAATAATATTATTCACTATCCAGCTCGAATACTAGAGGTGGTCAGATGATGATTCAAATTTGAAAAGCCAGAAGTAGGATAAGGTCGACATTTCTCACAAACTGTGCTGGAACCGAAGTTCAAAAATTTTCGAAAAAAACATCTTACCAATCTCGGTACAAAAGACCCGTTGACAGGTATCTCCAGGATCCAACGAGTCCTTAATATTATGTTGTCCCATAAGTCTTCGCCGTTTTTTTTTTCAACAATTCACTACAGATTTCGCCGGCGGTCTCTTGCATAGCGCTGCATAGCTTTCGAAACAAAATGATTTGCTCTATCAGAACACGTAATGCATTTCTTTTTTCATCATGAATTTTGTCAATTTTTAGGTCGTTGAAGTGAAAAGTGAAAAAGTGAAAAAGTAGCCATTTGCGCACTTGTTCTCTCCGCTTAGGTTTGTAATTTTTTGCGCAATTTTTATAGCATTTAGAAGACAATGTTCTGTACTACAAGAATATGTGTTGGTCCCATTTTCTCACTTGTCCTTTATTGATTTTTAGGCCATCAAATTGGGAAATCCGACTTTTCCGTCCGAATTTTTACCAAAACTCCGGTTTTATGGTTGGACGTTTTTGCTTGGCGTCATATGTCGTTTGGAAGAGGATGTCTTGCACAGTAAGAATTTTGGTCGCGTTTATTGGCTCACGCTGATTTCTGTCGAATATCAACAACTGAAGAAGGAGAAGGAGTTGTTGGTGAAGACGATTTTTCTCTTTTTGGCATTTTGTTGATATTCAAAAGAAATCAATAAACGTGACAAATATTCTTATAGAGCAGAACATTCTCTTTCGAATGACTTATAACATCTACCCAAAAAGTCCAACCACAGAGCAGGAGCTGTCGGCAAAAATAACCATCCTCCTTCGGACGTCCCAATTTGATGGCCTAAAAATCAATAGAGGACAAATGAGCAAACACCACTAACACACATTCTTGTAGTACAGAATATTGTCTTACAAATGCTGCAAAAAACTGCGCAAAAAATTACAAACCTAAGCGGAGACAACAAGTGCGCAAATGGCTTCTTTGCCACATTTTCAGTTTTCACTTCAACGACCTAAAAATTGACAAAATTCAGGATGAAAAAAGCAATGCAATACATGTTCTGATAGAGCAAATCATTCTCTTTCGAAAGCTATGCAGCGGTATGCAAGAGGCCGCCGGCGAAATCTGCAGTGAATCGTTGAAAAAAAAACGGCGAAGACTTATGGGACAACCTAATAGTTTACTTTCTACTGTTACTTTTATCTGTGTCTAACAATATATGTTTTATTCGTTCTCTTTTGTTTTTGGGCGCGTGTACCGCAGTCGGAGGAGGCGCGACTGTCGCGTGCACCCGATACCAGGTTCCTGGTTCGGATTTCCCACCCAGGCCAACCAAGCCTTCCATCCCTCCGGGGTCGGTGAGTTGGTACCAGACTTGTCTGGGAAGGATAAAGCACTGACTTGATCATCGGCTGGCCACCGCAAGTCATTGTATGGCCATATACGCATTCATGTCGCCTCCACGACATCCCGTAGAAGTAGAATGCGTGGCGCATCCCAAGAGGGATTGAGTAACGCCGTCCTTTATCCTTATCCTTATCCTTCTGTTTTTAATGGTCGTGTTCTGTTGTTCTATTTTTTTTGCGTGGAACTCCACGTATAAATAAATAAATAAAGCGAATTTAAGCCATCACATTCAAATTAAAATATCTACGCTCACGTCTACGCTATGTAGCTTTTACCCCAATTGAAAACTTTCACAATCTCTATGTGCTTCTTTTATGAAGCGCTGAGGTTTACGACCACTTCTAACAAGCCCTAGGCTTCTGTTGTGGTTGGATTAATGGAGATCGAGTTCGTCATTATTTATTTATTCATTTATTTATTTGCAGAATATAGTACGTACAAAAAAACAATATGAACGCGGTAAATCGCAAATACCATATTATAAGAAATAAGAAATTAAAAGAAATCAGCAACACAACAAGGCTGCCTTTCTAGAAAGAAATAAATGAAAATAAAAGGGGAGAAACGAAAGAAATAATTGTGCGAAAACAAGAGAGAGTAGACAAGATCAAAGGGTACTATTGTACTTAATGTACCGCACTAAATCTTGTTCAAAATAGGTCAACTGGGGGTAATCTGCCATGGGAAGAACGAATATCATAGTCGTTTCTTGCAGAAATGCCTTATAAGTCCGTTATATTAAGTTCGAATTGCCCAAGGTCTTGCGAAATAGCGCGCGCTGGTGAGAGACGCAGAGATACCGCCTCCTACCAGCACGCAATCGCGACCGTCTCCCGGGGGGGGGGGGGGGGAGGTCAGCGCGCAGGCGCGGCGACTCGCTGCACACAGCGAATGCAAGTGCAGCCTTATTTCCTCTTTTTGGTTACAGATCCGCGTCTTATTTGTTTCCATATTAGCAATGGAGGGGACAACAGGATGAAGGCAATTTTAGCACGGGTGCGCTAGTGGGCCCATATTCCGGAGTCCCTTCCCCTGCCCAATTCTTTGCTCCCCTCCCCGCGAGGGGAGAGCACACAACAGGGTTTTCAAGGCTTTTAGAGATTTCAAGGCTTATGTCCTGGCTAACCTCTGCTGCAGACTAGAGACGGCGAAATAGTAGATAGGAGGCGGAGTCTCTACGTCTCCTACAAGCGCGCGCTATTTCGAAAGGCCTTGGGTAATTCGAACTTAATGTTACGGGCTTATAAGGCATTTCTGTAAAAAAAAACGACTATGATATTCGTTCCTCCCATGGCAGATTACCCCCAGTAGACCTATTTTGAACAAGATTTACCAAAAGTACAATAGTACCGACCAAAGGAGGGATGGCTGGTAAACATAAACATGGAACGAGGACGAAGAGGTACTTTCCTCAGGCGAACCTTTGCTTTATGCTCTTTCCCTGGTTCTTCAGTGAGGGAGAGGAACATGTAATAAGGCACCCTTTAAATTTGTCAAGCGTTAGTCCCCGTCATACTTCGGCCCGCCGCGATGCGACGCCACATATAGTGGCCATATTGATTGAGCGACGCGATCGATCAATTTCGATACTTTACGTGCCGTCGCCTCGCTCGGCGTCGGAAGCAGGGGTGGGCGAGATTTCTGTTTTCTGTTTTCTGATTTTCTGGCCATTTTGGGCAAATTTTTTCTGTTTTCTGTTTTCTTGGAAAATGGCCGAAAATTTGCCAGAAAACAGAAAATAGAGCTGCGAACAAAATTATATAATAGAAATCCAATAAAGAGAATTCAAAAAGTATTATAGAATGACGAATTTCATCTCAAAATAATGTTTCTAGTGTATTTTAAATTGCAAACATGTAAGTTTCTGGATCTGCTCGTATAGAAATTGCGCCATACACTCAAAACTATGCCGCTTTGTTTGTTTGATTGTGTAAGTGCTGCCGACAGGTTAGTCCTGAGTAATTGTTCGCGATTTCATGTTCTGGAATCAGAGTGTCGGGATGAATTTTCGCACATTTAGTGCCTGTACATGTCCCCATGTACGGGCAACGTTTACTGTGCTGAACTTTCGTCGCTGTATTTTGTGTGAAAAACAACGTCTCTTTATTACATCGCAGGATAATATCTTTTAACGTAAGCTTTATTTGGCCGATTGTCTGATTGTTTTGACGCATTCGGAGACATACTTCTGGTTGTATCGGATTGATCTTGACCAGCATTTGCCTTTCGTTCGTGCACTGATTGGAATTTGTTGTGCATTCGGTGGTCAATGATTCGGTTATGACTGTTTGAGTCAATGAGCCCATCACTACACCCTACGCCCACGGCTACAGGAAACTTCGAAGTGTCACATTTAAGCAAGGCAACTAGGAAAAGAACTTACTCACCAGTCATTTGGGAGTATATAGTGAAATATATGGCTAGGAAAAGTTGCGGAAGTGACAAATACCAGACAAGGAATGAACACTAAAAACGGAAAGAACTGTCAATGAACTGGAATCGAAGAACTGGCCTTCCACCTACAAAACTGCTTTACACACCCTTGCGCCACCGATCTGCCTGCATCCGAGCCTTTCGCTTCTCTCCTGAATCAACCCACGTCGTGTATAGCGCTTGAGTACGCGCTAACGACGCAAAATCTGGAGAGCCTTAACGCCTTAGGCACAAGGTCTCAGAGACCGTTCCAGATGAGTAGGAACTAGGCATGTCCATTAAATATGCACTCGACCAGGAAAAGGAGGAAGACCTCTGTCAAGAAATTCAGCGCAGCCTCTACGTAGACAATGTCTTTTTGACTGCGCAAAACACGGACGAGTTGATTCGCAAATACCATGAAAGCAAATCTCTTTTCCAAAGAATGTTTATGAACCTCAGAGAGTACATAACCCTTTACAGGACATTTCTCCACTTTCATAATTTCGCTTTGTATTCTCTTAAATTTCTGCAGTAGTTTAGACTATCTACGATTACTTAGAACTTTATGCAAAGGCTAGAAAACTAGTGTTTTGAGGGGCATTTCATTATAATATATGTTAACTAACCATGTGCCGTCGAGTAATTGTGGGTAAGATTATTCTCCATCTCCGGTTATTGAAAATTGTTGGCTGGTCTTTCCCAATGATCGTGAAGCAGAGCCTTTGACGGAGCTGCTTTTCTAACTCTTGTTCAGCATTTGGTTGCCAAACATTAGTGAGAGACTGAAACGTTTTAGTTACCTTTGACTTCACTGGTGTAGTGATAGAATAGTGATACATAAAATTTTTAATTTATCACATCTATCATCTGTCGTCCCGGTGATCATCGAGTTACTCGAACGGGCACCAACAACGTCTCCATTTGCCCTTGTCGCTTGACAGAGTACTCCAATGGATCCTTCTCGCCGGACGGACACGAAGAGCGTCATATCGTTCGTTCAGGGCTTCCACGAAGAAGTCCGACCAGCGCGTTGGTGGGCATCCTGGTATTCTCTTGACATCTCGCGGAATCCAGTCAGTGACGGCTCTTGTCCAGCGAGTGTCTGCGAATCGCATTACGTGGCCGGCCCACCTAATTTTCGACGACTTGGCCCATGCGACAGCGTCCCTGATCTTCGAACGACTGCGAAGTCGTGTTATCCAAGCATTGCGCTCTCCATTCCACGTTGCGCGTTGCTGATCACGTGTTTATCCCGCTTCCGTACAGGGCAGGTCTGAGGCGTATGTTAGGGCAGGAAGAGCAGTGGAATCGAATAGGCTAACACGTAGTCAGACGTTCTTCGTCTTCTTTACGATTTCACGCTCTTGAAAAGCACCCCAAACAGCTCGTTTCCTCATACCCAGCTCCGGCGCTAGGCCGTTGCTCATGTTGTCTTCCCGAACCAGATACACGTAGCTGGAGCACTCGGAGATGTTCGTTCCGTTGAGCGAGAATGGTGCATCAGAAACTTGTCCGTTCCTCATGAACATCGTCTTCGTAAGATTCAGCTGTAGTCCAACGTTCCCACATACACGATCGAAGTCGGCCAGCATTCGCTCCGCCTGGCTGATGCTCGGTGTTATGAGCACGATGTCGTCAGCGAAACGAAGATGGTGCAGCTGCTGGCCGTCGACCTTCACTCCCATGTCTTCCCATTATAGTTCGCGCATGACGTTTTCGAGGGTGGCGCTGAAGAGCTTCGCGGATACGGTATCACCCTGCCAAACTCCTCTCTTCACGTCGATGATGACGTCGTTGTGGAGTGGTGAGATCTTGGTCGTTAATCCACTTTGACTCTGATGTACTGAGTAGGAACATCCTGAGCGAGCAGAGCTTCGATGACTACCTCCGTTTCGACGGCGTCGAATCCTTCTTCAGGTCGATGAACGTAAGGCACAGCTGCAAGATGCGCTTCGTAATGGTGTGTATGCGGTCGATCGTGCTGAATCCTCTCCGAAATCCTGCTTGTTCGCATGGCCATCGTTCGTCCAGCGTTCTGCTAACCCTATTCAGGAGGACTGGAGTGAACAGCTTGTGGACTACGGGCAGCAGGCAAATCGGGCGATAATTGCCAATGTCGGGCATGTCTCCCTCCCATGCAAATCGAGATGTAATATGATATGAATGTATGATGAATAATAATAATATGATGGAAACGGTATATGTTTGATCCTTATTAGATAATGTCTACGTATTTAAAGAAACACTTTCACCCAAAAGTTTTTGCGCTGACAGCCTCTTCTGCCGCACTCTCGTGTTGTTCTGTGAAATATCAAGCCAGTACCCAAAACATCTTTGGCCCGTGTTTGGTGCTCTATAAGGCCAGTCTCTTACGAGTGGGACCCCTAATCTAGCGAATCGTTTGTTTTGAGATTACACTTACATTTGGACTGTGAGCCTTAAACCGCTATATTTTAATATGAATGCAATAGGAAAAATTCATAATTTATAAGCCACTCCTATAAACGCTTGCAAGTTAAAACGCTGGTCCACGACCAATTTCTAGTCGTGCAGAAAGCACTTGCTACTGGACAAATGGATCTTCGAATTGAATAATTAGGTAGTTTGATAACTGCGAAATTTTCTGTTTTCTGATTTTTCTGTTTTCTGGCGTTTTTGGCTTTTCTGTTTTCTGGGAAAATTTTCAAAATTTCCGCCCATCCCTGGTCGGAAGTATAAACGGGGTGTTAGGGCCTGTTCATACTTCACGACAGCAACGGCGAGAGCGCAGCGCGTGGAGCGTGCGCGGCGTGCGTAGCGCGCGAAAGTATGAAGAGACGAGAACAGCGACTGAAGCGACTGTAGCGACAGCGCTCGCGCTTAAGGCTCCTGTTATACTCCCGCGGGAGCTTCCGCGGATGGGCGGAAATCGCGTCGGGACCCCGCGCCGGGCCACTCGTCGCGGCCCGCCACGCCCGCCGTCCGCGGATGGCCGCCGACAGACGACGAGAGGGGTGTTATACTTCCCGCCCGCGGGAGGCTGTCGTCCCGCGGAGTTCGGCGCGGGAAACGCGCTCCGATGCGACGCTAGCCGCCCCGGGACGACGACGACCGTCCGCGGTGCACCGTCCATCCGCGGACGTCCCGCGGAAGCTCCCGCGGGAGTATAACAGGGGCCTAAGTATGAACACTTTTCGGCGGCGCGCGCCCGATTTTAATCGATATGCATGTTTTGCAAGGGCGACGGAAGCGACGAGAGCGACAACAGCGAATGCAGCGACAGCGCCGACGCTCGAGCATGAACACTTTTCGGCGGCGCGCGCTCGGTTTTAATCGATATGCATATTTTGCACGTTCGACAAGTCGCCCTTGTCGCGGATTATGAACAGGCCCTTAGTTTTTATTATGCTTTGAATCATTATATTTTTTACTTTTAAATTATTTACGTAAGTTGATTTAAACTCAGCTCTTCGTGGGTGGAGCTACTGCAGCTTATATAAAATTTTCCAAAAACCGGGCCTTACCGACTTCTCCTAACGTTACCAAAAGCATGGTTAACATGCACCTTGCTAAATGTGGACCTCATGCATCTCTCCGATGGACAAATTTGGCCTACATTTCGTTTTCCCGTGTTTCTTTCATTTTTCGTTTTTTTCCCTCTAAACTTCTTATCTTAAAAGGTTTTTGTTGTTTGTTTGTTTTCTACATTTCATTCTCTCAGGTGTGACATAGTTGTGACGCATGAAATTTTCATGTAATAAATAATAATAATAATAATAATAATAATAATAATAATAATGGTTAGATTTTAACATTAGGTGATTGGTTTCAGTCATCTTCAGATAAAAACTGTTCAGGCGACAAAATTGCAAAGGGCGATAAGGACCACCATCACCACTTCACCACCATCGACCATTCAAGTGAAAACAGCGGCTGTTAAAAGACACGATGTTACGAAGGTTAGTAAGCTTCTCGTTGTTCTTTTAAATAAGTAACGTAATAAAATAGTAAAAGCTGGGTAAATTTCCTGTTCTACAAACCTTTGGTACCGCTAGGAGTCCAACTCCGTTGTAACTTCAATATCAAATCTGTTTCAGCAAACGTGTAGAAGTGTCACATTAACGAGCCAGTATTATTACATTAGATTCGAATGGATCGTTTTCGCATTTTCAGAATAATCCAATTATCCGAAGATTTTTGATTGGATCCAATGTACAGTCAGTAGTTTCTTGATTCTGAATCTCATATTTTGGCCTTGGTAGCATAGTAGGTGGAAGCGCTGGGTGTCACATACACCTTGGATCAAGTTTCTTGGCTCGGGACCAGCCCAGGTCAACCATACTTTCCATCTCTTCGAGCGGGGTACGTGAATTGGCGAGGGATTCATTTGGAAGAGACAAAGTAGTGACCTGTCCATCGACTGACCACCACAGACCACAGTATGTATGTAGTATTCAAAATATCTCCTGGAGATTGCATGGAGGAAGAGTGCATAGCGCATTCCAAAATGAAATGATCAATGCCGTTCTTCCCTCTTTCTCGTTCATTCTCACATGCTCTATAGGAACAGTGAACCTCTGAAGAGTTTGTGAAGCTCTTTTGAAGGTAACGATTTGCAGGCGACACCGAACATCCGGGACTGTCCACACTGCGATCCGCTCTTTGGTATCTGCATCAACGGCGACTGCGGCTGTATTGAAGGCTTTCGAAAACTCGGCAAAATTTGCATAGGTGAGGGGCTTCATAAATGAAATATTACTCGTTGTATATATATAACCTAAGATAATTTTTAAATAATTTATTGAATAAAATAAAACAAAATAAAATTAGGAGAAGTGAGACACCACGAAATGTCCTGGTACTTTCTCTTTAATGCTGCGGGAATTATGCAGAAAAAGGGACAAAGGACGGCGTCACTCACAAAGGAATGGTCTGAAGCGTATGTTTGAACGGGGCGAGCAGGGAGAATCCCCACCCACAGTTAGCATAAAAATGTGTTCAATTTTTGTTAGTTCGTTAAACCCAAGGAGTAGGAGGTCCTTGAAGTCATAATGGAATACGGCGCATCACGAGTTTGGGGGTCTTGTACCACCGCGATGGCTCTGCCAGCAAGCGGCTCGAAGCGCAGTGGAAGTGACGTTGCTTCATGCAAGGAAGGTCGAGGTTCGGTTTTTCCGCGCTGCTGCATTTCTGAATTTCAACTGACTGGTTGAGAACTGAGGATTCTGACGTCTCTACGATTTTCAGACGTTTCTGCGCCTTTTTTAGCTGTACGCTGTAAAGAGTACCTTTCTTACGATTTGCTTATTACTGACCGGTCTTTTAAGCACAACGTCTTCGTCAACTTCAAGTTGACGTGCTTCGAAGTCCTTGAGTGGCCATTCTTTCGGCCAGCTTGATTTCTTCCCTAGAAGATTCCTTGTCTAAAGGTGGACCACATTTCAGTTCGAACAGGTGAATCACCATCCGACCATCGGCGGACATTGTTGGTGTTAGGTTCTAGAAAACCTTCAGCAGACCTCTGATTTCCAGGTGACAGGCAGACATGAGGGAAAGAGCGTATCGATGCCGTTTAGCTTGATTTGCGGGATCCGCACACCTCGTTTTTCATTTGAACCACCTCCGACGTCACAACGGGGTCTCATTTGAAAATCCGAGCAGGATGGTTTTTCCCGAGGCCTTTGGTCCATGTATGGAAACAGACTATGAGGGGCCTGTAGTCTTTATACGCTGCCCGTATTGTGCCCTGTACTGCTTCATACACTTTGTACCTGTGTATCACTGAAGTTGAACATTTGTACATCATCATGTCGAATACCACAGCACTCAGCTGGAAGTTAGGCAAAAAAGTCTGAAAATGGTATAGACATCAGAATCCCCCAAATCTCAATCAGTCAGTTGAAATGCAAAATACCGTAGCGCGGAGGAACCGAACCCCGACCTTTCCTGCATGAAGCAACGTTACTTCCACTGCACTTCAACCGCTTGCCGGCAAAGCCATCGCGGGCGTACAAGACCCCCGAACTCGTGGTGCGCCTTCAAGGTCTGTAACTGTAACTGTAACTTCAAGGTCCCTCGACTCCATGGTTTAGGACTTGGCAAAAAATGAACACATTTTTATACTAACTGAGGGGTGGGAATTCTCCCTACATGACTCGCTCTCACCGTTCAGACATACCCTTCGGACCTTTCACTTGTCAATCCCTTTTAGCTTGCGCCACGCACGCAACCTCTAGGGTTGTCGTAGGGGCGATTTGAATGTGTATTTGGCCCAACAACGATTGCGGTGGCCGGGCAATGAACATGTCAGCGCCTTGACCTTCCCAGACTGGTCTGCTCCCCAATTTCAGAGACCACGATGGAAGGCCGATACCAGCTTTCTGGTTCGGGCGCGAAATCCGAACCTTAAAGCTGGTATCGTGTGCGGTCTGTCCTTTATACTAAACATTTAGGGTAATTTCGATGCCTCCTTGTAGTTTCAGTAATGATGATGAATGCTATACAAGAAATTAGTTATTATTAGTTTCTAGATTTTTCAGATTAAAACGAACTCTTTTAAATCGAAATTAGCATTTTCTACTTTACAATAATGACTCGCCAAAAAGATTGGAATAATTCTGTTCAAGGAAAATTTTCGTATAACTTTCTTTGTTGTTCTAATTCACCTACTCAATAACTGGGCATATTGTTTGAAATTTTACAAAATTTTTATTTTTTGAAGATAAATAATGGCTAGAGGTTTGTTTTAAAGATCAGGAAAGCGGCCATTTTTCTTTGCTAAGAAAGGAAATCGCGTGATGCCTTCTTGCAAAACGTCGCGATTTTTATTCCATTGATAGAGGAATTACTACTTGCATCGAGTTTGACAGCTGCAAACGATGAAAATTAAGCAATTGCAAGGAACACATACCCTCAATTTGACGCTTTATGTAAACGGCATTTACATCATCAGTCAATTAAACATCGCAACGGACTTCTCGAGCGCATGGCGTGATCCAGAGTTTTCATGGGCTTTGTTGCGCTTCGAATCAAAATTTAATTAAGTATTTCCTCTAAAAATAAAGGTTGCAAGTAAACTAACAATAAGAAAAAAGAGAAAGGTATACCAAGTTTTCATCGTGGAAAACATTATTCTAACCATCTTGTTGAGTCTGAAATTTAACCACCTAAAGGTAACTTCTATTTGGAAGTGTTCGTATTGACTTCAAAAGTCTTAGGCTGTCTTAAAAGAGTGTCCAATTTGACGTGAAAACGGTACGCATCGCATATGAAGTGACTTGTGGAAACCAGCAGATGGGCAGTTAAGCGTTCTAACCTTGATGACAAGTCTTGAAGCTTTGACTGGCCTAAGCGGGACTCGAACCACACTTCAAGTCTAAAACTTCTGCTTGAAGGCATAGATTCCCATTTACAGGGTGCGTCAAAAGTTCTTAGTCACCTGTAATTGACCGCCCAAACGGTCTTAGCCTTTAGCCTTGTGAGCGGGCCCAGAATCTGTTTTAAAGCAAATCAAATGATATTCATAAAATTTGTTACTGCAAACCAGGTCCATATTAAGAAGCGTTAAATTTCGAAATGACCTCCTTTAGCACGAATACACGCCTTCAATCGCTCGGGAACGCATCCACGGCGGCACGCAGGGGTCTTCATCAATCTTTCTCCATGCTTTCTTCAGGGCTCTTTGAAGTGAAGCAGTGTTTGTGTGTTGCATAGGCCCTACTCTTCGATATGGAGCAGATTGTGTAGTCCATCGGATTGAGGTCCGGGCTGTGCGGGGGACACTCTCCGGCTGAGATGAAATCCGGAAAGTTGTCCAGCGCAAAACTTCTCTACCGCTTTAGCCTTATGAGCGGGCGCAGAATCTTGATGATAAGTCCAGTCGCTTTTTTCTAAGACACAGATTCCCAAGTAAGAATGTCTTTCTTAAGGATACCCTCTAGGTAGTTTTATATTTAGTTTTTTTTCTTCGACATGCAGTCTCCATTACAGTGCGCAAACCATTTGCATCAGCCATCTTGAACAAAAGAACATTCAGGCACGGAAAATTGGTATATGAGAGGGTAAGAGTAGGGCAACAATACCACATAAAGTTTGGTTGAGCGAAGCGCATCATTCCATATAACGAGCCTGTAACAAAAGAGTCCGAGAACCTTTGACGCACCCTGTAGAAGCTCAGTAAAAGCCATGCTGCTGAGAAATGACGAATAAAAAAATTTCTAGCCGATTTCCAAGAAGGATCTATAATCTTGAAGCTGTTACACTACGCTGACAAAAGTCACAGACATTTTCTGAAGCCCACTTGCCACTTTTTATGGTTTTATGGTTTAAGATAAGCGTGTGAAATTGAAACTTGCGTCCCTTGTGAGGTTCAGCGAGGTTGTCGATTCGGGATTAATTGTGCGGCGAATGGAACTGTCCGGAAGTGACAAGAATTGTAGGAAACATTGACGGAGTATCAAGGACTTTTCTAATATTTACATCACCCAGATATCAATGAATGCGAAGTGAAGACAACATGTCCGGCAAACTCGCGCTGCGTCAACACGATGGGCTCGTTCCGATGCGACTGTGACAGCGGCTTCAGCGTTGACGGCAAGTGCATAGTGAAAAAGGGTAGGTGTCTGCCGTAGGTGAGCTGTCGGCCACCACATTTCGTCACTACACCGTTCCCACAAGCAATTCGATCTTACAGTTTCCTTTTAAGTCTGACATTTTTCGTTTTAAACTGCGCACTTTACATTTTAAACCGAGGGATTTTCGTAAAGGATAAAGGAGAAAGAACGGTGTTATTCAATCCTTTCTGGGATGCGCCACGCATTCTACTTCTACGGGATGTCGTAGAGGCCATTTGAATGCGTATTTGGCCATACAATGACTTGCGGTGGCCAGCCGATGCACAATTCAGCCGCATATTTCTTTCCAGACAAGTCTGGTATCAATTCAGCGACCCCCGAATGTATGGAAGGCTTGGTTAGCCCCTGCAAATCGGAACCAGGAACGTGGAATCGGGTGCAGCGCCGGCGCCTCCTCCGACGGCGCTACATGCCCCTATAGAGTTTTCATATTAAAAAAAAATCAAGAAAAGGTATAAAAATAAGAGACGGCATTACTCAATTCTTTGTGGGATGCGCCACGCATTCTACTCTGCAGGATGTCGTAAAGGCAATTTACTACTTACTATTCACTATTTTATTAGGTTGTCCGGAAAGTTTTTAGACTAATGTCAGGGAACAATGTGTAGTTAATAACTTTATTAACAACCACTATCATTCAACAAAATATTCGCCTTTATGATCTATCACATATTGCCATCTTTCCGGTAGAGAGCGAAAACCATGAGCGAAGGAATCCGGAGACTTGGACAGCAGGAAGTTGTTGACACCACTTTTGACTTCCTCCCGATTTGCGAACTTTTTTCCAGCTAAGAAAGATGCAGCGATCGGAAAACGTGGTAGTCACTGGGTGCGAGATCAGATGACCACGGATGGGGTACCAGTTCAATCCCGAGTTCCTCCAATTTCTTCTACGTATTCTTTGCTGTGTGAGGTCTGGCGTTATCCATGAGAAGAAGAATTTTTCCTCCTCTGGGATTGCGATTACGTAGGATTGTGCTCATTTTCTCCAGCTGAGCGCAGAACACGTTCCAATCTACCATGAAACCGGTAGGAGCCAATTCCCAGAATACTGGGCCATTGATGTCCCACCAGAAGGAAAGCAACTCCTTTTTGTCGTGATCAGGACGTTTCGAAAATGGTTGAGGAAACTCATCGAAGTCCACCCAGTGCTTGCGACGCACCAAATTGTCGTAGACGCAATACTTTTCATCCCTTTCATCGTGACAGTCGAGTCGATCCAAGCAAATGTGCGGCGACGGTTGAGGAGAGAAGTGCAGGTATCAGCACGCTTCCGTTTGTCCTGAGGCGTCAAAGCATGTGGTACGACTCGAGACAACTTCACGAAGACCGAAGAACATCGTCTACTGTGGACTTACCAGGAAACTATCTCAACGGTAGGTCGGAACGGCCAATGTGTTGTATATTGGCAGAATCGCCTCTCTTTGGGAAACAAGAAAATGTAAGTATCTCGACCCCAATACAACTCTGCGCAGAGTTAGGGACGACAGAAGTTGGGCCACTGGCGGCGTTAGCCCTATGCCTGCACGCGGAGGGAGAGCTCAAGTTGGCTGGAAACAGTGACCACGGGGATTACTCCGTCCCTCCACGCACTCTGCCACCATCGCTCGCTCGTCATCGCTGTTTCCAGCCAAGTTGAGCCCGCTCTCCGCTTCCAGCCATAGGACTAACGCAGCCAACGGCCCAACTTCCGTCGTCCCTAACTCTATGCAGAGTTGTATTGGGGTCGAGATATTTGCGTTTTGTTGCTTCCCAGAGAGAGGCGATTCTGCACGTATACAACACATGGGCCGTTCTGACCTACCGTTGAGATAGTTTCCTGGTTAGGAGTATTTGTAAGGTCTGAAAGTTCGCGAACAGAAAGATCAGGTCGAGCACCGCAGGTGGCGAGTTCGAGCTGTCTGTTCTGCGTTTGTGGTTGACCTGTGCGTCGGGAATCCTCGAGCGATTTGTCACCGTTGTTGAACTTGCGGTACCAATTGAAGCACGTCGCCCGAGAGGAGGCGTACTCCTTCATTGTCTCCTGTAGAAAGCGATGGGCATCGTTCGCGGATCGGCCGGAGCGGTACTGTAGAAGGCGAACTGGTCGGTAGAGCATCTTCTTGTCGTCCATTGCGAAGGGCCACTGGGAACAGGAGACGATATGTCGCACATGCTGTTGTTAGATACATATACAGGACGTGAAACACAATTTTCCTAAGTCCGGCCCTCTCACAACTTCAGCCACAAAGATACGCTGTTTTGAATCTTACCATGCAATTAGTCTAAAAACTTTCCGGACAACCTAATATTTAAGCCAATAACAAAACAACAAAATCGACAAGGGTAAACGTGACAACTCTACGGTTGGCTATATAACAAAGAAGAAGGCATGTTATATCTTAAATAAACCTGCCAGCTGAGAATTTGAGTGCTCATTTGGCCATACAGCGACTTGCGGTGGCCAGCCGATGTACAAGCCAACGCACTATCTTTCACAGACAGGTCTGGCACCAATTCACCAATCCCGGAGGGATGGAAGGCTAGGTATGCCTTGCGAGAACGGGAAAACCCCGAACCAAGAACCTGGCATCGGGTGTACGCGACAGCCATCACTTTCTCCGACCGCGCTACACGCACCCATATTAGAAAATTTACCCATACAATCAAGAAGAAGTGTACATGAAGCTAAAATAGGCTGCTTTCAGCAGGGCAAATTGATCCGTTGCTTTAAGAAGACAAAGTTTTAAGAATGAAGTTTTAAGAAAAAAGTTTTTGAAAACCCGTATTTAAGGTGTCCTTAAAAAATGTGTACAGCTCCAAAATGAGCATAAAACTCCAATCTCCTTGGCGAAACAGTGTTTTTTGTTTCATTTTAGAGCGTTATAATGCAGGGAGTGTTTCGTATGTATGGATTGTGCCACGTACACATTCGTAAGGAAGACTGTTGTTTATTTGATTGACAGTGCAATCTTGCCTATCTACACACAGTTATACACAGTGGGGAACAGGCGTTTTTTTCCAAAGCCGTTTTTAGATTTATACGCGCATATTTACTCCGACAGTCCAATAAACAACGAGAGAGAGAAAAGAAAGAAAGAAAAAGCGAAGCGCCTTTGTTGCTTTCCACAATTTTAAAATAAACCTAAAAATATTGTATGAAATCAAGTGATAGACATTTTTTGTCTATTCAAGCAATGTTATGACTTTTTTTAAGACTGTGAAGATTCTGTGAAGGTTCTAGTTAAAATGTTATTTAAAAAGGTCATTTTGACTTTGGAGGGACGGTTCCCTGAGCATTATTTTCTGTAGGTGTGCTAGTTTCGAGCTCAGTGTTTCTTCTATCTTGAGTTTACTAGAGAATAGCTATTAAAAATTTGGTTGCGCCTGATATAATTTCCACAATTTCCATTGTATTTTTCAAAGTGGATTTTTAATGCGTTTTAAATATTTGAAATAAGTGCCAAGTCTAAAGCGAAATTGTTTAGCATAAAGCGGAAATGGTGTTTAAATTTCTGTAACGCCGTTACAATAGAAATTCTTTGTTTTCCAGTAAAATAGTGCTCCATAAGAAAACCAAGGCTAAGCTCTAACAAGCGAATGTTCTGAAGCGTATGACTGAACGGGGAGAGCGAGTCATATAAGGAGAATCCTCGGCCCTCAATTGGTATAAAAATATGTGTCTTTTTTGCCAAGTCGTTAGACACAAGGAGTAGGGGGTCCTTGAAGTCACAATGGAATCGGCGCCTCACCAGTTTGGGGGTCCTGTACACCCGCGATTCCACCGACAATCGGCTCGGTGCGCAGTGGAAGTGAGGTTGCTTCATGCGAGGAAGGTCGGGGTTCAGTCCTGCTGAGCTGCTGCATTTTTGCATTTCAACTGGTGTTGGGATTTGGGGGATTTTGACGTCTACACCATTTTCATACGTTTTCTGCGCATTTTGCCAGCTGTACTCTGTGAAGAGTGCCTTTCTTGCGACTTGTTTTTTAGTCAGACGCTTCAGCCTCTTCCCTTGTAAGAGCTAACCAGAAGCGGTTTGTTTCGCCAGCTTCCTCCATACGTTCCGTTTCTGTTGTAACATCTTCCCACTACCTCTTCAGTAGAGTAGAAAAATACTACAACTATTTTGCTGTTATTAGAACTCTTCTGAAGGCGTTAAGTCTTTTTGTAAGCCGCGTATGTAAATTTTAGACCCTTTCGATCTTTCAAGTATCGTTCTCGTTTCAGAAGCGTGCACCGATAGGTTTGACTTGCGCTACACAGAAGAAGACTGCAACAACGGCGATCAGGAGTTGAGGTCGTCTGAAATTCTTTTAGGAGACCTATGTAGAATTTTTAGATTTCTGTGCTTTTCTTCCAGATTCTACTACGACCAAGACACTGGTGTTTGTCGTCAGTTCTTCTACGGCGGCTGCTTGGGAACGTCTAAGAATATCTTCGCCGATGCGCAGGTCCGCCCGATTATCAACCTTTGGAGAAAGCTTTTAAAACAAAGTTTACGCCAATCAATATTGATTTGATTCTGCCTGGTTGTTTGGCAATCTTTCGCCCGGTAAGGATTCACCTCGCGTGATCACCTCTATGCCTTTTTTCTATCTGATTGCTCCGTCTAGTCTGTGCAAAAACCAGTACTATCGACAGCTATTGCTTGCTTGACTGATCGCTCAATAGGTTGTGAGGTTGCCCCACCGCCGGTAGACATGTGTATCGCATTCCCATAACTCCCTTTCTCAACCTCCGCTCATTTCATCCACTCTGCTGTTTAAAAACCGCCAATGTCGATCGATATCGATTGGTTGTCTTGCCATAGTGAACTCGCAAGCAAGCCGGTCAAATTTGACTGGTTGATTGCGTCAGCACGTTGTGAAGCTTACCACCGACTAGCAGCTTTGAATGGTTGTTTCCTCCTTCAGTTTCCATGGCTCCACATATTCGGCGAAATATCGATTAGCACTGGTTGTCCTATTAGTTTGGTCATCATAATCTAACCCTTCTCAAAGACCAACATACATATTTGACTTGCATGTCCAATAGTTTCTCCTGCCCAAGAAATCGATATTGTAATAATTTTAATCCCTCAGCCTCTGGTCTTGACCCAAAATCCATTCACTTCGCATATTTATCTGTGATATTGACCAAGCAAGCACGGAACGACGGCCTGGAATATAACACGGCACAACAGAAGACATGTCGACAACGTATAACAGGAGATCAGAGGGCACAGGAGTTGGGACGAATGCCGGCGTGGTCGATGGAAGGAGCGGAGGAAGTAGCCGTGAAGAGACTGGCCGGGTCCCCGGGTGCAGCCGCGCGTCCCTCGACCGTCCGGCGAGTAGTCCCCGAGAGTCCTTTGTCCTCGCTTATATAGGTCCGTTCTCGGCAAGTCCGCGCCTGAAACAGAGAAGGGCAAGGGCAGCGATATTTCGAGAGAGACGTTGAGCAAGGAGAAGGGCAAAAAGAGATTATTCTCATGATGAAACGGGACTCGCCACACTGATTCCTCCCTGGTCCCTTACAATACTGTGGGTCGACATCGATTAGCTGTCAATTACAGTTCGCCTGCTGTGTAGTGTATATATTGCACAACACGCTCGCGCGATTCACATTCAAACTGTCATTCGTGAACAAAAGCCAATAATATCGATTGATCTTTCGCTTTTGTTTGTTTTAATATTTCCACCGACCGATCAATATATTCGCTTAAGTATCTCATTTGACTATGATTGGGCATAGATTGATAATACGGATCGAAATATGAAGCCTTTACATCGGTCATTAACTTTGTAACAATGAACGGGTGAGTGGAAATAAGATGGCGTAGAAGGTGGATTTTGAAGAGCTCCTGTGGAGGTAATTGTTGGCGTTCTTAGAGAGGATTGAGGATAATTGATGGCCATTGTGGACAAGGAGTAAAAGTTTTCCCTGAAAAGTAGTTTTTCCGCAGAAATCACTTCGGGATGCGATCCGAAAGATATGAGTTATTCAGCTAGGGATTTACGACGTTTATAGTTGATTTTTCTTAAGGTTTAAAGCAACTTGCTGAATGAATGAGGTAGCCATTAAGAATTCAAACTGAAATTAGGGATACGGTAGTTGTGCCAATGCAAAAATTTTCACTTCTGAACACAATTCTTCCTTCGATTACTCCTTTACTTCTGCATGAAAGCATTCCGTTTTTGGTCGCCACCTGTACCACCTGCAGTCCCATTGATCATCAAGTTGCTGAGCGAACGCCAGCAGCCGTTCCATTCGTCTCTGTCGCGTGCCAGAGTGCTCCAATAGATCCTCCTCGCTCGAGGAACAGGAAGAGGGTCAGGGGCTTTCACGAAGAACACCGACCAGCGCGTTCGTAGACGTCATGGTGTTCTGACATTTCGCGCAATCCAGTCGCTGACGGCTCTTGTGCAGCGGGTGACTGCGATGTGCATTACAATACCGCTAGTGTCTTTTCGTTTCTGGGCGGAATAGACGGAAAAACCGCCGTTTCCGCCATTTTCCCATAAATCCCTTCATGGTGCTTTGATCAGAAAATAATTGCGACCATTTGAATCTACTCTGGATGATCTATGATGTGGGTAGCACTCAGTGGTTCTTAAAAAAGTTGATTCGGTGGCCTATATAGTCTCGACGGCGGCGGCCTCCCTTCGCCGCGCGAGACAGTTGCCCCTCTATATATCTACCTAGCTGGTCAGAATAAGCACTTTTTGAGCAAATTTCTTGTCTTCTGCCTGTGGTACGCTCTGAAGGGTGCACTTTCTCCTTGCTGGTAAAAATTGTAATCATTTTGATCTACTTCTTTGTAAATTTTTCCTTATCTGGGCCGCCAGAGTTTTGGAAACCGTTCGATTTCATGGGTTCCCACTTGGTCTCGGCTTCTTCCATGAAAACTCAAAGTTCAGCATTCAACTGAACTAAGCATAACATGCAATATAACTTACAAGGGAAGCCCATGATCTTCTCCCAAAGATTCTCAACGAAACCTATATGGTCTTGTAGGGCATTGGACTAGGATAGCAGAAGTGCGCTTAGTTTTTGCTACGGGCCACTGTGCGGTCCGAAAATGGAAGAAAATGGTATCACCTCAGAGCGGGCTGGAAAGGGAAAAGTGCTACCTGGAGTGGCCCTGTCATGCACTGAATTTAACTTACAAAACGTTTGGAGCTCAAATAGTATGATAAGTTACGACGTTTACTGTACGAAGCTGCTGGGAATATACCAAGGAGATCAAATTGAGATAGCATCTATTGGAACCATCCCCAGCGAACCAAGCATCGTTTAATGGACGCGCGATATCGCTCCATACAGCAAAAACAGCTTCTTCCACATCTGACAACAGGTTGAAAGCAAGGTTAGGACGCAAGAAGGCACCCTACCGATGCCAAAATGTAATCTTCTTCTGCAAAAATGCTAGCCGTCCACCTAGGGACGCAGAAACCTCTACCCCTGAATCGAATCCACTCCCCTCCCATTAGTCCGAGTCGCTATCTACTCGGCCATCCAGTCGCTGCCGGCACCGTTGCGAATGAATCACTCGAATGTACATTGCAGCTTCGTCTAGGAAACGCAGGAAGTTATCATATTACTGTAATGAAACTTTAGCTGCTGCTCCAAACCTTTTGTAGGTCAAGTTCTGAGCACGACAAGGCCATTCCAGGTGTCACATTTGCCTTGACAGTCCGTCCTGAAGCGGTACCATTTTTTGCCATTTTTGGACCACCCAGTGGCCCATAGCAAAACCGAAGCACAGTTCTGCGATACCCGTCCGATGCTCTAGAAGACTATATAGGTTAAGTTGAGAATCTTCTGAGGAGGTTCATGGGCCTCCCTTGTTAGAGAAAGCGGTGGCAGTAAAGGGGTTCGAGCGGTTCAGCTACCGAAGCATCAGCTACCGAAGCTACCTACAGGGTCAATTGTTGATGGGAAATGTGATTTTTTGCCTAATGAAATGGACGATAGAAGCGTCGACTTCAAGAGGACGGACCGCAAAACGAGAGGTTCACGGTAGTACCCTGTCACCATCCACCAGTAGTTTTTCTGGCTTGGAAGTGGTAGTAACATATGTAAACAAGCGGCCGAACTTTATAGGAGCCGTGAAATGACTCCAGCACAATTTCGCCTAAAAAATTATGTACGTGGCCGGCCCACCTAGTTTTGGACGACTTGGCCCATGTGGCAGTGTCTCTGATTTTATTGGCCATATCGTCTAATTTTTAGACCTGCGAAACTCTGTGTGCTGATGGTCGCAAGGCTGTGCTGTTGGACTCGTCTACTGGAGTGGAATATCTGCCCACCACTACAGCGAGACAAGGTACATTATTCGAAAGGAAAAATGCGACGTTTCATCTGAAGGACTGAACGTGATAAATGATTTGGTTCCTTCTGTAGCTGTTCGTGTTCGACGTTCGAAATTTTGCACGACGTTTACAGAATCAAACCGACTATCCATGATTGAAGACCGAGGCACGTTCAGCTTCTCTCCTACTGAAGCCACGTCAGTTAACGACGGCGGTTCACCGGTTCGAAATCGGCAGCAAGGTTAGTCACATGGCCTCATGGTTAGTCCAGAATAAGATCCAGTTTTCCAGAACAATGTCTGAAACAGTTCGATGAAGTGCTTCGATTAGAATGCATGGATGCGTCCTGGGTAGAACGCTTCTATTGGAGCTCGGAGAACCAGGTGCCTCTTTTGATTATTCTACGATACTATTGCAACTGGAGAAACCTTGTTTTTGTTTCCGTTCCTGAATTCGATTTAAAAAACAACTTAAGAATAAGTGAAAAAATTCTGAAAACTTTAGGAATGCACGGCGTTCTGGTATGACAGCTCGTGCGATCCAAGAGATGCAGAAGGGAAGAACTTCTTCGAGTCGCTAGAATCCTGCAAGCGCATCTGCGAAGCGTCTTCTGAAGCTCCAGTGCAACGGGTGTTGACTCTGACAACAGAAGGGACGCTGGTCGAAGCCAAACCACCAGAAGAGCTGCGGATCGAGAAGCCGTCGCGCATTTTCGTTCCTGTTGAAGAATCACGAACGGAAGAAGATCCCTTCGGTTTGCTGCAAGGTGTGAGGCCGGGTACGGTAGCAGGTAGGATGGCTTCCTTTTTAGGAGAGGTTCGTTAAACTCTGTGGAAGTAGCTAACAGTTTTCTTTAACGCAATAACCAGTTTTCTTCCTATTCAACCTAAAATACCTTTTAAATTAGTGAAGAATCATAACTACACTCTAAAAAGCAAAATATTTCAGCGCTCCCTACTACATCCACTGTTCGACCTCCAGTTCTTAAGCATAAAGCGGAAGTTAGCAACTTCGCAGCGAAGACACCGATTCAACCGTTCGATCGCAAGAAGTATATGGAAGAGTTCAGGAAGAAACTCACTGCCCTTCCAAACGGCTACAGGAAAATCACTTCGACGAAGAATCTCACAAAGCACGCAGAAGGAGTTGGATCACTGCCCGGCAAAGAAACGTACAGCGAAGGTGAACTTGAGATGCTACTTGCTTTCAACAATGGAGGAAGTAGGTTCTCCTCTGTAGACATTGAAACAATCAAGAACTTAGTGTC
This sequence comes from Heligmosomoides polygyrus polygyrus, assembly GCA_947396885.1. Classification (NCBI taxonomy): domain Eukaryota; kingdom Metazoa; phylum Nematoda; class Chromadorea; order Rhabditida; family Heligmosomidae; genus Heligmosomoides; species Heligmosomoides polygyrus. Next base: position 6,697,501 of record OX377204.1, read on the forward strand.
TTTGAGTCTCATTCATGGTGTCCACCACCTTAGTTAGTCCATAGGAGCTTCTAGTATTATCTACTTTCAGCGCTTCAAGTTTTGTTTCATTAGCACTAGACTTGAGCTCGATTAATCGGGCAGAATAATTGTTCGAGCGATTTCGAAGAATTATTCGCTTGATTACTCGAGAATCGTAAATCGCTTTGTTCGAACATTGTTCGAAATCGAGTATCGCAAAAAACTATTATTCGAACACTGTTCGAAATCGAAGATAGGAAGACGTTGTTCGAACATTGTTCGAAATCAAGAATGACGAGAAAGCATTGCTCGAATTCCGAAAATTTCAAAAAAGCATCATTTGGATATTGTTCGAAATCGAACAATGTCAAACAATATCAGGAGTCGGCCGCCTGGGTATGGATCGTCTCCGTTCTCCGAAAAACCCACGTTCAAACTCGCGCCACTTCTGCGCATACGGTAATTGGCGGGAACGATTTGCGATTTCCTTTCGAGTGTGCTGGCGGCCGACTCTTGATATTGCTCGAACATTGTTCGATTTCGAACATTACTCGAACAATCCTTTTCGCGATCATCGACTTCGGACAATCTGCGATTTCATTTGGAGTTTTCGAATTCAAAAATCGCGAGGTTTTGTTCGAAGTAATTCGATATCGAACGATGTTCGAAGAATGCTTGAGAGCGAGGGATTCGTCGGAGTGATTTAAAGAGCGAGTTCAAAAAGGTGGCAGTTAATTACAGGTAATGAGATATTTTGTTGAACATACCTAGGATGTAAGAGTCCGGTTTTTCTAGGTTGTTAGAATCCCTGAGAATTCTCAAAAATCTCATCAGCATTAAGCAGCATCACGAAAATCACTGCTGTCTAGTCGACTCTGGTGACGATATTATAGTTTTGGGTACTATTTCATCTTCTTGCCTAGTGTTGTGTACAGTTTTGTTCAAATGACCTATTCGAATAGGTATTCCAATGATTTTCATTCGAGTTTGAATATTGGATTCGAATCTTCAAAAATCGCGTTTTTCGAATTTATTCCAATTCGAGGGGGGCTTGAAGGCCACGAAAAATCGAGTTATTCAATTGTTCGACTTTCGAAAATTTCGAAAAATCGTGTTATTCGATTGTTCGGATTTCAAATAAAACCAAATACTCTAGTAAGCACCGTCTGCAAAAGAAAACTTCGATTTTTGAGTTAAATAGCTTCTCTAATGTCTTCACAATACGAATTTTTATTGCAAACGCTACGCTTAAGCTATCTTACGTCTGTAAAGCTCATCTGTGGTCCGATAGAAAAAGCGGTGTTATCCAGGTTGGAAACTCAGAGGAGAACAAAGTTATTTACAGAAACGACGATATACTGGCCGACCAATTCTCCAGATGCTAACGATGTTCATGAATCTGTAGTTACACAGGACATCGATGTAGGAAAGAAACGAAAGATCACGAAGCTCATCACTCAAGTCGCTGAAGAGGGTGAGCCAGAGTGAAGTGGGAGCGCTGGAAGTCTTGAAAGCGGATGTAAAGGGAGATAGTCCTGTGCATGTACCACATACCTAGTCTGTATTTCATCGTTCCTATAAGTTTAGTTACTGTTTGGCGGTCCTCAAGGGCATCCACATACTTATGCGGCAACGCCGCGGTCATATTTTTAACCACGAGGCAGGAACGCAGAGTTTGCCTCCAGCGGCAAGTGGTGCCGTGTCGTGCCAATACTCTTTTGATCTACGAATTTGAGCAGCAGCGGCGCCTACCTGCAATGCCTTCGCGGCATCTCGTCATAATTGCCGCAGCGGCGCCAGCAGAGTTTGCCTGCGCCCCAGCTAATCGTGACGGACGTTTGAAGCAGAAACAAGCGTGTCCTTTGACACGTTGACGACCGCGCAATTTTCGCGCGTCGGGCCAGCGGGAGCGCGTATTGCGCGCGTGTGATGATACTTCGACACCTCAGCTTAGCATAAATTGAATTTTCAAAGTGCACACCACGAATCCGATATCCGTTCTCGAAATTTTGGTTTTGTTTTTGCAATATTCCGTAAATCTTTTCTTTTCCACAATGACCTTCCCTCCTTTATCCATTTTGATGGTCTAACTGGAAAATAATTGTTTTTGATGCGAAACTTAGACTGAAAATTCTAGAATTGCAATCAGAAATCGCAACCGACCGCAAAGAATCTAGCTAAGAGGATTAAGACAATATGCAGTGAATGCAACAAATTCTGTTGTTTAGATTGCTTCCAAACAACTCATAGCTGTTGATTGTCGATTAGAAATGTTTTCTGTCTGAATTTCATTTGTGGAGGTGATCTCATTAGTGACGTTTGATAACATAGATTAACATAGATGACAGATAACGATTAAATGAACATAGATAACATAGAACGTAGATTTAGTTTGTAATCATGCTGTTTGTTACCTTCATTGAATGAAGTCCCAAAAATAACTCTGAAGTTCATTGGATAGCTGGTCGATGCCATAATAGGTTGCCTCTGATTTATTCCCACGTAGCTATGCCACTCGTAACTTATCGTAATCGAGCGAAATTCAAGAAGCGGATATCAGATTCGTGATCAGCACCTCAAATAACCCCATTCAGGGAGTTTGGACAAAGGTGGTGACAGCAGTAGTTATCGATATGGGTGGTAACCTCTCGTGGTTTACTAACGGACATCGCCACTGTGTTCAGCATCTTAAATAACCTCCCTAGGCAAACTTTGAACGAATTTAATGCACCATTGCGCGACATTGTCGTCAACGTGTTAGGCTATGCGATTAATACAGATCAACTGAGACTCGCAGCTGAGTAAAACTTTAAATTTCCCGCAGCAGCAGTAGGTCCTGACTTGAAGGGGTACGGCGCTTCACCGCTATCGCCCTTTGCCTCTTCCCGCCAGCAAGGAGGATCGAGTGTGCATGAACGGTGCGGCAAAACTGGGGAGGTGCGCTGCCCCTTCAAGCCTCCGCCATCGTTTTGCCGTTGCCGCGCCGCAAAGTATGCAGAAGCTTTGAGAGACTGAGATTTGCTTAAATTCGAGATTGTACTCAATTGTATGTGCTCTCTATAAAATAAGGATAAGGATGAATACCGAACGTAGTCAATCTCTTAGTGGGACACGCTACGCATACTACTTCTACGGGATCTAAATGAGTATTTCGCGGCAGCGCGACAGGAGGCACACCCGCCCCTGTTGGGAGGCGTGGCGTCAGGAGGTACAGTCGCTATTCTGCGGATCGAAAACTTTTTTCCGAGTGCCAAAGGTTTCGTAAGGCAGCCATTAGACTCTTGGTGAAGCCTAAGGTTTAGGGGTGGGTGAGCAAGAGGGATGAGAGGAAGGTCGCACCCCCCCCCCCCCCCAGCAAGGGGCGGGTGTACCTCCTGACCGTCCCCTGTATTTCGCCGTCACAACGACTAGGGAGGGCCAGCCGATTTAATCAGTGTTTTAATCCTCCTAGACAAGTCTGGTAGCAACCTATAAACTTTGGAAGGATGGAAAAATTGATTAGCCTGGCCGAGGGACCCGAACCTGGAACATGGTATCAGAGTGCACGCGACAGCCGCAGCTTATTCCAATTGCGTTACCCCGAAAGATTAGAAAACTTGCGGTCTTGAAAATGTTTGCAAGTTGGAGAGGGCCTTACGGAATGGCTTCCCTTTTGAAACCGAGACAGTATCGGCATATCGGCATATCCTTTTACACAGCACGTGAAACGAGCGGTCTACATCTCAACTAAGTTTTTCAACATAACTGTTTCAGGTTCTACACATGGAGTCACTGGTGTGAAGCCACTGGAGGATCTTCTGGGCACCAGCACATTCGACCGAAAGAAATTTGCCGAGGAGTTCAGGAAGAAGCTACTGGCGCTGCCGAACGGCTCGACTAAAAAGTCAGGGATCGACTTCCCGAAGAGCTTCACGTCCAAGCGCGAGCCGTTCACCCTACCACCGTTGGTGTTTGCTGAGTCTATTACCACAGCACCTGCAGATGGACCTCTAGGAGTTTCATTGAAGCGAAAGGAGGAAGCGAAAGAAAATCGCCCTAGACTGGTTGGCGAGAGAAAGACTGACAGGGACAGCAAGGAAACCGAGCTGAAGAGCTCTACTTCTCTTCCCACAACTACCGACGCCTTCGTGGAGGAAACCAAAAAGGCGGTGAGTTCTCCATTCAGCGGAAGCGCAGGCGTTCGTGCTCCGCATCGGATTCTGTCCACAGAACGGCGTCCTATGTGAAGACGTTGCGAGAAAGATCTTTACATTGTGGACAGAGCTGAGAGCAGCATATTTCCAGATTCTGCAAACTCTTGAAGATCTTCGCCGTCCGAAAGACCTATGCGATGAGCCGCTGCATCCAAAGCTGGAGGAGGACTGCAACAACGAGAACTGGGTATGTGACCCAGTTATTGACCTTCGTTCCTATTCAAGGCCAGCTATGTAGTGGCTTTGACTTCATTAAGAATTCGATAACATCGATCGATATCGATCAGCCGACGGTTACTGTCTATTTGCTGTGAGGCCTGCCCACCGTAAATTATGTTTATTTATTTATATATTTTATAGACAAACGTATGTGGCTATGGCGATCACTACAGCAACAACATCAGCGAGCAAATCGCAACTAAACAATCATCCACGTAGTAATCGGAAAATATTCCAAGAGTAAATTTACATGGGTGTCAGTTTGCCACGCGGGATAATGGACGGTACCTCAAACTTGGGTAATTAAACATTTATTTAACAAACAAGTTAATAAAAATATGCAACAACGAAAAGACGCAACTCTCGAGCTTCGGAGGCTTCTCTTATACAGGCTAAGAAGGCGAAGCTAACTGGTATGCTAAGCAGATGTAAGCATTATGAGCAAATGTTTGTGAATTACTTTCAAATTCCTCAACAAATCAGTCCTCTGATTGTGAATCAAACGGATACATGACGAATCATTTCATACATATGAAATCGATCATGTTATATAATACACCATAAATCTACCAAAGCTTTTATAGAAAAGAATAGAGGAATCTCTATATTTAGGTATGGTTTTGTTAGGTTTTGTTCTATATGTAGGTTTTGTTCAATCTATTACCAATATCTCACTACATATGGAGAGAAAAATTTATTCCTGGGCCGTCCCCGTGGTACGTACCAGTATAATGAGGCTCCTGAAACACGGAGCCCGCCCGGGGACGCGTGCTCAGGATTTTCTGAATTTCTTTTTTCCATGATTCGACATTGCATGATTTTAGCATTCCAATGGCTTGATTAACTTCATAAAGTTCCTCTTTTCGACAATATCTACCCGGTGACTTTCCTAATGGTCGCCAATTTACAGGTTTTTAGTGAACAAATATGTTAATAGTCTTAATATATTTTTTTAATTTTTTATATGGCGGCAAGTACTACGGTGACAATTCAAAGATAAGATTGGTGCAAAGTGAGATGTTGTTTTAAAACCTCTTCTGCTTCGCTGTCCATCTATTGTTTTTGTTGTAGTGTTTGCGTTCCATTTGGTTTGATTGGATGCTGTTTTATGCATGGTTGGTTATACTAGACTAGTATTTTACCCAGTTCCAGTGATATTTGTCTTTTTTTCTTCATTTATGCGATTTTCTGTTCTTCTTAGTTGCTCTTTCGGTGAGCACGTCTTCGGGACGTAATAAATAAATAAATAAATAAATAAATATTTAGATACTTATTTTTGAAAGCTTTGAATTTTGCAATCTCCAGATTTAGCGGTATAATCCATTACAACTTTTGAAGACCAATGCCGGCCCTAATGGGACCAGCATTGGTCTTCAAAAGTTGTAATGGATTATACCCTAAATACATATTTGTAACCTCTATTAACGGTCGTTTTAATCTTCTACCATTCAATTTTCTTAATCCCCTTTATGTTTCGTGTTCTCTTCTTCACCTTGTCTTTGATGCCCCTTTTTAAAGAAATTTTCTAAAAATTATGAATCATCCTTGGTAATTTTTACACATCCAAGAAAATATTATAGCACCTCCCTTTTCCCTAATCAGTCACCGTGGATATCAGTTATTGTAGCAGGTAAACTTATTTTTTAAATATTTCGAGGAAACTATTAGTAAATTTCCTTGACCGAAAACTTATTCTACCCGTGTTGCAGAGGCTCTTGATTAATGTGGAAGGTGCTTGTTTTGTTTTGGAAAATGATGAGCTTGATTTGAAAGTGTCCAATTCCATTTGATTGTTCAGTTCGATTTAAAAAGTGTACAATTTTATTTGAAAGATTCCAACGTGACTTAAAGAGGTGCCCAGTAAAAACGTTACGCCACGCGGGTCTTATGAATCCGACGTCTTGAACACAAACAGTTCATTGGCGGCATAAGCAGCACCTTAAACTTGGGTAATTAAACCAAATCGAACAACTAAGTGTTAACAACAATAGTGCACGAAATAGAGGAATGTGTTGAACGGAGGAGTGAAATGTAATACAAGACACTTTCCGGAACCAAAAGGGGGCAATGAGGCACTCACACAAGACCCTAGGATAACAAGGTAGCAAGGTAGCAGGCAGCGTTTGCTGATGTCCACATCGTACCCGAGTCTGTCCTTGAAGTCGCACTTATGTAATCAAGAGTAAAGTCGCAACCCCCCCCCCCATTTTTCATTGCACTACTAAATCGCAAGTTCCTGGATTCAGCTGGAGACCGATGGAGGGCGGCAGGAGACGGCACGAGATGGTAGGAGACGAAGAATGAATGTTCCCGCGCTCTGAGCTGCCTTTTTATGTGCTTGGGGAACGTTCTAGAACTGGGCGTCAATATTCGATGGGTAGTTCAAATTCCGATTGCGCGGGTCAACGGAACGGCGCTCGCACCCCTCAGCAATCGCTCCCTGAGTGGAATCGCATGTGTTTTCCTGAACAAATACAAAATCGCGTTCCGCGATACCCATTTTGACGTGAACATTGTAGATTTCGTTCCACTGCTGTGAAAAGCCCATCCAGTGACTATCAATGTTCGCATCAACAGAAAATGAACGTTTGTTTGTTGATTGGTCCTCTTTGCATTGGTGCATGCTTGACGATCATTAATTTTGCGGGATATTGATTGATGTTATTGATCATATTACTGAGTTTTTTTAGGAGCTAAAATGGTTCTTCAACAAGCAGCGAGGGACGTGTAAGTCGTTCTGGTATGGTGGATGTGACGTGAAGGCGAGAAACTTCTTCGGTGATATAAAGGTGAATTAAGTTCCTACATTTTAAAAGTAGCTTCCACAGAGTCTAGCACATAGTCGACCTCTAATTGCGCTAAAGAAACTAATTGCTGCTAATTATGAGCTAATTACTGCTGCTTCAGAGCTGTCGGAAGACGTGCGGTCACAAGTTTGCTGTTTCCGAGGAAGCTCTCAAGCCTCACTACATAATGAGCCCACCAAGTGATCTTCATGCCTCACCTGCCAGCACGCTGCCACCTCCAACCAGTTCTTATCCGGAGGACGTCAGCCTCTTTCCTCCGGAACTTGAACCAACGGCCTTCATGATGACGCAGGCGGCTTCGGAATCGACCACGGGTTTCGTAAGGAACGTCGATACAGCACCGCATACGTATCCAAAGGAGACCACAGAAGAGAGCACTAATGTATCGCCAACAAAAACTACGTTATTTCTTAACTCTGCAATGGACGTCTGTGATCAGGGGTATGACCCAAAATGGGATGAGGTAGGATGGTTAAGATTTCGTTTTGAGCATAATGAAATTTATTTATTTATTTATTTATTTATGCGCCCATGAAGGACACGCTAAAGTTGAAACAATCCAACCAACCAAACAAACAAAATAAGCAATTACAATCATGGAATGTAAAGGTAGTGCTATTCATGAAACAAGTTGACAGATGAAGGAGATTTCTCGCCAAGTGGACCGAATCGGTTCAAATGTCCTAATGCGATCACCTCTAGCTACGATTTTTTTTTCGTGGTTTCCCGGGAACGAGGTTAGAATATCCTCCATGATTTGACAAAACGTTTTTGTCGTGTAAGCTGAGTCCAGGCAAAAGATGATCGAGAAGAGAGGAAAATGTCAGACCGGCAACAACCCGTGATAGCCGAAAATCGAAACTGTGCATAGCAGTAGGTGTAGCCCTCCCCTTGGTAGAGGCTCCTCGGGCGTGACCAGGCTTAAGCACAGTTGCAGGGCAGGCGTATTCAGGACAACGTCTACTGCTCTTCAAAGGCTAGATGGTCGGCAGAAAGCTGAAGGGATAGAAGACGTTTGCCGTACCATTAAAAGCTGTAGGAGAGCCGCCTATGCCAAGGAAGCATGAATCATAATAGGTGAAGCCCTCCCCACCGGAAGTGGTTCCTAGGGACTCTACCTGGTTGTGAAACAGGGTGAGACCGGCCCTTGTCGTTAATGTGGCCAGCACGGGGGAGGGGAAGGGAAGCGGAGCAAGCGAACCAACCTTAATCGGTTGGAGCTTCTACCCTAGACGGGACCTTTTAGCAATGTCTGTGTCGGTTTTTAAGAAGCTGGTTGCCGTTGGAGCATCCTGTAGGGTTTCCTGAGCGAGTTGGATTGTCCGGATGGTACATTTTGTAGAATGTAGCATTCAAATATGAATATTCCTTATTTATTTATTTATTTATTTATTTATTTATTTATGGGCGCACACAATGTATGCGTGAACATGTAGTAGGAACCACAACAGGAAGAACAGACGGTGTAAATTCCATGAGCACTTGAACTAATTGAACTAATTTGAACTAATTTGAAAAAAAAAAGAAAAAGAATGAATGAACACCTGAAAAGACCAAACTAATGGAGCAGTAGGCAAACTAAAGTAGCAGAGAGGAACTTGAAACACGAATAAGGAAGGACAACGCAAGTGCAACTAGTACAGAAAACAGTTATTCAGATCTCTTAGCCAACGTCCGGGAAACCAGTTTTTTAAAGGCTTTTATTTGAAGGGATAGTCCGCCTTTGGCGATGAAATGGTTAAGCAGAGGAATAACCCTTTGGCAGAAGAACCTTGATCTAACACCTGATTTAGCAAGAGAACTCTTAAGTTTTAGAGGACCTCCTCTGGTACGTGAAGGCAAAAGTTCAAAGAAGGTGGCAGAGTTGATATTCGTTTTTCAAGTGATAATTTTAAACGCCATTAATAAATCATTCCTCTGCCTTCTGCTCTCTAAGCTAGGCAAACCAAACATTTTGCGCCTAACCAAACCACAGGGTATATAACGGTAGTCAACACCTGAACAACGTGCCACTAATTTCCTAGTAAAATTATTTTGTACTCCTTCAAGGAGCCTTATATCCTTTTTCAAATGTGCGTTAAAAACAGTAGTGCCACACTCAACTAATGGGCGGACATACGTCTTGTACGCCTTGATCAAAACGGACGAGTCCGTTGTTCTAAGAGCCTTAAAAAGATTGTATGTACGTGAAAAAGCTTTGGTAAAAATGCTTCTGATATGACGATCAAAACAAAGTTTGGTATCAAAGAAAAAACCCAAATCACGCACTTCGCTTACGCAGTCCAATTTGAAGCCGTCAACATAGTATGCTGCTCCCAATTCCTTGCCTATAGTAAGCAGATGTGACTTATGAGGCGCAAGAGGAAGACCATTAGCTACTGACCAACTACTGACTATATCGATAGCTTCTTGGATGCGAATAGTATCCTCCTGGTTCTCAATGGTAGTGTAGATCTTTAAATCGTCAGCGTACATCTGACAAGTGACGCCAGATGAGCAAAGCATAGCAGGAAGATCAGCAGAATAGATTAAAAACAGCAATGGTGAGAGGACGCCTCTTTGCGGAACGCCACTAACACTAGGATAGGTCTTAGAGAAGCAATCACCCACTCGGACTTGATAAGTTCTATCAGTTAGGAAATTTCGAATCCAACGCACAACTGAGGAATCAAGACCAACCGAATTCAGTTTGCAGATAAGCCTTGAATGAGGAACTTTATCAAACGCTTTAGCAAAGTCGAAGTTCACAACATGAACACTTTTGTTGAGTTCAATAGCCGCTGTCCAGTCGTTGAGTGAATAAAGCAACGCTGTCTCGATAGATCTCGATAGATTTATTATAAGGTATGTCGTTGTTAAAGGCAATATTGAGTTTTCCTTTTTTATGTAGATGGTATTGGTTTTTGGCAAGGAATGGTTTGCGTTTACAAAAATAAATAAATAAATACCCAACACAAGCCATACATTTAGGGAGCCATCCTTGCACTCGTTTCTTTGAGGAGAATGTTCATTCGCTGGGATGGCTGGCGCCTCCCCATGCTGCCCAGATTAACGACTAGAACTGTAGAACAGCAAAAGCTAGGTGAATGGAAGCGTAAATATTGGAAGAAAAAGTCAAAGCGAAAAGGATATCAGCGAGCCAGGCTCTGGTAACAGATACCTTCTCTAATGCTGATCTAGCCCCAGTATCCATACAGAATCCTCAATATGGCGTGATATTGTGCAACTTTTCAATCTAAATAACGACTTCAGGTTCTAACCAGTCATAACGATGTTTTGTTGCGATCAAAACTTCTAGCGCCAGACGAGACTCGAACCCGCACCTCCCTTTAACCGGGCGGGAATGCTTTACGCCATTGCACCACCGACGCGGTTTTGTCGAACGCAACATCCACACCTCGTGGGACCGATACCATGGACTGAATCATAAAGAAAACTAGCGGTCCTCATTAAAGCTTACTATTGCCTATAATTGGATAACTTCTTATCAACAACCCAATAAAACTTTTTTTCTGAAGTGCATAAGCAACAGTGTTTCATTTTGGTTCAAAACTCGCTTGATCAAGGGACAAAACTTTCGTGAGACCCTTCTCAGGAGTTAATCGACAGCAGTTGGGTGGCGATATGTTTATTCATCTTCATTCATTACTGCACACTGCCATTAAGGCGAATTTTAGAATATGGTTGGATCTCGCTGTAATTGTAAAAAAAGTTCCGAAATCTCTCCAAATCGAAACCGGTTGGCAATTTCGTGAAAATTTTGTTTAGATAACTAATAACGTTTCAGGTAACTAGCTAATGAGGTTATTTGTGTCACAGTTTTGGGCTTTTGTTACCGTTATTTATTATTTATTTATTTATTAATACATTCATAAGGATGCCAAAATGGATCGTAATAAAGCCGCGAAAACACCACCCTGAAAAGCAGGAACTGAAAAAACTCAGAATTCAATTACAATTAGCGATAGACATTAAAAAGAAGACTATAAAAAGCATTGAGGAGAAGGCCTACCATCTATGAACCTTCGTTATAAGGGGAGAAAATTTAGGTTATATGAGGGTTATAAAATTTCTAGCTCTTTAAAGTTTTTTCAAAGCTCTACGCTTTACTACAGACGTAGTTCTTCGTGGCGACGCTTATGCTAAATCACATTTTATTTCTTTTTTATCTTTACGTTAGAAATTGAATGTAAGTCTTGATAGAGCAAAGCTGAAGCGTCGTGCTTTTACAGGCTTGTTCTTGTCTAGGCCACCAAATTCTGTGTAAACCTTCCTGTGTTACGTCGAATCAAATACAATAGTAATGGATACTGTAGTAAAAGGCGCGTAGCCCGCAGTCGGAGGAGGCGCCGACAGTCACGTACACCCGATACCAGGTTCCTGGTTCGGATTTCCCGCCCAGGCCAACCAAGCCTTCCATCCCTCCAGGGGTGGGTGAATTGGTACCAGACTTGTCTGGGAAGGATAAAACGCCGACTTGTTCATCTGACTGGCCACCGCCAGTCATTGTTTGCCCAAATACGCTTTCAACTCGCCTCCACGACCTCCCGTAGAAGTAGAATGCGTGGCGCATCCCAAAGAGGATTGAACACCGCCGTCCTTTATCTTTATCCTTATTTATTTATTTATTTATTTATTTCATGCACCCATAAAAGTGCGCTCAACAATTATAGGGAAGAAACAACAGATGAAAAAAAACCATTCGATGACAGGCAAAAAAAAAATAGAATAGCGTAAACGGTTCCTGGAAGCTAGGGGTCAAAGCTAGCTTTTAAAATGATATATCCAAAAGATTTTATCGCAAAACTATCGTGCTGTAACCCAACCCGTCTGCAGCGAAGACCAGCAAGTACCCCACCAGTTGGCAATGGTGCCTCTTTATTTCGGCAAAGCATAGGAACCTGTAGGAGCTTCGGCACACGGGTATACCAACATCCCACGTGGAAACTACAGGTTGGGTAAAGCCGGTTGGTAGCATACAAACGTGGAGTATTAGTGACAGCACTAGATAGTGTCGTTTGGAAAGCTAAACGATTTGAAACGAGCTGTAGCGATTACGACCACCTACTTCCTCAGGAACAAATGCATTGAACGGGAGGTGTTAATTAACAAACAAACAAACAAACGTCTAAAAGAGGCCAAACATGGACAATGAGGAGATAAAGAGCTACGAGAGGGAGTGGTCTTCGACATAGCATGGAAAATGAAGCAATATTAAACCACAATTCCGTAGTGGTAGAATTGGATACCATCTGTGAAGAGGCCAATGCATAGCATGGTACCTAAAAAAATCAATGAGAACGGGTGAAAAACAGCAACTGTGAGAGGTTAAGCTTATCAAGTCTGTCCTTAAAAACGCTGCTATTGGTTGATTGAAGGACCTCAGGCGGGAGCAACTGGAGCCATCTTGCGCACCTGTTAAAAATGTTGTTGAACATCAAGGTGTACCTTTTTCTGTAGACCATCGGATAATGGATGTTGAACCCACCTGTCCTCTCACTGGAAGGTCTAAACACCCAGTATTTACTAGGTAAAAGCTCAATTTCCCTACGAAGAATACGAAATGAGAACGCTAAATCCAAAATTGCGCGCCTCTCCTGAAGTGTTTTGAGCCCAAATTTGACAAGCCTCTGATGGTAACAGGGGATTTCATTTCTGAACGCAGTGGGAGTTAATCTGTACCAGAGGAGACGAGTGAATAGCTGCTGGACTCTTTCAATTTTTTGAATGTCCCTTTTTAAATGGGAACTCCAGACCTGCGAGCAGTATTCCAGGTGAGGTAACACGTGTAGCTTGTACAGGCGCAGCAGTACTCTTTCAACTGAACACTTTACGTTTCGTTGAATTGAGAATAAGCTTGAGTAGGCCTTTCTCACAGCATAATCGACTTGAACGGAGAACTTAAGACTTCTATCGAAGACAATTCCAAGGTCTTTAATTGAATCGCATGACTTCAGTATGGCACCGTTGATGGTATATAATGGTGTTTTAGCACCACCAAAGCACACTACAACGCTCTTGTCTAGGTTAATAGGAATGCTCATAACAGAAGTCCAGTTTACCAAGTTATCAATGGATTTCTGAAGAGATGCGCGAACGCAGGTGCTGTCTTTAACATCATAGGCACCATCGATCTCTAGATCGTCAGCGTAGAACTTTATTTTGACGTCAGTGGAGGTTTGGAGAATCTGAGGAAGATCGATAGTGTAAATCAAGAAGAGAAGAGGCGATAAGACACCTCCTTGAGGAACACCGCTTAGGCACGTGTACCTCATAGAGGTGCTCAACCCAACTCTGACAGTCATGCCTCTGTTAAATAGATAAGATCCAAACCAGCTTAGAAGCTTTCCTTGAATACCAAGAAGTTCTGACTTGGTTAAAAGCTTTAAATGGCAGACCTTGTCAAAAGCTTTGGAAAGATCGATGTATATAGCATCCACCAGCCTTTCACTGTTGATAGCTTGGCTAAAGTCATAGAGGGTATCTGTTAGATTCGTTGATGTAGAAACACCTGGTAAAAAGCCATGCTGTTCCTGTGGAATTATGTAAAATTTTCTAAGCCAAGACAGCAGTTTCCCATATATTATCTTTTCCATTACTTTAACTTGGTAGTCGGGATGAGGCTGATAGGGCGAAAATCCTGAACGGAATGGCTGCCTACACTTTGGGAATTGCCGTTACAATAGCTTCTTTCCATAATTGTGGAACCTCTCCTAGCATTAGAGAAATGTTGAATAAATATGCAAGAGGCTTGGACAGTGAGCTATAGCATTTTTTATATACTATCTGAGGAACACCATCATACGGCTCGGAGGTAGATGGTTCTAAGTAAATGTCACCGATTCTGACTAATAGGATACGCACCGTTCATCACAACATCTGCGTTTGCGTCTTCTCGAGAATGCACGCTAGCGAAGTACTTAGCAAGAGCAGACGCTTTTTCTTGATCAGTAAAAACTTTTTCACCGTTAACATTAGTGAGTGTTGGAATAGAAGTTTTAGGTTTAATCTTCCCACGAAGGTATTGAAACAGCCGTTTACGAGAACAGAGGCGACGCTCGTAGTTGTCCAAGAATTTCTTAATGTGATAGTCGAGATTCCTGCATACATTTTTATAAGGTAAATTATTTAAAGGTTCAGAAAGCTTTCGGAAAAGGCGTTGCTTTTGTTCAAAAAGGTTAAGAATATGCGGCGGATATTTAAGAAACCGACTTCCTGCTTTCCTGAAAGGAACGAATACCGAAAAAGCATCATAAAGAGCTTTGCAGAACCTTTCGTAAACATCATCTATGGAGGAATAATTGTTGAATAAGATTAACCAGTTTATTTTAGATAAGTAAGTATTCAATGCCGAATAGTTGACGTTCAAAAAATCAGGTACGGGAGGTGCTTCTACATCAACAAAGCTAATGGGTAGATCGAATGATACCATATTGTGATCAGCTGTAGCCACTGGCAGGACATTTAAATTATAAATAATCAGAGACGAGCTGAAAACTAGATCGAGAATGGCTCCTTTATGCGTGGGCTGATTAACATGTTGTCTAAAGCCTGCTTCCTGGAAGAATTGTAAATAAGCGGTACTGATAGCGTTATCCCCTCGATGATTGGTCCAATCAATCTGTAGGTTAATGTCTCCCAGCAGGATGGTACTAGTATGGGTAGACACAAGTTCTTGAAGAGTCTCAATCAAAGTGTCATCCTCGCTTCTAGTTGAACCGGGTGGTCTGTATAAATTTATAAGTCTAGTGTATGATGCTTTACTAGGTGAAAATAGATCAAGACACAACACGTCCGCCTTCCCAGGAGCTTCGAAAACACGCGGAACAATGCTAAGGTTTCCCTTTACCACGCAACAAACTCCACCACCGCGACGGGTCCCACGGTCACAACGATAGATAATGTATGGTAATCCACCCACAAGTTCGGAATCAAGAATATTCTCAGACAGCCAAGTTTCTGTGACGAACACAATATCTATATCTATCTTATCCTTAACTTAGTAGCAAAAAAATAAAAATGAAATAATTAATAACAGGTGAATAATTTTTATCAATTCTTACTACATTGTTTATTTTCTAATTAATCGTCACTATTATTTATCAAATTATATCGTCTGGATCCACCATTTTTTTAAGGACTGCGACAACGATAACTGGATAATTCGCGCCTACTACGAGCCTAACAAAAATGGGTGTAAACGGATCTGGTGGGGTGGATGCATGACGAACAACAAAAACCTCTGGATTAACTTGGCAGTAAGTTTTATGGTTGTACACTTAGAAATTTTTCGATTATTCTATTGATTTCGATTACTTAGAAATTTCAAGAGCTCGATTTCGGAAAAATAGATGATTTTTTGAATTTTAGAAATCAACTTCGTTAGAAAAACGTGATTTTTTTTTGAACTCGAGAATAGAAATGCGAAAGAGAATCATTCGAATGCCTAACCTCCCAACCTAATGTTTAATATTTACTTACTTTTAACTTACTTAAACTTATGCTCTAAAGCAGTATTGATCTCTGTTAATTTGGCCTACGAAATCGCTGTAGGATGAGCCATGCTTTCCACATATTCTTGCGGAGGCGCTCCAAAGTGAACATCTCATAAATCTGCTGAAGAAAGAAACCAACTCGCGATTTCAGGAGTGTCAACGAGCTTGTGCGCATAAAATGGAGACCTCCATAGCGCCGCCATCTGGGACGTCAAACAGATTTCGCGAGAAGATGACGTCGTCCGTCGCGCTTTCCTCAACTGTTCCAAATCTTAGTATGTCCCAAATAGCAGTCGACGATCCGCTAGTGCTTGCCAGCACGACTGAGTCCTCCACGTTCGCCTTGGTCTATCCACGCAAAGTCGTCGACTTCGCTAAGCCACTGAATGTCACGAGAAGCTCTGTGAAACCTTGGTTGACGCTTCGTGTCAAGGCTACGCTTGTCACACGAAGGGTCATCAAGGCGAACAGCAAGCCGCCGACTGACTTCTCTACAGTCACCGCTTCCAGCATCGCTTCAACGGTCCCAAACTCCGCGAGCACTGCTTCTTCCACTGCCATCACTAGTAGCACCACTGCTTCCTCCGCTGTCGTCACCACTGCCTCTCACACCAATGTCACCCGAAGCACTCGTGCCGTTGCTTTAGCTTTGAACGATGCGCCCGAGGCCAGTGAGCTGGTCATCCGATCCGATCTGAACCAACGCCTGGCCAACGAGAAGCGTCGTCTGGAGAACCGCGCCGACCTCGCCTACAGCAGTCTCGTCAACCATCCGGTCACCGTCGCCTGTATGTTCCTACCGTTTCTCCTCTTAGTTTTATCCGGGTAAGGAGGGAAAAGTATTTGTGCACATGGGTCACGAAAAATACGTAGATGCGTATTCCTCCTGTGAAGAGCTTGATATTGTCTTCATTAGAAGACCAGAGTCTATGGTGTTTTCGTATAAAGCTTGCCAATCATTAAGGAAAACAGTTACCATTTGTTTCGATAGTATGGAGCACTTCTTACCGTTAGATACGCCAATTTTCCCAAATCTGTGACCGGTTTCATCAAGAGTTTCACCCGCGGGTAGGCGGGATATAAGAGTATAGAGTCAAGGTGTAGAAATGAATGCTTCATCGTGGGTATCCCTACCCCTTATACCACTCACATACCCACGGGTTTAATCGTTGACGAATCCAGCTCCTGGTTTCATACCAGATTAGAGAGATTTTGCCATTTAGATGGAACAAAAGATACCAATAATCCCCGATAATCAGCTCATTCCAAAATTATGCGTTCTTCCTGACATTTGTGCCCCCGAATATCAATTACATTTACAGTTTGGAGCAAAGAAAGTACTTTTTATTTCAGAATGTTCGTTTGCAAACAGCAAGTACTTTTCAAGATATTTTGTTGATGGTTTCCTGTTTCAAATTTAGTACTTATATAGTTCTCGTTTCTCCTTGTGTTCCATGGCTCGCTAGCGAGGTCTTTGAACAACACGAACATAAAAATTTAATAATGTTGACTATGCTGATGTTGGGTGCGTGTAGCGTAGTCGGAGGAGGCGCCGACTGCCGCCTGTACCCGATACCAGGTTCCTGGTTCGGATTTCCCGCCCAGGCCAACCAAGCCTTCCATCCCTCCGGGGTCGGTGAATTGGTTCCAGATGTGTCTGGGAAAGACAAAGCGCTGACTTGTTCATCGGTGGCCACCGCTGCTCATTATATGGCCAAATACGCATTCAAAATCGCCTTCAGGACATCCCGTAGAAGTAGAATGCGTGGCGCATCCCAAAAGGGATTGAGTAACGCCGTCCTTTATCCTTTTATCCTTCATGCTGATATTTAGTTATAGTTTTTAATAGAGTCAAGACATCTTACTGGAGAACTGTTTTTGGACGTTCCACTTCTCACAATTATTGGGAATGTTTCAACTATTCATTTTCGGTTTAAACCGACTAGGGAAGGGTTGAGACCTCCCATAGAACTTCAAGTTGAGGCCAGAATTATCAGAAAGAGCTCGGAATGCTGATTACGAATATGGGTGTCAAAATTGCAAAATGAAACTCCTGAGCGAGTTATGGCCTGCCGAAATTGCGTGGCCTCATCACAGGCTGGCTGTGCGAAGGACCTGGCGCGAGAGTGGTGAGCCATGGGGGCTCCGTAAGAATGGGCAGCCAGCTGCGGCGGTGGCGCAGAGGTAGTGCTCCTGCCTGTTAGGTGCGACGTCGTAGGTTCGGTTCCTGTTGATGCAGGCCTTTTTGCAAATCATATATAATCTTCGAAATGACCTTTTGCTCAGAATTATGATACGTGTCTGATTAAATAACCGGGAAAACTACCATACACGTTTGTAATAATGCTTGAAGGCAAAAAACTGTTGTGCTGACATTTTTATTTACTATTTTGTACAAATAGAGTTCAAATCATATATTGAATAACTAGAGATGTTTCTAACAAACCTAAAAACCAACAACCTTGGCATCCATGGAACAAAGCAAAAAAATGTGTGAAGTAAAAAGGTAAGTAGAATGTATGATGAGGAAGAACAAAATGTCGTTGATCTACTGCTTTCTGATTGATGTGGAAGCCCAGGATGTCATTGATCTATTAATTTTTCTTCAATCATTATGTCCTTTTCACCAGCAAAGGTGGTGTCCATATTTTATTTGTGCAAAATAGTAAATAAAAATGTCACCATAGCAGTTTTCCGCCTTCAAGCATTTTTACAAACCTGTATGATAGTTTTCCCGGCTATTTAATCGGAAACGTGTCACAATTCAGAAGAAAAGGTCATTTGGAAGATAAATCATGATGTGCAAAAAAAAACCGGCAGCAATGGGGACCCAACCAACACGTTACGCGTGACGAGTGGGAGCACTACCTCTGCGCCAGCGCCACAGCTGGCTGCCCATTCTTACGGAGCTCCCATGGCTCACCACTCTCGCGCCAGGTCCTTCGCACGCCCAGCCTGTTGTGAGGCCACCCGATTTTGGCAGACCATAACTCACTCACGAACTTCATTTTGCAATTTTGACAATCATATTCGTAATCAGCATTCCGAGCTCTTTCCGATGATCCTGGTCTCAACTTGAAGTTCCATGGGAGGTCGAAACCCTTCCCTAGTGAGTGTTTTTTTTTATCAAAATGAAAAGTTTGGATCAAGTTAGAATAAACTTTTCACTTTGAAAAATCTCGCTCACACATCGGTTCTCAGAATATGATAAGCTTGTTAGAATGCTTATAAAGTTCTCATTCTTTTTAGCTATGTGATTGTTTGCATATAAGCACTTGGCGCGCAGCACAAGAAGGCCATGGATCTCACTATGTTTCCCAGCGCACATTTTTTTTGCGGTTGTTGTTGGAGAGTAGACACTCAAATAGAAATTTTAATAGTTATCTTTTAGAACAAAGAATGGCCTTAACTTTATTTAAAGCTTCGAGATGAATGAATTTTAGTTTAACCTGTCTAAAGGTCATTTCGATTTCTTTAAAGAGTTCGCTGTGGTTTCAAAAGTCTTAAAGTTAGCTTATCGTTTGAAGAACGTCAATTTTGACGTGAAATGCAATCAAGCAACGTGCAGGGCTAGCATTTTCTCACTGATGCTGCAATGATTGCTGGTGCTTAGCTGTTGACGGCTGCATATACAGGACATCAGGGGCCATATTCATCAACTGCTTGCCGCCTCCTAACGGCGGAAATACCGCCAAACCTGATACTGATGAATGTCATATCAGGGGGTTTGGCGGTATTTTCACCGTTAGAGGGCGGTGGAAAGCGGTTGATGAATCTGGCTCCTGGTAGAAAGCTTCGGTTAGGTCATCTGCTATAAAAGTATAACACCGGCTTAGTCGTCTAGAGCCCCAATCAAATTTTCTGGTTGGAAACGTTAGCTAGCCAGCGCTGTTTAACTGGGCGAACGATGGGCGCAGTCTGCTCGGTCATATGAGTATTCGTTCAATATTTGGCTTCTGCTTCCTAATGAGAACCGTCCATTTTCATGGGGCTGTATAGTCAATCAAGCACGTCAGGCTAATGATGTGCTGAAAAGCCCCAGTCCCAGTTACGGAGTTACTAGCTTCAGCATGATGTGGATAAGTACTGGCGGACTGCTGAAAATCTCGCTCACTGCTTGTCATGACAGAGACCCTGTGAAAGAGCAGGAGCTTTTAACAGTTGTTATTCCCTCTCAGGTGTGATATGATCCTCTTGTAGAAGACAGAAGACAAGTCCGAGGGCTGAGAAAGCTCCTGCTCTACTTTCGCGGTCGCTGAACTTTCACTCTCACCACCACTTCCGAGCTTGCCACTGGTCTCGTCCTCGTCACTCAAAAGTCGCTATGCTTGTGTTTTTCTTTGGTTGAGCACGTCGGCTGCTTTCGTTCGATAACTGAATATTGTTTGCGATTCGTTTTCGAATAAACATTCGTATCTTTCCTGCTTTGCAAACAAGACTGTTGAAGTGGCGAATCGAGACAGTGGTGAGCTCATTGGTTAAGGGAAGATGTTATGGAAGCTTACCTGCGACATGCTTATCCTCCTACTATCTATGAAGATGGTAAGAAAGTCTTAGGGTGATCGTCATTTTTTCTTTATTTTTTATCCAGCATACAATAAAAATCGCTCAGAAAAATTAGGCTGTCGCAAAATTAATCACCGTTTTGAGGTATGTATAAATAAATGGGTGTTTTACCCTAAATCACTCCGTTTCGGTAGACTTTTCCTGCTCCTTCAAAAAACATGTATGGATGTCGCTCTTTTTTTCTAGCCGACCTTTTCCAGGACTTCTTAAAATCTTGAACCGACACGACTGTCGAGTCATCATGCTTTACGAATTTGAATTGGGACATTTTGCGACAGAGGAGTCTGGTAACCTTAGCAGCGCTTTTGGGACGGACTGCCCTTGCGAACGATTGACGAGCCTCTGCTTAGAGCGATTCTGCTCTCGAAGAAGAATCGGGCCGCGGGCGCAGCTCGTCGCTTGACGATGAAGTTTTGAGGAGAGCTGCCGAAGCCAATCCGGAGACGAATACATGTCGTTAGCAGAGGACCTTGGCGTACATCATAGTATGGTAGGAAGACATTTGGCGAGAATCGGAAAGGTGAAGGAGATGTCGAAGGGGGTCATTCATGAGCTGACCGATGAGCACGTTTCGACACTTGCTCCAACCTGCTGGTTCGCTTTAAAAATGAGCCTTTTGAATGCCGTATTATAACTGTAGATGAAAAATGGATCATTTGCGATAACAGGAGGCAGGGATTTGTCTGGGCAGATAAGGATGCTCCTTCAACATCCTTTCCTAAACCCGACCTTCACCTTAAAACAGTTGGTGGTGTTGTAAAGATGCAATCCATCACAGCTTTTTGCAACCTGATCAGGGAGCCACAGCAGAGTTTGGCGGCTAAGATTTAGACCAAATGTAAGAAAAGTTGCAAAAGTTGTGGCCGGCAGCCATGAATAGAGGAGGGTCGCTCCTGTTGCAAGACAACGCAAGGCCACGCACCGCACAAATCACTAGTTGAAAATTGACCCATTAAGGTATCGAAGTACCCACCATATTTTACCGACTAATCTCCCCCAAACAGGACATCAGGGCTTGCTTTTCCGAGCCCTGGTTCTCATTTTCGTCAGAAACAATCTACTAATTTGGCCCATGTTGAATGTGTCCTCCTTGATTTCGTTTCCTTTGATCCAGTGATCTCAGGATAGGGAAAAATCCTGTAAACCTGTGATCTCAGTTTTTATTGTAAAGGACTAGATTCATTACCTGCTCGTGGGCAAAATGCATACATTCCGACAGTTTTCACTTTGATTAATAAGGTTGTGTTTAGGCGGAGCTATAGCAGTTTGAAGTGAGCGGTCCGTTTCGGTGATTAATTTCGCGACAGCCCATTATAGTCACCATCGTTGTCCATCCCATTGGGAAGCTAAGTGCTTTCCCTTCTTTCGGAAGTGACAATGACGCTTCAGTGTATGATTGGGATCAAGGACCGTACTCCGGGATCCCTAGAACGTACTACAGATGGTGCGAAACGTGCGTTCATATTCAGAAGGCGAGCCAATAATGCCCAACAACAAGTTTCCGGATTCAGAGGTCTTGACGCAGACATCGTGACATGCGCTTCGGAACTCAGCAAGCGTGTCACAGACGTTATTCATCTTGCATCCGGACGCAAAAGACGTAGAACAGATGTCGTACAACGTGCAATGAGAGCCAGAAGACGTGCCACAGTCCTTGTGCAGCATGCGTTAGACTTTCACTAGTGAGAATGACTTCTGGAGACAAGCGAGTATTATTACGACCTGGCGCAGAAACCGTCAACCGTCAATACAATTCCGGGGATTCACTGCAGTGTTTTTTGAGCTATTATCTGGCTGGACTGACCTTATGGAAATCACTTCTGCTAAAGCAGTGTTTCCCAACTCTCAACACAGAAAAACGACGGACTTTCTTGTTTTCCACCAGTTTCTCGTCGAATTGAACAATTTTCAAATCACTCTGAACACTCTTCTAAGCTAATATAAGACTTTTGAAGTCAACGCGAACTCTTTCAAATCGAAATGAGCTCCTTCTACATTAATCTAGAAGCTTCACCAAAGAGAAGGTCTAAAGGTTAGGACAATTTTTGTTGAAGGAAAATTTTAGTAAAACTTTGTTTGAAGTTTTAATTCAACTACCCAGAAAGTGAATACATTGTTTGAAATTTGATAAAAATTTCATTGCTCGAGAAAAAATAATGGTTTGAAGTTTGTTTCAAAGAAAAGAGAGGCAGCCAATTTAAGTGCTAAAAAAAGATTGCGCCGTACCCTAGAGGTCCAAGATGTCGCGATTTTTATTCGATTGATAGTAAAATTTCAGTTTGCATGGAGTTTCACGCCTGTACACGTTACAAAAAAAGACAATTGTAAAGAACATAGAACCCTCATTCAGAGCTGCTTTATGCAAGCAGCATTTACAGTATCACTCAAATAAAAATCGCGACGAGCTTGCACGCAAAGTTCTTCGCGTTACATTTTTTAAATCGAATTTTTGAGCGGAAATGAATTTTTAAAATGCCTGCAAATCGAGGAAGTGAGTGAATTCTGCAATAGTTGTAAAAACAGGAAAAGTGAAAAAAGACAAAGTTTTGAGAAGAAATACGTTCAGAATCTCGTTAAATTTCCGACATTTTCCATTAAGTCCAGTTTATAAACCGAATTTTAATGAAAATGCCGTTAATTCGTTGAATCGTTAATCGCTAAATTTGCGCCGTGGTTTCAAACAGTGTGTTTACTTATTGGAAAAGCTTAATCAAAAAGCATTCAAAATGGTTGCACTAAATTTTCCCTGGACATACATTTTTCTAACCTTAAGTTCGTTTTGGTTTAGAACACGTTCTGTTTGATTTCAGTAGCGTCGTGCCCTTAGAAAAGCATCCAGTTTTATTTGGAAAGATTCCAATTTGACGTGAAAATGATATATCTTTGCTTATAACGCCCTTCTTTCATGACGTCTAAATAATTGAGTTCATATTCGCTGCTTTACCAGCCCATTTTTCTGATCTCCTTACCTTAGGAATATAGATAGATGCAAAGGTTCAGGTAGGAAGGTTATTCACCTGTATCACCTGTCGTCCCGTTTCCCGTTGATCATCGGTTTGCTCGAGCAGGCGCCACCAGCGTCTCCATTCGTCCCTGTTGCGTGCCAGAGTGCTCCAATGGATCATTCTTGCTCGAGGGACACGAAGAGCATCATTTCTTTCCTTCAAGGCTTTCACGAAGAAGTCCGACCTACGCGTTGGTGGGCGTCTTGGTGTTTTCTTGACATCCTGCGGAATCCAGTCGGTGACCGCTCTCGTCCAGCAGGTGTCTGCGAAGCACATTACGTGGCAGGCCCACCTAAATTTCGACAACTTTGCCCAAGCGACAGCGTCTCTGATCTTCGAACGTCGGCGAAGCTCGGAACTCCGGAGGCATTCTTTCACTTGCGTGAGTCGTGTCACTCCGAGCAATCGTCCTGTCGATTCCACGCTGCGCGACGCTGATCAAGTGCTCATCCTGCTTTCGTATGGCTCATGTCTTCGAGGCGTATGTCAGGGCAGGAAGAGCGGTAGAGTCGAATAGGTGGGCACGGAGTCGGACGTTCTTCGTCTTCTTCGCGACTTCTTTGACGCCCTTGAAAGCTCCCCAAGTCGCTCGTCTCCTCTTTCTCAGCTCTCTCAGGCCATGTTGACTTCGCGACCCAGATACATACACGTAGCTGGAGCAGAGATGTTTGTTTCATAAAGCGAGGATGGACGTCAGAAACATATTACCCAATGTTATTATTTAGCAAATTTCCCACCAGTGCCAAATACGGATGAGCCTATTAAGACCCTATTGTTTTACTCGTTATTCACTTCTTTATAATATCTTTTCTTCATTATACTACATGCGTCCTTACCTTCAGACATGTTTTGTTGCTAGTCGGTTAAGTTAACTCAGTTACTATGGAAGCAGCATCGAATGGAAGCATAATGAAGACCTAGATATGACCGGATCTAAGACCGGACTCCTAGGTACTTCCTTCGTGTGGGCTGCTCGAAAGTGATTCTTCTCATCCAGCCGGAATCACGCCATAGCTATACTGAATACCTAACCGACCTCTGCGCCGTTTTATCTCGACCTAGTTAACTGCTTAAACCATATTAAATTAAATTACTCATTACTTTTATTCTCATTTATTGCACTCGTTGGGTTAGGCTCCTTGTATGTGAGCTTCTGAATGCTGCAGAACACTTAAAAATATCGAAATTCAGGGCATAGTGATACTACGATCGTTTTACATTGTTGTTTTACTCGTTAGGTTACCAGTGTTGTGGGAGATCAGTTTGTTTGTCATTTCCTTGTTTATGAGAGCACTAAGGTGCAGTTACAAATATTATGTATGTTCTGACCTCAGTGTGTTTATTTTAGCGGAATGCCTTGAACGGTTTGACGTCAACCTCAGCAAGTCATGCAACGATGGCAAGGAGTGGATGAACAGGTCAGCTCAGCGCGTCTCCTATCACTGCATCAGCGGAACTCGAAGTAGTAGTTCTAAATCTCTGATGTTCCTATAGTGATTCAGTGATTCTTAAAGTGACAACTGTAGATACAAGATCCCGCCGAAACCGGCATACTTCGTAGAATTCTCAGTGCTATGCTCTTCATCGACCCATCTAATAGGACAATTACAGATACTACTACGACCCAGACCTTCGAGTTTGCCGAATGTACTGGTTCGGTGGCTGTTTCTCATCATCCAGGAACGACTTTCCCGACCAGGAATCATGTCAGTGGAAGTGCATGGGTGTGCACTCAGCTCATGCGTCAAGTAAGTGCAATCGGAAGACTAACACGTCTGATAACCACTACGAAGTCATTCCATGTATCATCTGTTAGAAAAAGATTTGTGTAACTCTCCAAGCATCTTCTAATGAAAGTTTTATTAGACTAAAATAGTAGGTACTCGTTTATTAAAATCCAGATCTAACCCTTTCAGAAATAGTGAAGTTAAATGCAGCTTCAGAAATCCAAGTGTCTCAACCACCTAGGCTCTACACGACTCTGGATGTAGTAAAAAACAAGATAAACAAGTGAATAATATTATTGTTTCCCCAAATTTGAACGAACGGCCCAGTCGGAGGAGAAGCCGTCTGTCGTATGCACTCGATTCCAAGCTCCTCATACGGATCTCTCGTTCAGGCCAACCAAACCTTCCGTTCTTCCTGCGTCAGTGAATTAGACATGTTTCGGATGGATAAGGCACTGAATTTTCACTACATGTCGCGAAGAAGGGCAGCATTGGGAGGTGGGAGCGCGCCAGCCAATCAGACCGCATCAAATTGTCGTGCCTCTTAGAGAGGCCTTGTACGCTCAGCATTCTGATTGGCTAACTTGTGTTTTGCCAATGCTCTGCTTGGTGCTGATTCGCTGCACCACCTTCCAATGCTGCCCATTTTCGCGATGTGAACCAAAAATTTAATGCCTTATCCATCCGAGACATGTCTGATTCACCGACGCAGGAGGAATGGAAGGTTTGGTTGGCCTGAACGAGAGACTCGAACCAGGAGCCTGGAATCGAATCGAAAGCGCCGTCCGTTCAAATTTGGGTTAATCATAATATTATTTACTTGTTTATCTTGTTGTTTTTTTTACTACACCCAGAGTCGTGTACAGCCTACGGGGTTGAGACGCTTGGATTTCAGAAGCTGTATTTAACTTCACTATTTCTGAAAAGCTTAGATATAGATTTTATTAAACAAGTACCTACAATTTCCATCACCTGGCCACTTGAATTCATTGTATAGGCCAAATGCGCATTCATGTTGCAACCACGACATCCTGTAGAAGTGGAATGCGAGGCGCATCCCAAAATGATTGATTAACGTCGCGTCGTTTATCCTTTCAATTCTGCCCCAATTCTGTTAGAAGAGATAACAGTTACATCGTATTCTGCTGGCGAGACAACCAGATGATGTTATGTCAAAATATTCATCTGAAGTTTCTATAGTCAGCTTAGCCTACCTTTCAAAGCTTGCCATTTCTCTTCTTTTTCAGTTCTCGCTTAAACGAAACTTTATTTCTAGTAAACTGACTAGCAAACGACAAGCATTACGCTTTCATATATAGCTATTTAATCGTGACACTGTCAATGTTATAAGTACAGAAGCACTTCCAGAGGCTTGCCTGGACACCTTCGATAGGACTTATCTCGAGGACTGCCGCCATGGTGAATTCACTGAACGGTACTACTTCAAGCACGAAAGGTAGGTTCAAGCACGAAGTTCTGTGTGCGAAATCGCTAGCTACTTGCTGAATTATCACCTGGGGTACGATTCATCAACGACGTACATAGCTTTAACAAAGAATTCACAGAGGAAAACTCAAATAACGCGGATTATAGCTCACTATATCGCTTAATAAGCCACGTTATCAAGGATTTCGCCTATAATTTTCTTTGTTAAATTGCTGTAAGTCGCTGATGCATCCTGCCCCAGAACGCATTCTAATCATCCGTCTAGCAATCATTTCTAAAAATGTCAGTTAACCTGAATGAAATAACAAATAGCTAGAAAACCATCTTCTCTGTATTTCCGTTAAGAAAGAAATGTGTGGTTGTGGGTAGCTCGCCCTACCGTTGTTTCTCGACCGGCCAAGCGGTGGAATCCCAAAAATATTACATGTTCATTTCCCAAGTCTGCCGCGGAATAATAGGTTGACGTTGCTGACTTCTTCTTGATCCCGAGACGTCGAGTAGCAGTTCGAATAGGCCTAGTCCGAGTTGGGTGGAGGGGGCTTCGGTACGCAGAGAGATGTGGAAAATCTACTTATATTGAGGGACTAGGGGGACGTATCGGTATAAGCTACCTTGGCGATAGTATTGAGTCTGCGTCCTCTCTAAGGTCCTCTTGATGTCGCCGGTCAAAGGCTGGCAGCAGGTATTGAAGCTGGAGGAGACTAGTCCAGGCGACTTGAATCGAATCGAATCGAAATGTCATCTTGGCTCCTTGTTGTGCTTTCATATGGTTTTGTGACGAGCTCGAGAGCAGGAGTGTCAGCAATGTCAGTAATCTGTTGATAAAACGTCTAATCAACATAAAGCAGATAACTGCTGCAAAACTAAACGGTATAGAATGAGATCTCTTCCGACCACTATGTACACTTGTTGCGCTTCGAGAAGAATTTCTTAAGAAGGCCAGCAGCGTTTCCATTTACCTCTGTCGCGTGCCATAACAGCCCAGTGGGCCCTTCATACTTGAGCTAGATTCTCGAAATACCGAAGGAAGCTTACGTATTCAAATTTTTATGCTCTATCAGACCTTTTCAGAAACCTGAGAGCTCTTATCGAATCTACTGGTATGAAGCATTTCAGGAAGAGATGCGAGACTTTCCACTGGGGTGGATGTCAGTCATCGTCGCAGAACTTTTTCACATCATTAGGACAATGCGAGGAGCTGTGCGAGTCTCCGCCGCGAGAGCTTACTCGTTAGTTCTACCTATTATGAAATTAACTTTCTAAAAGTAACAATATTTATTTATTTATTTATACCTCCATAAGGATGCGCCAACAATGATCCTAATAAAGCCGCGAAAACACTGCCCAGAAAACAGTAATAGGAAAAAACTCAGAACTCAATTTACAGACAGCGAAAGCACTAAAAAGAAAAATATAGGAATCATTGAGGAAAGGCCCACCATCTATGAATTCGCGCTATAAAGAGAGAAAATAACCAGAGGAAAGGTAGGACAGCCAACCCACAAGTAACATGCCCACTACAGAAAATCAGACCAGCTTGCCCATGGTAAGCTATGGTGTCATAACGCACCTCAATATAGGAAAAACAAATGAGCAATAAGTGCTATACATATAGTGCCTACGAAGATGACTATCCATAGGGGCCAGTTGTGTGTGTATGAGAGGCAGCACTTTTGCCTGGAGCTGAAACACGCTGTCAGAAAATGGGAGTATTATTATGATAGTGATCCTGAGGCACATGAAGATCTGGCAGTAAATAAACCATTTCAAAGTGATGGTGCTCGATATGTATTAGAGCCACGGTAAGGTGCCTGATGAGAAAACGTAGTGAAACCTGAAAGCCAATAGGTGGTCAACAACCGAACCCTGGTACCTCATATCGCGCTCATTTACCGACAGCATCACCATCATCCTGTCAGCCCCTACAAACAAAAACACGGAGAGAGGGCACCAAGAAATGCAGAGCATATGGAGAAGGAAACTCAACTCCTTCAAGACAGAAACAATCGTCTAGTCGATAGCACACAATATAACAGTTCATCTTGAATCAAAAAGGCGGAAAACAGATGAATGAACGAATAAATTCGATGCAAAAATTTTTCGAACTAATCAATGAACGAATTTATTAATAAAAATTTCGAGCATATGAAAGAACGAATTTATTTGCTCATCAATTTTTTTTCGAATGATCGAAAATCGAGTAATCCCCATTTTTCGTTTTCTGAAATATTCGAATAGTCGTACAATTTGGTCGAATCGGGTTTTGTGCTTCAAGATTTGAAGTTTTTTTGCTATTGGATTTTCGAGTATTATAATATGACTATGGCTCGAATATGGCTGCCTTTCGATGAAAATTTAGAAATACAGTCCTCTTTCGTTATAACGCCTCCGGATAAGACGCGGCTCTCGATA
The DNA here is from genome assembly GCA_947396885.1 of Heligmosomoides polygyrus polygyrus. NCBI lineage: Eukaryota > Metazoa > Nematoda > Chromadorea > Rhabditida > Heligmosomidae > Heligmosomoides > Heligmosomoides polygyrus. Next base: position 6,726,371 of record OX377204.1, read on the forward strand.
TAACGTAGATATCTTCTGGCCCCGTCCGGGTTACCTTTACGCCAATACAAATCACTCCGCTTAAGACGCGTCGGATACAACGCTACTCCCGTTACAGCGCGGTTCTGGGAGGAACTCTGCGTTTAAAATGACTCCCGTTATTACGCGAGCAGGGCTCAACTGTGGTCCCACACAGAAAATGAATGCGAGCAAGATGCTGACTGCATTTGTGATCATACCTACCCTTCTATTGCCTCGTTCACAGCCTTGACGAGCACATGTGCGGCATGTTTTGGATGCATGTAGATGATTTTCATTCGTGCGCTCCCCTCATAATTGTTCATAGTCGGCAATATGTCGGGCATAGTATAAGACCCCGGTAGACGTTAGAAGCAGCGCAGTGCTTACTCTATCAGAAACGGCAAAAGCGTAGACTAAAGCTCAGATTATTCAAAACAATTCCCTACTCATTTGTTTCAAGCCAAGAACAGCTAGTAAAGAGACTACTCACTGTCACATGGTGTTTCGTTCTGATCAGACCTATCGCGCCATACATGACTTGTACCTGCACCTTCCGCTTTGAGGGCCGGATTACGGAAACAGCCCTGTTAGATCACATGCAACATTTCGATGTCATGGGAGAGTGCTAAGAGGTCGCTACAGAGAGGATATAGCGGATGCGGCGCGGTTTAACAGCGCTGACGGCGTAATGGGCTAACATCCTGCGTGGAAGGTAGTGTGTGTGGAGCCATGCCCCTCCTGGTGCGAAAGTTTTGATGGCGGCAGAAGATATTGTAACATCAGGTTACATGGCTTTGTTGTTGATCATGTCTAATCTACCTCTGGTACCCGTTATTCATTACACATATCTATAATAGTAAGCATATAGGTGAGAATATCTCTGAGGACAGGAATCCATTCATTAATAATCCGAAGATATACCTTGTCTTCACCTTTCCTCATGGTCACATATGCAATCACTATAGCCATATTTAGCTATTATATGTGCTTTTAAATAAATCTACGCGTTTGAAAGTCTAAAAAAGTCAGCTTCGGTTAGCACGCGACTCCCGTTACAACGCGGATTTTCTCCGGTCCCCTCAAACGCGTTATAACGAGAGGAGACTGTATTGAATATTCAATTATTCGAGCAACTATTCAATTAATTATTTTAATATATTCGTTCGAGTTCAACTATAATAATCAGTCAATAGCTTTTCAATGCCCTTTCCCATGTAGATCAGGGCGATGAAGCCTACATATAAACGTTGAACCACCATTTCTACTACGCACTTGGGCATTAAGTCTTGAAGTAGAATGCGTGGTTCATCTCGAAATTGTGGACCAGCCTTTCTTCGCTTTTTTCTAGAGGAAATCTGCCACTATTTTTTTAGAATTATCTCATTGGCTGTTCAGAGTCCTGCTTGGAGCCGTTCAGCGACAGCTACCGTAACTCCTGCTCAGCTGATGGTCGTTTCAAGGAGCACTACTACTTTGATCTAACTACGAGTAGCTGCAGAATGTTTTGGTAGGTTTTCGCTCGGTACTTAACAACAAAAAAATCGTAGGCACTAGTCGTTCGTGTGATCCACATGGGGAGGTGGAAACGCACTACCCAATCACCAATCGCCAAAAGGCATCGATTGTAGAGGTACTCTGATTGGCAGGCGTATTCCATGGAGGCCACTGGTCTGGTGCGTACTCACTGTATGTAGGCCAGATTAACGACTAGTACCACTGCTTACTAACCAGTCCAAAAATTTAAAAGCCATTAAGGTAGGAAATAACTAAACAAATGAGGAATAACAATATCAAGGAGGTAACAGGAATAACAGTAAATACGCAGCCAAATAAATAATAAACAAATTACTCTTATGAGGGCGAGGGGCGGCGGACACTGCACTCCGATGGTTAGGCAACGGCACAGAATTGAAATTAAACTATAATGCATAAAGCGCCTCACTGATCTAGACTTCCAAGCCAACATTCTTTGCAATGTCCTAAGAGGGAGAGGCCACATTCCTTATGCTTGCTCCACTTGTCCAGCAGAGTCTCTCCGACTAGGATGTAGTTCCACAAGTATGCAAGCTTCTTCATCTTTTTATTCAGGTACGGTAACTGCCGCGGTACCGGCCAGAACATCTACCCGACGTTGGAGTCTTGCCAGCGGATCTGCGAGCGACGACGTGACGAACGCGTACCAGGTTCGGTAACTCCAACAAGAGATCAATTTTCGATTGGGCTCCGAAATTAAAACTTTCCCTTCAAACTATTGACGGTTTCAGCTTCGTGTAGCGATGCATTCGACGAGAAGTACAAGGATTCCTGTAGAGGAGGCGAATGGACGCAGAAGGTCTATTTCAATGTAAGCGCAGTTTTCTGGTTTACTGTGGCTGTGAATACATTCTCATAGGGAAGCGCGAGACTTGAGGTGTTGGTAGAATGCGATAGTCGATAGGGTTCGATTCTGCAATGCAACTAATGAACTTTATCAGAGACCGAATTTATCAGCGATTAAGCCTACGGGTATAAGGGGTAGAGATGCCATGATGAAGCATTGGTCTCTATCCCTTAGACCCTTTATACATACCTCGGATCTATCCTAATCGGGCGGGGAGGGGGGGGGGGGTGGGTCGCGACCGTGATCGCTCCTCGGTTCATGTCCGGCCCGGGTGTGCTGATTCCCACATTAGCTTGCCGATGAGGCGCCACTGATCGGCATGGGAGCATGGGAAAGGTGGTAACATGGCACCATCGATCTGCATACGTAGCCTTCTTTCGACGAGCGCGTGCGCATTCGAAGTACTGCGCTCCCGCGACGAGGTCCGCTCCCTACGACATTCTGTATAGCTACCGCGGGGCCTCGTCCCTTCAATCACTATGGCCTATGTTATACCCCCGAGGGAGCATCCGCGGGACGTCCGCGGACGGAAGGTGCACCGCGGACGGTCGTCGTCGTCCCGAGGCGGCTAGCGTCGCATTGGAGCGCGTTTGACGCCTTTTATACTCCCGCCGCGGCGCGGCGCGTCAATTTGGGGAGCGGCGCGGCCAGTAGCGCCGCGCCCCGAATTTGATGCGCCGCTGCGCGATTGCAGTTAGAAAGGGGAGCGTCAGCGACGCGCGGCCACGAGCTTCTGCGCACTATGGCCCGTGCTCCGGTAACGGTCCATGAGTCATTGAGGGAGCAAAACAGAAAGGATTCGTCTGGCTGATCAGCGCAATGCATATTGTCAATGTTTGTCGTGGGATTCCTATGGGGAGCGACGAATCCTCTCTTAAGCCTGGAGTCGAAGTCGTTCGCTCAACCTACGGTTGAAACTGGTGAGTGTGGTGTTGAGTCGAATCCCCTGCAATGCAAACTGCTTTAAACCACTCTTTATTTTGTGATATGAGCGGGTCCAAATGTAAAACTGCTGGAAGGTACTCATCGTCGAGAATCACTCAAAATTCTTTCTCATATGGCCATTCTGGGGACACTATGCACTAAGCATATCTTTGGCGTGGTATACGAAGCTTCGTGAATGCCTACAGATCTCCATTCTCTTCCTAGGTTACAGAAGGTACGGGCTATGGTTTGATTTCGCATAAAAACTCCCTAATCCTGCAAACCTACTAATCGTCTGTAACTTCAAAAAACGATGTCAGACTCGTGATTAGCACCCTAAATACCCCTCCTCCTTCCCAATAGGAGAAGTTTGGTCGAAACGGTGAAATCTCCCACCCTACACCGAGTCTGCCGCGGCTGATCGCGCCGCGTCGCGCTCTTCCCCTCAGCGGCGCGATTCGCCGAATACCGTAACCCGAAATTCCGTCAAGTGTGGTGTGTTGCGGCGGCGGAGTATAAAAGCGATGCGGCGCCGCCTCGCGGCGCGAAAAATCGATAGCCATGCCGACCATGCCGCGCCGCGGGGCGGCGCAAGTATAAAAGGCGCCTTTCCGGCGCCGGATTCCGAGGGAGGATAACAGTCCGCGGTGCACTGCACCGCGAACGGCAGCCTCCCGCGGGCGGGAAGTATAACAGCCCTCTTGTCGTCTGTCGGCGGCGATCCGCGGACGGCGGGCGTGACGGGGCGCGGCGATTGGCCAGCTCCGGGATCCCGGCGCGATTCCTGCTCGTCCGCGGATGCTCCCGCGGGAGTATAACATAGGCCTATGCAGACACTACGGCCAGGAGCACCGGGAGAGAGCTGCGGGGTCTAGTAAGCGTCCGCTCATCCCCGCGGCATCAGGAGATCTAACCAGTGTGGTCACAGAGGACACTTCTCTCCATCTCTTCGCCTATCGTTATGATAGCTGGATGTATTGCTGATTGCGAAGTGTAATGAATCTCATATCGTATCCTGTGTGCTTCTGGAGAAATCGGATGAGTCCCTTCGTATCAAGACTGTCAGTTGTACGTACATCTTGTGTGTTACCATGTGGGTTCCCCGGGATTGGGCATGTCCCCTGTGGCGTCTGGATGCTGAGGAGCCCGGTGACGCGAGGGACAGGGAAGCGGTCCGCCCGGGTACGATACGTTAGGTGTCTTCCACTACTGTAGAAGGCGGAGCGACTACCGTAGCCTGACCGAGCGTCGCACCCGCCTCGCACGTGATTTCCCCACGAGATGAGGCGAGTTGAGCAGAGCGCGCATTGCTGCTTTGGAGGGGTCACTTCTAGGACGGTGATTCGCTCGGTGAGTATGTGGACTCTCCTTAGCTGAGCTCTCCTCCAGTAGCGCCATTTCATTCTCTAGCTCACTTCGAGGAGCAGCTTTTTGCTGTACTTAGTTTGATTCAACTGAGGAATTGACAGCACATATTTATAGTCATGAACCGCTAAGCCTAATTTTATTGATTAGGATCACTCAGACTCATGAATTCGAGCTGATGTGGCTAATTCATTCTTTATTGCCTTCGCTAAAGTGTATTACAAGGCGAATCTTCCCCTCCCCCCCCCCAGGTGTCATTCAACGCCCCAAAGCTTATGAACACCAGAAATGTAAAAGAAAGCAGGGCAAAAAACGACTAAAGTCCACAATCACCACCCTACGACGGAAAGTCTGCTCCGCTGCGCACAGTCTGCTCTGATAATCCGTCATACCTCGTCGAAGGCGGGCTCATCAACACGCCACGCTACCGTAATCGGGTCGGCGGCCTACCGCTACCATAACTCCAGGAGACACCTAAAGTACGAACCCGGTCCGCCCGGGAATTAGGAGATACATCAATACATGTAGGTAGTACGTTCGACAATGGCAATAGGCGAGGTCGCCTCGGGGTTAGGTAAGACCTGGGAACCCTCCGGTGCCCGTGGGGCGACACGGAGCTTCCTAGAGTGCCGAGGTCTACCTCAGGCTGCGGGGCCACCGCAAAAGGGGGATTCCTAAAAATTATGTAACAAATTGACTTGAGGCTCACGAAGCGGCCACTACAATACCGCTCCTGTCTTTTGGTTTTTGGGCGGAATAGACGGAAAAAACCGCCGTTTCCGCCGCTTTTCCATAACTCCTTTTAAAGCATCTTAATCAGGAAATGATTGTCACCACCCGATTCCTCTCTGGATGATCTATCCAATGATATAGGTGGCATCCAGTGGTTTTGAAAAAAGTTGATTCGGTGACCCATATAATCTCGACGGCGGCGACCTCCCTTCGTCGCTCGAGATAATTGCCCCCACAGGGACATCTCACTGAGCTACCAGAATAAGCATCTTTTAAGCGAATTTCCCGACTTCTGCCTGTGATATGCTCTACATGTTGTACTTTTTCGTAGCTAGCGAAAAGTTCTGATCGTCATGATGCGCTCTTCTTAAAAACTCCCCTCATCTAGGCCAACAGATTTTTGGTCACCTCCCGATTTCATGGGCTCTTCCTTGGTATCGGTTTCGTCCAGGAAAACTCAAAGTTCGGTGTTCAACTGAGCTAAGGATAATCCGTAATATAGCTGAGAGAAAGCTACCACAGTAACGTAGTTCGAAAACTGGCTGCTGTCAAAGTCGCCATCAAGGCCAATTGTGAAGGCGAAATGTGATTTTTGCCAAATCAAGTGGACAATAGAAGCCTCGCCTTTAGAAGGACGGACTGCAGAATGAGAGCTTCACGTAAGGGCTATGCAACCATCCATCTCTGGTCTCCTTGGCTTGGTGGTGACTTGTAAGACACGGTAAACAAGCGGCCAAACATCATGAGAGGTGCGAAATGGCTCCAACACAATTTTGGCTAAAAAAAGTTGTTCTAAAATGGAAAACCTTTTCAACCAATGATTTTCCCAGCGAATTCTAAGTCGAATAATGCTACTTTCTATACTTTTCCATTAATTTAGCAATTTCCTGAATTTCTGTGGCTGCTCGCCTGCCGTGTAGTGCGGTCTGGGCCACGATTAGGGCGGGCGGCCGGCACTCCCCACCGGTATAGTGACCTCACGCGACCCCCTTGATGTCTGACGCCGCCTAGCAGACATCTTGCCACCTTTGGAGGTCCATCACAGTCCGACTCCTTATCGATCTTCTGCAAACACATCATTAGTTTTTTGATGGAGCTAGCAGTCATAGTTGGCAAATGCATGTTCCAGCAGCTCTGGGTGAGTTATGATGTGCTATGTTGTTTAACTGTGTCCAGGTTTTAACCTATATTTCTCCTGGGTGCTCGCACTTTTTTCTTTAAAAAATCGCACTGAAAAATTTGAAAAAAAACACTAGCTGCTCCCCTTGGAAGCGTAGGGGAAACCTTGCTTCTGCAAAATAAAAAATAAACTCATGAAAACCTCAGAGCTCCGGCTCGCTTTGCTCAGTTATAGTCGCATAGGAAGGTGAAGGAGTACATTTGGTCGAACTAGTCATAACTAATCTATTCATAATCTTTTATGTCTTTTTTAATTCGATTATTGCATCGTTTGGCCTGGGCCCACCAGCATTCTCACGCGTCCAAGAGGTTCGCTGACGGCGTCCTCTTGAGAAAGCTTGATAAACAAAGCCTGATGCCCTTAAAATGGGAAGCGACTTCTGACACTCGTAGAATACATAGTGTCTCGCTTTTACTTACTTTCCAACATCCTTGTATTTTGGCCTGACATAGCACCCTCTTTCAGAAGTCATGAAATCCGTGTTTCAAAACACGAGGAGCCTCTCGGCATCACCACTACAAACTCAGTATCAAAACATGTGATTGAGTAGCGTCGACTACTCATAATTCATTCAGAAGATTAACTGGGAAGTTATATATTGTCAGTTTACATATGATATAGTAAGGCTAACAGTTAATTGTTGCTAACTGTCGCAATAAACTCCGATTAACTCCAAAAAATGCTCCCAGCGGGACTGACTTATGAGCCCTGATCGCAGGTGGAAATATATCCTACTTCTAAATATTTAACATTAGAATATAGGATAAAACGAGGGAGCGTGATAGCTCCGTTGGGCGAGCCGCCGTGTGTCGCCTGCACCCGATGTCAGAAGGTTCGTGGTCGACTTCCCAACATAGGCCAACCAGGTATTCAGTCCATATGGGCTAATTGTAATAGACTCATCTAGGGGGGGGGGGGTACAAAACGCTGACATATCCATAGGCTGGCCACCACCAGTCATTTTATAGGCCAAATGCGCATTTTTCAAATTGAAATTCTTTATAATTCATTATCCACCGCGATATCCAACAGAGATGTATAACGTGGCGCACCCAAGATGGATTGATTAACATCGTCATTTATCTCTTATAGGAAAAAGTTGACGATAGTTAATCCCTTTATGAGACTCCAGGTATTTTATTTTCACGAATAGATACCACGGGATAAAGGCATATTAATTGCAATTCTGAGCTGTTCGAGGACTGACGGCGGTTCGCCTATGTTGGCGCTTTACCCTTCCCAAAAATGTCTGGTACGGGTTCAGCGGTCCCGGTTGGATCTGCGGCTTAGACGGCCATGGAGAAAAGGGAAGCTGGAGTCAATTTGGGGGGAGCGGCGGTAGCCTCCTCTATAAACTCGGCCAAACAATAAATTCGACAATGGCGCTTATTAAGCGACCAAGTTTTCAAACTTTGAACTTCTTGTCACAAACAGATCAGCTTGAAATCACTGCACCTTCCAGAGGCACTCACTCTGTTAAAGACGCAGATCAGGTTTTTGTTTCAGAAATAGGGCCGCAATCCATAGACAGCTTCACTTGTATATGAAGAACAAACGCTCATCGACTAGCCATCGCAAGTTGTTATACAGGTCGAATACGCAATCAAATTGCCTCCTAGATGTAGAATTTGTGGCGTATCCCTGAAGGGATTGACTGAGATCGTTCCTTATCCTTTATCCTTTTTTTATAAGAACAATCGCGAAATGCTACAAATGTAGGACTAGAAAATGTTATAAGACTCCTTAAAAAACTTATGAAAGCGCTGTCAACACTTAACTTTGAATCGCAACTTTTTGGATTCTTCGCTTTATTGTTCCATATTGTCTGAGACCTGAACCAGGATTAAGGTGACCGCCACTCGAAACGGGGAGGAAACCCCGCGACAGCCTTTACCTGTAATGACCTAGAGAACACCTTATCATCTTTAATGATCCCTATTCTAGCTACATATTGAAATGAAAGCGGTAAGCATTCGATGATCACCTCCATGTTTTTTCTTCGCACGCTGTCAGCTAACCTCTTGGACGCGTGAGAATGCTGGTGGGCCTAGGCCAAACGATGCAATAATCGAATTAAAAAAGACATAAAAGAATATGAATAGATTAGTTATGACTAGTTCGACCAAATGTACTCCTTCACCTTCCTATGCGACTATAACTAAACAAAGCGAGCCGGAGCTCTGAGGTTTTCATGAGTTTATTTTTTATTTTGCAGAAGCAAGGTTTCCCCTACGCTTCCAAGGGGAGCAGCTAGTGTTTTTTTTTTCAAATTTTTCAGTGCGATTTTTTAAAGAAAAAAGTGCGAGCACCCAGGAGAAATATAGGTTAAAACCTGGACACAGTTAAACAACATAGCACATCATAACTCACCCAGAGCTGCTGGAACATGCATTTGCCAACTATGACTGCTAGCTCCATCAAAAAACTAATGATGTGTTTGCAGAAGATCGATAAGGAGTCGGACTGTGATGGACCTCCAAAGGTGGCAAGATGTCTGCTAGGCGGCATCAGACATCAAGGGGGTCGCGTGAGGTCACTATACCGGTGGGGAGTGCCGGCCGCCCGCCCTAATCGTGGCCCAGACCGCACTACACGGCAGGCGAGCAGCCACAGAAATTCAGGAAATTGCTAAATTAATGGAAAAGTATAGAAAGTAGCATTATTCGACTTAGAATTCGCTGGGAAAATCATTGGTTGAGAAGGTTTTCCATTTTAGAACAACTTTTTTTAGCCAAAATTGTGTTGGAGCCATTTCGCACCTCTCATGATGTTTGGCCGCTTGTTTACCGTGTCTTACAAGTCACCACCAAGCCAAGGAGACCAGAGATGGATGGTTGCATAGCCCTTACGTGAAGCTCTCATTCTGCAGTCCGTCCTTCTAAAGGCGAGGCTTCTATCGTCCACTTGATTTGGCAAAAATCACATTTCGCCTTCACAATTGGCCTTGATGGCGACTTTGACAGCAGCCAGTTTTCGAACTACGTTACTGTGGTAGCTTTCTCTCAGCTATATTACGGATTATCCTTAGCTCAGTTGAACACCGAACTTTGAGTTTTCCTGGACGAAACCGATACCAAGGAAGAGCCCATGAAATCGGGAGGTGACCAAAAATCTGTTGGCCTAGATGAGGGGAGTTTTTAAGAAGAGCGCATCATGACGATCAGAACTTTTCGCTAGCTACGAAAAAGTACAACATGTAGAGCATATCACAGGCAGAAGTCGGGAAATTCGCTTAAAAGATGCTTATTCTGGTAGCTCAGTGAGATGTCCCTGTGGGGGCAATTATCTCGAGCGACGAAGGGAGGTCGCCGCCGTCGAGATTATATGGGTCACCGAATCAACTTTTTTCAAAACCACTGGATGCCACCTATATCATTGGATAGATCATCCAGAGAGGAATCGGGTAGTGACAATCATTTCCTGATTAAGATGCTTTAAAAGGAGTTATGGAAAAGCGGCGGAAACGGCGGTTTTTTCCGTCTATTCCGCCCAAAAACCAAAAGACAGGAGCGGTATTGTAGAGGACAAAATATGGCCTAAACTGACAAATTCGCAGAAGAAAACAAAGAAATACATTCGGTTTCACCGCGGTTATAATCAGACAAATTCACGGGCCCCGTCATTATGATGAACATGTCAGGAGGCCGTCAGCTATGTTTGAATGCGCTTTTTCCGCCGAGACGGCTTTACAACTGCAGCTATTTGTTTGTTTCTTGTTTGATCATTTGTTTTTCGGTTCCCATTTTTTTCTATCGAAGCCGTTCCGTGAGTCTTAAGTCAACTGTTTACATAACTTTTAGTTATGCGCCCCTCCCCTGAATAGGATAGATCCTATATGTACCTCCCTTACAAATGGGTTTTATTGTGTGTGCGTCTGTCTGTCCATTGTTCTTACTAGCTCATTGCCATATCACTTTGTTACTCTTCAGCATGACAGCGGCAGATGCACACAATTCTGGTGGGATGGATGCACGTCGACATCGCAAAACATCTTCAACGACATGACAACGTGTCAAGGCGTCTGTGAGCTTCCAGGTTAGGAAAAAGGCCAGCGGCTCATTTCTGTCAGGGTCCGTCGTAGCAGAGATTTTCAGATGGAGAAACCGGATTTGTCGGAAAGCAGCCGTCTCAAATTGTACTCTGAAATTGTAATATACAGAATTTTGATTGTTAATTAATGACGACCACTGAGGTTATTCCCTGAAAATAGAAAGTCAGAAAATCTTTATGAAAAACTTTAGAACAATCAGTTTTCAAAAGATTAAGACGTTTTATTCTGTTCTCAAAAGTTTCCTCTCGGGTCCGTGCGATTCCAATCAATGTCGAGGGCACACTTGGCTAAAGAATATTTTATTGAGAACTACAAAGACCACCTAAAGGCTCGGAAAATACAACACAATTCTCTGCCAAAACAAATAGGAAGTACGACTCTCCTTCAATTCACGAACCTTAAGTTGAGCCTGGGTAACCATTGTGTGTCCAGCGCAGCTTCTTCCAGACCATCATTGGTTTACTTGTAGAATACAGTGCTTGGATTCTCTCCATTAACCACACTTCCAATAATTTTACATTGAATTTTGTGAGGTTGCTACCAGACTTGTTCGGATGATAAAACAATGGCCTGTTCGTGTCATTGCAAAGGCCAAATCCGAATTCAAATTGCCTCCAAGACATCTGGCAGAACCAGAATGTGTGGAGCATCCCAAAAAGGAATGATTTAACGTCGTCCTTTATCATGTATTATCATTTAAGGTTGAGATGTCATTTCGTGGGGAGGCATCCATTTATCTTGACCTTTTATGGTCTGAGGAGACGATCCGCTGAAGCGCTTGGCAATTAGGCTTGTGAAGAGCTTAGCAAACCAATAAGAAGTACATATACGACAAAAATGATAAATTTTGAAACGATTAATCCCTTTGAGGGATGCGCCACGCATTCTACGGTATATGTCGCGTAGGTGAGCAGCATTGGTAGGAGGGAACGCCTAAACCAAAGTTGGTACACTGATGGGCTGGCATGTGTTCGGTCTGCGCTCTGCTTGGTTAACATTGGCTGGCGCGCTCCCATCTAACAATGCTGCTCATCTACGCGACATGTACTCATTCTACTTCTTCGGGACCGACATGTGGCAATTTGAATGCGTCTTTGGCCGAAAGGCCCTTTTTCCCTACCTTAGAATCTCTTCAAGTTCTTAAGAAAACGCTCCACAAATTGGCCTAAAATTCAGGAACCGAAACCGCTGGACAGCTCCCTGATCCGGACACCAAGTACCGCTGTCTACAGCCAGCTGAGGTTGGCAGCTGCAAAGAAACGTGAGTTCGTCAGACTCGATCGTAATTTGGTCATCACATTTGGTCCTCATTCCAGGTACCCAGCCTACCATTTCGATCGGCTCACGAAGAGCTGTCGACCATTCTCGTATTCAGGATGTGGTGGAAACGATAACCGTTTCCTCACTCTGACACAATGTCAAGGCCTCTGCGAGCCTTTCATGCATCTCACAGGTACGATTTGTGACTTTCTACAGCGCTCGACTCTTCACATTGTCGAAGCCACACCTGAAAATACGATTTATATCATTTTCACCTCGAATTGGGCACCTTGCACTTCAAATTGGACACATCCCGAAGCAACTGAACAATTTCAAATCGAGCTGGACACTTTTCAAATCAAATTATACACTCTTCTAAGCTAGCTTAGAACTTTTTGAAATCAAATTGAACCCTTTTAATTTGAAACAAGCTTTTTACAGGCTAAACTACAGACTCTCCAAGATGGACAGAATGATTTTTTGTTCGAAATTTTTTGTTTTGTTGAAAATTTGGTACAACTTTTTTAAAGGCATTTAGTCCGCTACCCGAATGAGTGGAATAATTTTATAAAAATTTTTGTCTCGAAAAAATAATAAAATAATGAAAATAATAATATTAAATTTTGTTTTGAAGCAACAAAGCAGTAATCGTTTAGTGCACTGAAAAAAAAAACAGACTGCGACATGCATTTGAAAAGCTCGTCACGATTTTTATTTGAGTGATAGTGTAAATGCTGCTTACATAAATCATTAACATGAAAATATGTGTATTCTTTTCAATATGTTTTGTTAAATAGTTAACAGGTGTGAAACTCTATGCAAACAGCAATTTTGCTATCAACTGAATAAAAATCACGAAGTCTTGAACGAATTTCCTCTTTTGGCTCTAGAAAATTGCTACTCTCCTGCTCTTTAAAACAAGCTATAAACTATAATATTATTTTCCACAAAAATGAGATTTTTATAATATTTCAAACGAACTGTTCACTTATTGGAAAAATGAATTAAAACTTCTCAGAAATCGTAGTAAACTTTTCATTGAACGAAAAATTGATCCAATCTTTTTCACTCAGACTTCGAATGTCTTAGGCTAAGGTTTAGAAGTGTCCCATTTGATTGGAAAAGTGTCCAATTCGACATGAAAATGGTGCTGCTTAAGAAATATAAGAAATCAAAACGGATAACGACAATAAAGCTGTGTTCGAGTCTGGTAACGTCTATCGCAGAAAGGGGATGGTCGGAGATTTTCGGTAATAATCCAGCCCCATGCTTGATCCTTGGTGGGGCGTTTTCGCTAACGACCGAATACGCGCGATGTCTGCGGAAGAAAATCGATAAAATCAGTCAATATTGTTCGATCGTTCAGTGCTGACTGTATCCGACGGCCAAGACTTTCATGTGTTTTCCGTGCTTCTCAATCTAACCCATATTACCATCCCTATGTGCCGACAGACATCTAAACTCACAGACAGACAGACAGACACAAACAGACAGATGAACAGACAGACAGACACAGATGCATTCTGCGCTTTCTATGTGGGGTGACATCTATAATAGTTCAGTGAAGCGCGCTTGTGGTACAGGTTTATGCTCTACTCGTTAACCTTCGCTCGAGTTATTCAAAGTTTCTTTAAGACAGAAGACAGATTCAAGATTCTTTAAGACACCGAACTTGACTGTCACATGCCACTTGACCAAGGTCACGGAGTGAATGACCAAAAGTGTTTGGAAAACGCGGGATTTCGCTTCTACTTCGATAGAAATCGTGGTGAGTTAGGCCTGGAATCGTCACATCTTTTATTTATTTATTTATTTATTTATTTATTTATTTATTTATTTATTTATTTATTTACAGAGTGGCTAAAAAGATCGGGCAATTTTTCAAAGCGTTTCAGCAGTACGAAAAAACGACATAAACAAAACAGACTTACAAACAAAATTAACAGCAACATCGTTAGATCAATAACAACAGAATATAACAGAAAAATTCACAACAAGTGCTCAAATTTGCTTCCTTCGGCTTCAAGACATTTTCACAGTCGCTTTGGGAAGTCGCTGACGATGGCCGCACACTGAGCCGCCGAGACGATCTTCACGGTCCAGCCGGTTCACATCCGTCAGAATCGCCTGCAACTACTCAAGAAGGGTCAGCAGAAGACGACGAACACAAGACCCATCAGCCGCAGTCATTCTCCAGCCTCAGTGATGGTGTGGGCTGAGATATGCGCCACCGGGAAGATGCCACTGGTCTTCATGGAGCACAACGTCAAAATCGACGTCGCCTGCTACCAACAGCGTGTCCTCCGCGGAGCCGTGGCAACGTGTCATTTTGGCGAAACTGGATTTTCTCTTCAGCAGGACTTCGGGGCACCTGCGCACTCCGTCAAATCTACGATTGCGTCTGCGAGGAGCTCTTCCCAGGCTTTCGGAACAAGAACATCTGACCATCCAACTCACCTGATCTCAACCCGATGGATCATTCGGTTGGTCATTCATGGAGCAGAACATCTCCACTACAGGATACGCGACTGTGGAGCAGCTGAAAGTGGCGTTGATGCGATCCTGGGACGAGATTACAGCGGATCAGTGCGCGACCATCTCAGCGACTTCCTAAAACCTTTCTAAGATGGACAAGGCAAGGCAAAAAACGCGTAGAAAGAAAACTAAAAAGAAATTCTACTGAGAAGAACATCGTAGAACTTATAGACTTTTTCAAAAAAGAAAAGTGAGCAAGACAACTGTGACAAACCCCAATTGAAGGTTTGGCAGGTGATGATGGGATACGTGAACAAGAGCAGTATCCCACAAACACTGCTCATAGGAAGAAAAACCGATCCGGATATCAATTAAGTAGGCCGTTAACTCCATGCCAAGGGGAGACAAAAAAACGAAGACATGTGAAGTGTCTTAGAATTCACAGGGTGAAAAATCGTTTCTAGTCGCAAATGTGGGCAGCATCGGAAAGCGGGAGCATGGAGCGATCCCTATCGCTCATATTTCTGTATAATTTACAAAACTGGCGACATTTGGGTGGTTCGAAACTTCGTTAAAGGTCAGCTTAAATTGAATATTCTGACAATGTTGATGTTCGCCTATCCTTAATGTCAGATGAACTGTAGTTTCCGCCTGAGTTTCAGGGAAGTGCTCTCGATTCTGGTACCTCGGCTGTGGCGGCAACGCGAACAACTTCTACACGTACGAGGTCTGTCAGCGATCCTGCAGTTCGCAGATGCGTCGTCTTGAACGGAGATCGCGGGCAAGCAGCAACGGTATGGCTTTCCCCAATTGGTCAAGATTGCGCCATGCATCCGTCTCCGACCGTTCACCTTATGTAGCCCTTTTGTGCACTGCTGTTTTAGCCGTTGCCTTGCTTCCAAATCCAAATTAGGAATGCCAGACAGTGTTTTTCTGCTCAGGTGCAAGACCCGTCCTCTAAGAGGTCGACAAAATGCTTCCTGCCGCTTTGCCTTTCTGTCGTCGTCAAACTGCCTTGGAAAGGGGTTCATTGACACTGAATTCTCACAAGCTTCGCTTAACAAGATTCTGACGCGTTTACAATTCATAAGCTGTAATAATGACGTTTTCTTGTGAATGAAACTCTAGCGCCAGGCGGGACTTGAACCCGAGCCTCCTAAATTGACACCGAGTTTTGATCGCAACCAACAAGCCATCGTTATAGCAGCTTTCAATCTCACTAGCGGCCACTTGAAGACAAAAGATAAAGGATAAAGAACGGCGTTACTAAATCCCTTTTGGGATGCGCCATGCATTCCATTTCTACGGAATATCGTGGAAGCGATTTGAATGCGCATTAGACCATACGATGACTTGTGGTGGCCAGCCGAAGAACAAGTCAGCGCTCATCCTTCCCAGGCAAGTCTGGTACCAATTCGCCGATCCCCAAGGGATAGATCGGCCTGGGCGGGGGTCCGAACCAAGAACCTGACATTGGGTGCACGCGACAGTCGACACCGTCTTCGACTGCGCTACATGCGCCCAGCTACTTGAGACTTTTAGAAAATGATCAGAACTTGTTTGAAAGTCATGTATTCTACCATTCGTCCAGTCATCAATACCAATCAATGTGCATGTTTTAGTGTGCTTTCGACCACCTGGAGATAAAGGCAACTGTCCCGGAAATGGCAATTTCACAGTGCAGGTAAGGAAATAACAAAGACAGAGGATTGTGATGTATTCACACTAAGAGCAACGAAAAATTGTTTGTACTACTTGAAGAGCAATTAAGGCTAACATCTCTCTGTGAAATGTATCAAAATTTTCACTCTAAACTCCACACGTTTTAATTTGAAACCGACGCCTTTAGTAATAAAGTGTAGATTTGGCCATTCAAGTCAAACGTACCTAAATTTTAGACAGACATGGCCTATCCATGCTGGAATTATATTTGTAAAGAAACTTTTTTCGTTAGAAACTTACCTGTATGGAGTCTTAAGAAAAATAAGCTGACAGTTTGAATAAACATAAAATTTTTGTTATTTAGTCTCAAACAATATTTTAAGGCCTATCCTGGAGCCGGGTTCATCAACGATTACAGCAATTTCACCGAGAGAATACAGCCGAAATCCCTGATATGGCGGCGAAATGCTTCACCATATCACTTGATAAGCAGCGCTATCAGGAATTTCGGCTGTATTTTCTCCGTTGAATTTCTGTAAGTCGTTGATGAATCCTTCCTCAAGGTGCTGAAGCGCAATGAGGTTGCTGGTGTACCATAGAGGGAGATTGTTCCGCATACTCTTTCCAAACACTCCGTAGCCTATTATTATCTGGAATAATAGTGTAATTGCTGTTTACAAGCGTATAAATCTAAAAGCAGCAAAATCAAAGAAATACACCACCATTGTCCGCTAGATATGTTCAGGTAAACAACCTTCGCACTATCAATTAAACAAACATTGAAATTGTTCTGAACGAGTGCACGGCGCAATTTCTTCACGCAAACATTTTTTTTTGGGTAAGAGCACTCTAGAATGATACAGACACTGTGCTACTTTCTTAGACAAAGGAATAGGAATTCAATGCTCATGCAAGAAGTGCCTCCGACAAATTTTTTCTTAAAACGTGTAGGACTTTTTCCGCACAAATCTTCAGAAAACAAAATATTATTTTGCGTTTTCGATAAAGTGTCTATTTGGACTTCAAATAATTTTCGCCTGAAATGTGTCGGTTCAAAATGAAGCGTCTAGTTTGAAACGAGATTGATGTGTTGAAGGTGAAGATGGTGTATTTTCAGCAGGACGCAAAACTTGTATTATAAATTATGTACAGCAGTTTTGCTTTCCACAACCTTTTCTTTTTAATAAGTAATTTACGATTACCCAAAAAACTGGAGCTTAGTGTGGTGATGTGAATTCATAGATTTTATCAAGCCTCAAATTGTAAAAGAAAGAACAAAGAGCCACTTCAACGCGATAACATCGCCTGATTGCCATATGAAATTTTTTAAGGCGAAAAAGAATTACATATGTGAAGCACTTCCTCCAGCTAGATTCAGAAGTATCTGAAATTCGTTGCGTTCTGTTTATCAGTCTTCTTTCCCAGAGATGGACTTACACGGCTCAACTGCGATGCGTGCAGTTCACCTACAGCGGATGTGGAGGCAGTGAAAACAGGTTGATCCATCCAGGACTTTTCTCCTGATAGCTGTATATACCTTGTCGTACCTCTAATAGGGATTATATTCGCGACCCACAATGCAATTATTATATCTCAACGGTACGTCGAAATGACAAGAGCGAATACTTTGGGAGGAATCTCGTTAAGATAAAAGGATAAAGGATAAAGAACGGCGTTAGTTAATATTTTTGGGTTGCGCCACGCATTCCACTCGTATGAGATGTCATGGAGGCGATTTGAATACCTGTCTAGCCATAAAATCACTTGCGGCCGATGGGCAAGCCAGCCTGGTGCCAATTCATCGACCCCGGAGGGATGAAAGGCTTGGTTGGCCTGGGCGGGAAATCTGGTATCGGGTGCACGCGACAACCGGCTCTTCTCCCGGCTGCTCTACTCGCACTTAAGAATATCGTTATAATTCATAAATGTTTATATTTTTGATAGTTTGCCTCAAAAATTCAGTTGCAAAGACGAAGCATGTTTGACACCACTTGAAGTTAGTATTCTCTCATATTATTCGCTCTTGCCGTTCGGGCGTACCGTCAAGACAGTTCCTTTGTCAGGCCATGAAAAACCTGCCAGGAAAAGCGCGCGTTCTCGAGACGCACAGAAGCGGTCCGCCCAATTTTCCGAGCATCGTCTTCTCGATTCCACGCTGCACTGATCGCTTGTTCATTCTGTGTTCGTAAAGCCCAGGGGCCGAATTCATCAACGATTTACAGCAATTTAACGGAGAAAATACAGCCGAAATCCCTGATGGCGCGGCTTATCGAGCAATATGGTGAAACCCTTTTGCCGCGCTATCAGGGATTTCGGCTGTATTTTCTCCATTAAATTGCTGTAAGTCGTTGATGAATCTGGCTTCAGGTCTGTGAGGCGTTAGTTACCACAGTAGGAACAGTGTAGTCGAACAGAGATACACACGAAGTCAGGCAAGGAGCCAGCAATTCGAGCTCGTCATTCTCCCATACTACTTTTTTGAGCCTTGCCTTTGACATTCCATATAGACAGTGCAGAGAGATGGGACTGCAACAGAATTTCTTACAGATTCGCCACTCAAATGGAATGCGAACAAACTTGCAAGGGTAGAAAACCAAGCGCCAACTCAGGTACATTTTTTGTTCTGCTGCTTTCTGAAAGTTCAGGGACGCTGCAGACCAGGGGTGTGCGAAAATGAAATCCGCAATTTCGTAAATCGTAAATCGTAATTACGAAAAATCGTCGTAAATCGTAAATCGTAAACCGTAAATCGTAAAAGGTGTCTGACTTTTAATGCATCTGATTTCCTTGCTTTTTTATTATGTTAAAGCTAATCGAAGCTAACTACATATGTTTTATTGATACGTTTTCAGCTCGAGCTTTCCTAATTGAGATGGAAGCCATTAAAATCAACTAGCACCTTTCAAGTCGAGCTGGACAAGTTTTTGGAGAACCAAAATAAACTGCTTGTTCAAAAATGCTATCTTAAAAGGTGCCTATACAGGGTGCCCAAATGAAAAGCTTACACTGCTTGGACGTTCAAAAATGTTTATCATAGCCTCTGGTTTGCATATACAACTATGACTTTGTAGAAACAATCGCAACAGCTCCGAATAAACCAACAAAAACAGTTCCATCCAAAGCCAAAAAAACTTGATCGCTGGCCAACTCGACGAAAACAGTATTTGCACAAATAATCCAAGAAGCATCCCCTACTGAGTGAGCGCATGGCACATTTCTATGGTATGGCACATCTAAAGTTCTAAGCCTTCTCGCATTTTGAATTGTACCCAACAGCATTTTTGTAGCAGACGGGGAGGAACTGTGCGACGATTGAAAGAGTATGATCACATTTTTGGACACTCATCATAGTCGGATTTTTGACTTATAACTACAAAAGAAGATATTTGTGTGGCAATCTTTAGACGTAAAGCAGGAAAGCAAGGTGCAGCCTGAATTGAAAGTGGTTTAACTGATTCATACAAGGTGCATTTTAAACATATAGGGGGACCCATGGTAGAGAACTCGGAGGAGGATGACAATCGCGTGCTCCATAATAGTTTCTGATTACGATCCTACCACGGGCAATCAAGTCTTCCATGCCTTATGGGTTGTGAATTGGTACTGATTTGCCTGGGAAGGATAAAACACTGATCTCTACATCGGCTGGCCACCGCAATTCATTCTATAGCATAATCCCACACTTAAATGACCTCTACGATATCCCATAGAGGTAGAGAGAATGAATGGGGCATCTCAAACAGGGACTGATTAAGGGCATGCTTTGTCCTTTATCATTTTTGGAGGCATCCACAACTTCTGGAATAAAAGAACTTCGTTCGACGATATCAACCAATTATGTTCGGCATTTTCTTTGCCCGCATGTTTGCTTGCACTTGTTAGATTTCGAAAACTCCCAAATATTGCATTACAAATTAATGACTGCTTGCATTCGCCAGTCCTGCTCTCCACTACCTTTGTAACAAGCGCCATCGTACCTTTTGCGCAGTTTAGGATTCTGAACGGATCGCATGGGGCGAACGCAACAGCCTCAATCAACCCACTGAAAAAAGTGACAAACATTTTCACTTTTATCATGAAAATGTCAGACGTTTTGCTTAAGGCACACCTCATATGTAAACAGAATCCGCGCCATGACGTGTAGTGACAATCAGATTGAAACATGATTGTTTTACTCTTTCCAACAGTTTAGCAATTATTCCACAGCCTCCAATCAAGTCCAATATTCCTTGATGACTTTGCATGATTTCTACTCATGTGCATTGGACAGGGTCGCCTATGTGGTGAACAGGTGGTGAAAAAGTTACAAATTCACTAGGTGGTGGTTGCAGCATCGAATATGGTTCCGCAGACGATCATCTTCATTCCAGTGCAAGGAGAATTTTCATGTTTTTCTGTGGACTGGAACGAAATGCTCTCATGCCATTCGAATGTGAGATGTTGTGCTAGAGCGTGAACAGAAAAAAGGCTATCCCAGTTCCATTGCCAGGAATTAACTCGAGCGGGCTATCCACAAAGTTGCGTTGTTCTGTTACAGCGCCACAGCAGAACATTAAAAAAGTAACTAGGAAATAGCAATGAGTTACGAGCGAAGTCTTTAAAAGTGGGTACATCGTCATAACCCGAATTGTATCAGGTTATGTGGACGTTTGTCATCCGTGGACCGAAGATCACATTTACGAAAATTTACGATTTACGACCCAAAATGTCGTAAATCGTAAATCGTAAAAAAATTGTCAAAAATCACCGTAAATCGTAAAATCGTAAATCGTAAATCGTAATTACGCACAGCCCTGCTGCAGACAGAGTGCATGTATGCAGCTCGAAAATAAAGTTTACGAGCTCTTCCTCAAGGGAGAACTGATGTTACTTGAAGAACCGTATTAACCACTGTCGCCAATCTCGCCTTCCGTGCAATCTGTGACACTTGCTATGCCCTTTTGCGACCGGGGAGGTCAAGTAGTGCAAGGCTTAGACTTTAGCAAACCTAACCGCGAGCTACATGGTGACGAGTGCAATGAGACCTTGCGGCTCATTAGCGCCTCTCTGCCTTAACGATGGCAGCTTTAGATGCACTTGGAGTTCCTGTTACTATGCTCTCCCCATTCTCGATATTCACCATTTATAACAGTCATTTGCTCGCGTTACCTAAAACACCATACTGTTTCGTGAAGCGCTCCGTTTACCCGTAGTTGCGGTATGGTTCATTTACCCAAGTTTGAGGCATTGCGTTTGTGCCACTAATAAACCGCTATTGATTGGCTTTCGAACTCTGGTACATAACGCGCGGGGCAAATAAATGTTTTCTACCACTTGTCCTCATCTTTGATTAAAAACGGCAGGTATTGCTGTGAATAAATGGTTGTTATATCTATGTCCATGTTTCAGCTATATGTTCATACAATCCTGATTGGGTCATTTGCTCGCGTTACTTAAAACACCATTCCGTTTCGTGAAGCGCTCCGTTTACTCGTAGTTGTGGTATGGATTATTTACCCAAGTTTGAGGTGTTGCGTTCGTGCCACTAATAAACCGCTATTGGTTGGCTTTCGGACTCTGGTAGATAACGCGCGAGACAAGCAAAAGTTTTCTACCACTTGTCCTCATCTTTGAATAAAAACGGCTGGGTATTGCTGCGAATAGATGGTTTAGAGTCATATATCCATGTTTCAGCTATATGTTCATACGATCCTGATTGGGGATCATGCAATCAGCTGCGCTACGTCTGGTTTTACAATCAGACTCGTGGCACATGCGACCAGTTCCTTTACGGTGGTTGGTGGTCTAGATACATTGAAATTTCGAACTTCCGATTCAGGTGGAATTTCAGCTAGGTATTTTTCTTTTATCCAGGCTGTGAAGGAAATCCGAACAGATTCGAGACGTTCGAGTTGTGCCAGAAGACCTGCGAACTGTCGGGACTCGGTGGGTGCAAGCTGCCAAATGAGCTACCATCAGATTTATCATTAAATCATGACCAGTTCATAGAGCGAGAATGCTGTCTTGAGATCGTCCTCTTCACCTTAATTTTTTTGGAGTTATGGTCCTATAAGTGATAGAAAATATTGCTCGACGCTCCCTGCTGGAATGCGCCACGTATTCTCGTTCTACGGAATATCGCGAAGGCGTAATGAATGCGTATTCCGCCTGTTAAAGAATGCGAACCAAATCATAGTCAGTGTTTTTTCCTTGCCAAACAAAGTATGTCTAAATCTATCAAGTCCGGAGAAAGCGGAACGATAGAAAATTACGCCGGGGATCCTTTTGAAGCAGCTCCAGAAGGCACTCCTCATCCACTGCAGCCTGCTTCCCAAATCGCGGTTGGTCCTCGAGCTCAAAGTTCCCATTTTTGTACTTACGGAGCCAACCTTGCTGTGTCGCAGAACACCGTGGGATCACATTTGCACTTGCGTTGGCGGTGGGCTTCCTGAGTTCATGTACTACGAGCAGTCCAACATATTTGGCGTCGAGGAAGCTTTTGTCAGCCACTTTGGTCAAGGAATATCACGAAAATTGTGGTATATGTAGGGCATAGGTCAGCCTGTATACATGCTACCAATAGAAGGTTCCAGAATGTTTTTTTGAAGTTTTGGCGAAATGCCAAACTGTATGCTGATAAACTTTTTGAACAACCTAATTCTGTGTACTATGCAGAATGCGAGGAATGGATGCATGGCGTAAATCTACCCCCCCCCCCTAACCCAATTCTGGTCCTATCTCGACGCAGCTTTTCTGTTGCTTTCTGACTATGATAATCTCAATCTACATGTCTTACGCGAATGTTCCAGATCCTTGTATGGAACCGCTGGATCGAGGGACTTGGTGTGAGGCTATGTCGAACAGGTGACTGGTAGATTTTCTTTTCCCAATGCCACCTAAAGGTGTTACTGGATTTCTCTCAAGCTGTTGCACCATTCGAACTTTACTAGTACAATACTGCCTTGGATGGCAAACCCGCTCCGTTTCAGGTACTACTTCAACAAGCGCACAAGACAGTGCAAAGGCTTCCACTACACTGGATGCGGTAAGAGCGGCAACAACTTCCTCAGCAAGGAGGAATGTAATGAGAAGTTGGTACCTGTATCATGCTTAAGTTAAACTCAAAATTCGATTTTATGTATTTTTTGATCCCCTAGTAAATCTGAATATGAATATGTATCAAACAGCTCACATTTTAAAGTATGCGATATATGAAACGTCTTAGCAAGTTATGTAGCAGATTTTGGGCCTATCATATCGACATGTGGCTTAGGTAGGTCTTCTAATGTGGAAGAATCCATTCGCTTAGATGTGAAAAGCGCCATCCACGAAACGCTGACCTGCCGCCGTCCATTGTAACACCGAAGGCAAAGGGGAAGAAGAAAGCGCCAGCTCGCATCAGTGGCTGTGAGTTTTCCTCACCTCTGCTTCTAGGCTTCTTTCTGAATCACTTCAGTTTGGCTTCCATTCTAGATTCCGGCAAGAAACCTCCTGAGATGCTATCGATGCTCAAGCACGTAATGCTGGACGGTGTTAATCGGACCTACTACAAGACCGACCCCGAGTGGGCGGAATACGGACTTTGTCTCGGCTATAGGTATGTTACCATGGCAATTTTTCGATGGTTACAACTGCATATAGGGTGGTTAACATCTTCCCAACAAATAACTCTAAGGGCAATGGTTATATGACACCGCTCGTTTAGGTATAACGTCACCGGCCGTGATACCGTACTCCATGTGCACTTCTGCGCCGACACCGCGAACTCGGACTGCATTACTGAGGTCAGTTGGAGGACGCCACTTCTGGTGCCTGCTCCTTTCTAGGCATCCATACCATTATCTCGTTAAATGAGTCTCTTCTCAAACCAAACTGGGGTCAGATTCATCAACGACTTACAGCAGTTTAACGGAGAAAATTACAGCCGAAATCCCTCATTGCGCGGTTTATCAAGCGGTATGGTGAGCGTTAAGCCGCGTTATCTGAGTTTTCCGCGGTGAATTCTCTGTTAAAGTTATGTGAGTCGTTGATGAATACGACCCTTAGACACTCTTCCACTCAATCATGACGCTTTGAAATCCAGGTGAACGAAAATAAAACCTTAGAATGACCTTCATTGAATTCTTTTTAATTCACCTTCCCCAGTAAGTGAACACACCGTCTGAAATGTTGTAAAAACTTTATTTTCGAGCAGAGTTTATGCATCTTCCAAATGAAAACGAGCATGTTCTGGGGTAATTTAGAAAATTTCTAAGAGAGTTCTACAGATTTTCTGCCAACAAATTCAGAGTTTAGGGAGTGTAGCGCAGTCGGGGGAGGCGCCGACTGTCGCGTGCACCCGATACCAGGTTCCTGGTTCAGATTTCCCGCCCAGGCCAACCAAGCCTTGCTCCGGGGTCGGCGAATACCAAACTTGCCTAGGAAGGATAAAGCGCTGACTTGTTCATCGGCTGGCCACCGCGAGTCATTGTATGGCCAAATACGCATTCAAATCGCCTCCGCGATATCCCGTAGAAGTAGAATGCGATCCCAAAAGGGATTGAGTAACGCCGTCCTTTATCTTTTATCCTAAGAGAGTTGAAATAATTTCCTGCCCAATAAAAATTGAAAAATTCAATTAGAAACCTGAAGTAATTAAATAATTATAATTATTTAATAATATTCATTCATTAATTTAATAAATTAATAGTTGAAATAATTTTCTGTCCAATGAAAAATTAGAAATGAAATTCGAAACTTTCTTTGAGTTCTTAATTTAATCAGGACACACTAGTTTTCACTTGGAAGATGCATAAATTTCCATCCAAACGAAAATCACTATAAAATTTCAAACCATCTGTTCACTTACTGGGAAAGGTGAGTTTAAAAAATCAATGAAATCCGAGTTCATTTTAAAGCGCAGGGAAGCAACAACTGTTTAGTACACAAGAAATTAAAATTAAATAATATTATTAAAAAGAAGAGGGCGCGCCGTGCATTTGCCTAGCTCGTCGCAATTTTCATTTGATTGACGGCAAAGAATCGGTTTACATGAAGTAGCACAGATGTAAATGGTATAACAAGAACTCCCGTAAAAGAGCGCACATATATTCGCATCGTCTTTTCGAGTAGGCAGCATTTACACTATCAATCGAATAAAAATCGCGACGAGCTAGCCGAGTGTATGGCGCGGTATTTTATCTTAGTAAACCATATGATAGCTGTTTTTTGCGCTTTAACCTAAATTTTTACTGTTTTTGTCTGGGAAATAAAAATTTTATAAAATTTCAATTAGTGCGTTTACTTATTGGATGCAAGTCAATTGAAAAATTTCAGTTAGTGTGATACTAAATTTTATTAAACAATAAATGAACCTAATTTTCTCGAAGAGTCTGTGTTTTATTATGGAAGACGCTCGCCTCGATTGGAAGATGTTGAGTTTGATTTCAGGAGCATCAAACCTGCTTAGTAGAGTGTTCAATTTGGTTTGAAAAGTGCCCCGCTTGACATGGAAATGCTAGGTCGACCAATTTCAGTCCTACACAAGTACGAACGGCGAGGAGTTCTGTAATGTTCAGCAACCGTTCCTTCGCGGAACACACCTATACAGCTGGTATTTCCGTATCGAAGTCAAGGTTAGCCAATGTCGTTGTTTACGACATTCAACTTCAAATCATCTCTTCCAGGATCCTCCCTATACGTTGTCGGATCCCGGCTCCGGACGAATACAACGCGCTCATGAAACCATTGCTGCAATTCTTCTTCTCAAGCCAAATCACTGCCATGATATTTGCTGATAAATGTTTTTATGCCGAATATTGTCACCGCGTGGTAGCGCAGTAGGGGAGGGAGGTGCTGGCTGTGCCGCGCGCTCAGTTCCTGGATTCTCAGTTCGGATTTCCCACCCAGGCCAACCAATCCTTCCATCTCTCCGAGATCGGCGAATTGATACCAGACTTGTCTGGAGAGGATAGACACTGACTTGTAGCAACCCCATGCCAGCATTAGCAATCCTGAGCCGCAATCAGACACCATGCCAACAACGGAACAAATTCACACCGAGGGAAAGATGGTCCGCTCTATAAATCCACCGCAAGCATTCTTGCCTAACCCCTCTAGTAAACCTGGAAGATTCACAGAATAGTGGGCAATTTTCGAAGCCATGGTGCATAAAAGCGATAAGCTCGATGTGGTAGAGAAACTAATTCTCTTCAGAGAAAGCTTAGAGGTTAGAGCGAGAAGCTCTATCCAAGGAACTCAACCTTTACCAGAAAATTATAACTGCATAAGGCGCAGGCAAAAAACTAGGAAAGTCGACGCAAATAGACCGATTCAAGGAAGCAGCACACAATCTGATTCTTCAGTACATTTGTTAGTACCAAGCTTATTCAGTACCAATAATTCCTGTCTGAAAATTTTCAAAATTATATAATTTTCCTTACAAGTGTCCAGATTATCATCCGTGCGGTCGTCGTGTGCGGTCGGTGCCACCTATTCTCTGCTATTGATCTATTTCCTGATCCGGCGTTCAACGATGGCTTCTCTTACTTCGACGGACTCATCGCTCATGGCTGCGAAAAGCAGTAGGAATGGAGATGGAACCGAGTTCGATGCAACTTCTTCGGCAGAGATCGCTTCTGCCCTCGAGCAGCTGCGAGCGGACAAGAAAACTCCTGCGTTCTTAAAGAAATTGGTCAGTCACATTTTCCATGTGCAAGATCATCTCTCGTCTTTAGTGACTAAAAACGTGGAGCTGCATGAGGAAAACTCTCGACTTCGAGCTGAAAACGCGGCCCTCAAGCAGGCTCTCGCTGATTCCAAGACGGTCGCTGCCCAATCCTCTGTTCCGCCTTCACCTACCGAAGATAGGTTCGAGGAGAAAGAACGACTCCGATCAATAGTCATAAGTGGCATATCCGAGTCCAGCGCCTCATCATCTGTCGCCAGAGCTCTTCATGATGTGGACGTCGTGAAACAAATATTCGATCATCTAGAGATGGAATGTGTGCCACAAGTTGTGTATAGGCTAGGTAAGCCTTCTGAAGGCAGACCTCGCCTTTTAAAAGTTGTTTTGCCGAGCACATATTTCCAGAAGTTATCACTCAGGAGAGCTTCTAGGCTCCGATCCTTTTCCTGTCGAGGGGTGTATATACGCCCTTCACTTTCCAAACAGGAAAGAGATCGGATCAGAGAGGCTAAACTTGCAACTAATAGGTCTGCAATAGATAGTAACCCCTCTCATCAACTAAGCCAATCTTCTGCGGTAAACTAACGAGTCTTCCTCGGGTATCTGCAACGAACCTTAAGTGTTATTATTCTAACATTAGATCTCTTCAGAAAAATATTTCATATTTGATGTTTGCTGCTACATGTTTCGATTATGACGTTATAATGCTAACCGAAACTTGGCTAAGTGAGATAAATGACCTAGAACCTATTCTTGGGCAGATGAGAAAATCCTATCACTTTGTGAGATGTGACAGAGCTCAAAAAAGGGGTGGTGGTGTTGTTATTCTTATTAAGCGTTCCATAGCATTTGAGGTTGTCTGGTGCGAATCTTATCAAAATGCCTTTGAAATAGTGTGCTGTGATCTAAAGCTACTCCATACCACTATTAGAATGATTGTGGTCTACAGGACGCCTAGTTGCACCACCAATGGGACGATCCAGCTTACCAAGGTTTTGAGTGATCTAGCCACGTTTGAAGGGCCATGCGTTATTAACGGCGACTTCAACTTTCCTGACATTGACTGGGAAAAAGTTCCTCTGCACGCCTCTTCTTATGCATCGCAAGTGTTCCTAAATTTTTGCAACTCTAGCAAGCTTGTTCAAAAAGTTCTTAAACCAACTCGTGGTAATCATATACTTGATCTCGTTCTATGCAACGACACGAAACTAATACGAGATTTACTTGTGATGGCACCAACTGGGTCAAGTGATCACTATAGCCTCTCTTACAATGTGAAAGCCTTCATGGATCCCCTGTACTTTCGCCTCCGGAGGTCCTTTCACAAAGCGCCATATGAAGACATTTGCCGATTTTTATGCTCCTTTGATTGGAGATATATTTTGGAAGCTCTACCTGATGTCAACGACAAGTATGAGTTTTTCCTATCAGTTTTGCATGCATCCATTCAGGAGTATGTCCCCCTTGAAAGACAACCCCTGAATGGAGGCAACGTTCCACCGCATCTGTCTAAGCTTTTTGAGCTCAAAGAAAAAGCCTGGCTGGACTCTCAAAGCAATCCATGTCTTCAGACCTGCGAACGTTTCAAGTTTATTAAAACTAAATTTGACCGTCTTCTCAGAAAATACAACAGTTACGTTGAACGGAAACTCTTGGACAATCCAAAAAAATGCTCGCTATATAAATTGCTGAATTCTAGGCTGAGGAAGTCAACTAAGATCCCGACGTTAGTAGATGACGAAGGGAACTCAGCTGTCACTGATTTTGAACAAGCTTCTATGCTAGCCCTATATTTCAAAAAGTCGTACGCCGTTGATTCAGATAATAAAACATGGGTAGAGTCAGACTTTTCCACTCAAAGTGCCACATCTGATAGCTTAGTTTGGTTTTACAAAGAAGATATTTTCAAGCATCTAAATGACCTACCGTTATCGTACACTACTACTCCTGACGATATACCTGCTTACTTCATTAAGAAGGTTGCTGTAGCTTTAGTTGCTCCTCTTGAACATATCTTCAATTTTAGTTATATGCATAGTGCAATACCAAATCGGTGGAAGCATGCATTCGTTACACCTATCCCCAAAAAATCGCCACATGATAAAGTATCAAACTATCGTCCTATTAGTATTACATCAATCTTTTCAAGAATTTTCGAGAAAATTTTGAAAGTGGCTCTTGTGAAACATATTGAAGCACATGAGGTAATACCAAAAAGTCAATATGGCTTCAGTGTTGGAAGATCAACTGAGACCTTGATGCTATCTACTTTGAATGATTGGACCAAGGCATTGGATGAAAACAATGACGTTGACGTAGTCTTTTTTGACTTCAGCAAGGCTTTCGATAAGGTTCCCTTCAAAGAACTTATTCTCAAACTGCAAATTGTTGGTATTCATCATAGAATTGTTAAGTGGGTGAAGAATTTTATCACAAATAGATCCTTCCAAGTGAAGGTTAATGGAAAATTTTCTCCGTCTTACACAATTACGAGTGGTGTTCCACAGGGAGGTGTACTGTCACCTATTCTCTTCATCATTTACACATCTGATTTACCTGACTTGATTGAACGACATGGCGTTAAGTGCAAAATGTTTGCTGACGATATAAAAATATACAGGAATATTACGTGTGCAGAGGACCATTTTGCCCTTCAATGTGCAGTTTCAGAGGTTGCCGATTGGTCGGACAGGTGGAAATTACCTATCTCAGCACCAAAGACTAGAGTTTTTCATCTCGGCAATTCAAATTCGGCTAGGCGCATTTATAACCTTGGCAGTAGCAAACTACTTAGTGAAGAAAGTCTGCGAGATCTCGGCTTTATCTTGGATAAAAAACTTACTTTTTCAGAACATTGTGAAATGATTGCAAAAAAAGCTGAAAGAATAACTCATAATATATTTAGAGCTCTATCTACGAATTCAGCAGCTCACTTGCTTCTTGCATACAAATCGTATGTTCGTCCAATATTGGAGTACGGCACCACTGTGTTTAGTCCTCACCGTAAATGCTGCATACAGAGACTTGAATCAGTGCAGAACGGCTACACTAGAAAGCTATGGTTACGTTTAAATGGCTATGACTACACCACCGTTCCATCAGCGCATGATCGTAATATAATATTCAAGCTGGAATCGCTTGCTATCCGTAGGAAGCGAAACGATCTAATTATGATTTTCAAGATGATGACTGGAAAGGTTGCACTTCCACTTACTGATCTTTACACAGTCCATCATTCTACCACTAGGGGTTGTAGATCTAAAATTCATTATCCTGTGGCCAAAAGTTGTGTTCGCGCATCCTTCTTTACTCAAAGGGCCGGCTCTGAATTCTTATTGTTTTCCAAAAATCATGCTTTGCCATCTTCGTTAAACCAATATAAGTGGCTCGTTGACAGTTATCTCAAGACTCGATAGATTGCCCTTTCTTCTATGTTTGCGTTTATTATCACTGTGTTTTACCGCTAATTGTTTCTTTTGTTGCGTGTTGTGATACACGTATAAATAAATAAATAAATAAAGTGTTATAATATCAGGCAAGTGTAAAAGCCTTCTAGAAGGTTCTCCAGAGTTCCACGCTAGGGGTATATAAGCCGCATTCACCGCGTCTAGCTACCAGTACAAGCTAAAATGGACCAAGGTCGAATTCGTACGTTCGTGTACTACGAGTGTCGTACGCATCGCAAGGAGTTTCTCGAGGACCTGGTCACTGGGGATGAGAGCTGGGTCCTCTACGACAACGTCGCCGGCCGTGCCGTCTGGATCCCGCGCGGAGAAGAGCCGCCGACGACGCCGAAAGCCGACCTGCGCCCGCTAAAGATCATGCTCTGCTGCTGGTGGGACGCCAAGGACATGCTGTACTTCGAGCTGCTCCCGCAAGGCAGGACGGTCACCGCCTCCATCTACACCGATCAGCTCGAGAAACTGGCCGCCGCCATCCGAGAAAAGCGTCCCCGACGGGCCTCTGTCCACCTGCTGCACGACAACGCGCGCCCCTACGTGGCGAAGGAGACCCAGCAGAAGTTGGCGACGCTCGGCTGGGAGACGGTTGCCCATCCGCCGTATTCCCCGGACCTCGCCCCCTCCGAAGACCACTTGTTCCGCCCGCTGAAGCACCATTTGGCCGGAAGAAAATTCACCAACTACGACAACCTCAAATCCGACATCGCGGACTTCTTCGAGTCGCAGCCCCCTGAGTTCTGGGCAAAGGGCATCGGCGACCTGCCCAATCGATGGGCCGCTGTTGTGGATAACTGTGGTGATTATATTGTTGATTAGACTTGTTTTCCAATAAAGTTGAAAAAATTAAAAATGGTGAAATTTTCGGACAATAATTATTGGACAGCCTGGTATTTGAGTATACTTTGAGTTCAGCTTAATCCATTCAACAACTTGAAACTCCCGATTGATGGACGTAACAGCATTTTATCCTCTCCACCGACCGGGAGGGGTGAAGGGTATGCATGTCCGACCAGAGGCCAGATTCATCAACAACTAAACCTGTGGGTATGCAGGGAATAAGAGATAGAGATAAGGTAAGAGTCAGAGACGAAGGCTTCATCGTGGGTATCTCTACCACTACACCTACGGGTTAGTCGTTGATGAATTCGGCCCTAGGAGTGAGACTCAACTCAGGGAGTACGCCAGAGTCTACGCCACGTGCCGTGAGGTTCTTTGAATAGCGCAAAATAAACCTCGGTATCATTCAACCTTTACAGAATACATCACGTCATCTACTTCAACGTGGTGTCGCCGTAGAAATTCGGGAGCGTATTTGTCCTCTTTAGTGATTTACGATCTTCGAAGATCAGAGACACTGTCGCATGGGCCAGGAGGTTGAGAATTAGATCTGCAGACCACATAATGCGCGCCGCAGACACCCACTGGACGAGAGCCGTCACCTACTGTTTCTGCGAGGGGTAAAAAGCAACCAGGGCGCCCCCCCCCCCCTCAACGCAGGTCGAACTTCTTTGTTTGTAAAAGACCTGGACGAACGATATGATGCTCTTCGTGTTCCTCGAGCGAGGGGAATTTATTGGAGCACTCTGGCACGCGACAGGGACAGATGAAGACGCCGCTGCCGCCCACTCAAGCGAGTCGAAGATCAGCGGGACGACAGGTGATACCGGTCAATAAGTCAGTCTTAAATTCTTCCTAGACAAGCCTAACCCTTGGTTCCAAGTGCCCCATATGAGATGAGATTCACTGGCCTTGAAGAGGAATCCACCTTGAACTCGACACACGCGCGAGCAGCTGCTCACAAGCTTCCGCTTCCCAACAAGCATTTCGTAATTCCGACCTTGGCACCCTGGTCGGTGAAGTTGTTCATATCTTGCGGCCGGTGATCTGCTAGAAGACGTGCCTCGGAATGGTGAAGCCCTGGCTTTTTCATCGACTGATCTCCGTAAGTAATTATATCGGGAAGGTAGCATACAAGCTACCTCAACCATACAAACCCGTCGAAATAGAACGCCTGGCGTATGCCAGAATAGGAATACCTAACGCATATCTTTGCCTTTTACCTTTCTAGATGGGACCTGTTGACATAACTATCCAACAGTCGTGTGCAGCTCACCGTTGATGGCAAAGGGTACAACAGACAATACTTTCTCATCGTAAAACACCACCACAGCTGAACAGTTTGGCTATAACGATTTTATGAAGACGCAGATAACAAGTAAGGGCATGGTCCAACAGACAACATAACAAGTACAACATGTATACAACCATCTACAAATATTCAATATTGCTCTTTTTCACTTTCTTCTTCCTCTTTCCTACCACAGCAAAATCGGCTTCAGTGAATACGCTTTGTTCCTTCTTCTTGCCCTCCTTCTTCGGATCACGCAGACCTGGAAACAACCACATAGAGGAGATGAAGTTATTGAAAACGAAGGTAACAAGAAAGCAAATTGAAATCGAAAAACATAAAATCACAAATTTTTCTTTCCCCAATGTGATTCGCTTCGTAAAGTACCTCCAGACGAACCTTTTTGCTGTAACACCCTCCCAGTTGCTCATAGCACTACAGTAGTAAATATAGTACTCTATACATCATGGTATAGCACGGTAACCGTTGGCGCCAATACTACACTATACTATTCAATATATGGTTAAAAGTCATGTGAAGAGCTATGTAATCAGAACACCAAGCAAAAACCAGGACAAAACTTACCACGGTACTCTACGAACTAAATAAGAGCAGCTGGACACCTTTGTTATGTAGGTGGATCTCTGCTTGATCCGGGCCCGGATTAATCAAGCAATGGTTATAGGTAGAAATACCATAAGGTAATCATACCCACTACCAGCAATGGGTAGTGGCTACGAATCGTATTCATAAAAGCAATCAAGGGTAAGGTACAACTAGACCTTTCGCGAAAGCTTTCCTCTATGGAGCGCCATTTTGTCAGTGGGGAGCGAATGAATTGCGGGTATACGGATGTACCCACAACGCTCGGTGTGTTTTCTCTACCCACTGATATACCCACGACTTGGCGGGTAAGGTTTATCATGAATCGTGAGTATGTCCTCATCGTGGGTATGTCCACCTATACCCATGGGTATGCGCGTTGATGAATCCGGGACACGGTGTTTCAGCAGCAGAAATTCGGAGTGCTGGGGGGCACTGCCCTCTTGGGGCTGGATTCATCAACGACTTGCGTAACTTTAACGGAGAATTGCAAGCGAAAAGCGCAGATACCGCGGCTTACCAAGGGGTTTGGTGAGGGATAAGCTGCGTTATCTGAGCTTTTCTCTTACAATTCTCTGTTAAAGTTACGTAAGTCGTTGATGAGTGCGGCCCCTGATTAGTAGTACACTTATTTTTCCTGCCTCGGTCTTTTGCATACTCCCTCTCCTTCCTCGGTATGTCGTTCGCTTGCTCTAACTGTCTAGCGGTTGCAAGCGTTGCACGTGCACTTCTTCTTTCCGCTTAAGTCCCAAATTAAATGCGGGGGCGCTCACTCTTAGTACCGCTTAGTATTGCTAGTTGTTTCCTCTAATGTGTCGTTTTTTTTTTTCTGTTTGGATCACCCCCAACTTCGGCTTCTCTCCATATTCTCCCAAGATTTTACTAATGAAGATTACTAGGATCTATCCTAGTCCGGGGGCCAAATAAATAAATCGTGTGTAACAGATCGAGTTGAGACCTAGCGAGCGGCTCCTAGAGAACACTTTAGGACCTAATCTTAAAAAATTCCCGAAGAAGAAAAAAACGAAAAATTCCATTTGTTTTCGCCGCAGTTGCAAGGAGGCGAAGTTATGTGCCCTCCTCACTATGTTAGATCCTGGTTATAACATGTCATGCAGCGGTCAGCACGCGGCATGCGGTTTTATGTGCCGTCTTCACCATGTCAGCCAGCCGCCAACACGCGGCATGCCTCCACTCCGTCGCTCATTACTCTCCAAGACGGTTGTAAAGCAGCGATTTTTTCATTTTTGGATGTTCGTTCGTTTTTTTTTTGTTCTTTTGGGGACTATCGTTATCTCTAGGAGTCGCTTAGTAAGTCTCAATTCATTTTGTTACATACTTTTTAGTTATGTGCCCCCTGACCAGGATAGATCCGATTATTATTAAGGGCATCGCTTAGACCTGGCTTGATGTCACTTGTATTTTAGTTGTGTTTCAGTGTTTTCTTTCAGAATTAGTGCCGTTTTGTAGAGTAATAGTATATGCCTCTTCGTATGTCGGTTTTGATTTATGTCCAGTTTGGCTTCTTCTCCATGGTTGTTCTATTTCCCGTTGCCGATAAAGTATTAGTACTCCACTAATCTGCGATAAGACAGAACATGCAACAGGAACCGTCCCAGAAATTGTAGGACTAAAGGGAGAACAACACCTGAAGGAGCTCTGACCCAAAATCTCGCCCTAGAATTATTTAAGAAACGTCTTCCATTCTCAATAAGTAGTTATAACCCTCATGGGATTATTGTTGTCTCGTCAACTTTCATATAATCTACCCATTAACACGTTGACGACGAGAGCGATTCCCGCGTGTCTGTCCCGTGGGACGAAGCGCACCACGCAAGTATGAGACGAGATTCTGTGACCCAAACTTCTTCTAGAGAATAATTTGGGATTATGAACACGATGGTGGTGTCTGTTTGGACAATTACGCAAACATATCCCCAAATCGATAACTAGGGTGCTCGTGTCAAAATCACCGTTGTACTGAACTTCGTCTAAGGGGTTATTGGAGGTGCTGAACACGAATATCACACTCTCTTTTAAAATATCAGCCAAATCCGATAGGTAGTGGTAAGTATGCTACGTGGGCTACGTGAACTACGTGATGTGGTAGGGACGCGATATAAAGAGGACAGGGTCAGCGATCTTGCCAAAACTTCGTCTAAGAGATTATTTTTGTTGCGCTAATGAAAGTAGGTTGTCACAAATGTGAAATCTAAAGAAATTCCGAAAGAAAACGTGAGATTTGTGACCAGCTTCTCAAATGAGAGCCTGGCCTGTTCATACTTCGCGACAAGAGAGACTTGTCGCCGGCAAAATATGCACATCGATTAAAACCGAGCGCGCGACGTCGAAAGGTGTTCATACTCGAGCGCCGGCGCTGTCGCTCCAGTCGCTCTTGTCGCTCTTGTCGCTGCGCACGCCACGCGCGCTCCGCTCTCGTTGCTCCCGTTGCCCGCGCAAAACACACGGACTGATTAAAACAGAGCGCGCGCCGCCGAAAAGTGTTCATACTCGAGCGCCGTCGTTGTTGCTCTAGCCGCTCTTGTCGCTCTAGTCGCTCTAGTCGCTGCTGTCGCCTGTTCATACTTCCGCGCGCTGCGCTCTTGTCGCTGCTGTCGCGATGTATGAACAGGCCCTAACCTTCCACACGGACCTTGTGCAAAATCGAAGGTCCCGACACGAAAACTGCAGTTATCGATTTGGTAGCAAACCGACCGATCAATTGATACAACGGACTTCGGCATCATGTTCACTATTCCAAATAACCCTTCCAGATGAAATTTGGGTGGACCTGATGCCATCCTTCTCAACTAAATAGACCGCCGCGCACCATTGAGCGGCATTGTCGTCAACGTGTTAACAAGGAAATTAGCCGGATTGATGGTGTAATCATCCTCTTTTAATCAGCAGGCAAATTAATTCCACTTTAATATCGTCGAAGCGCTCTTAGTAGTATTTGGCATGTACAGTGCCCTAGGAACACCTAAGGAATCCAGAGTTTTAGGTTCTTCAGAGGAGGATTGTGGATAGTGTGTACACGAATAGAGCCTGGAACCAAAACAAGGAAGACATCCTACCGATTGACCGCCTAAAGCCCCTTTACCGATGCTGCAACTCGCTACAAGACACCAAATTTGTAAACAGGGAGCACTTATTATAAATCTAATGAGCCTATGCAAAAATACATCCATGGGGATCGTTTCCGAAATTCGTTAAAGCTGGAGAGGTAACCAGAAAAGTCTAAGGCTGACGTAGTGATGAACTAAACAAGTAGAAAGAAACCATAGAAAGGAAAAGAAGAAGAACGGGAAGAATGAGCAGGAGGAGAAGAACAAGAGCAAGAAAGACAACAACAACAACAATTTTCAGTGACCAAAAAAGACAAAACATAAAATCTGAACAAAACATTATGACGTAAATTGGCTATTTTAAAGTCATGGGGAATTAGGAATTCTTTAATCTATTGCTTCACTTCTTCGGAATCCTTAGTACACTCTTATTGTATTATAAAGAGAAAGACTGAGGTTTTACGTGATTAGAAGATCATCTGGGTTACACTCGCAGAACCTTCAGTTGGAAAAGAAACCATACTGAAACTGCTGATAACTGATAAGAAGCAAGAATTTTGCAGGTTGTTGGGTCATGCAGATGCTCAGACAGAGTTTCAGTCAAAATATTGAACAAAAAAATCCAGGACAATTAGGCTATTACAGCAGTATACATGCCTCTCAGATAGAACGACTTAAGAATAAGTCAGAAAACATATAGCCTAGCGACTTACCAGTTATTTTCTCCCGTTCCATTCGAATCAAATCCTTCGTGGTCTTCTTTCTCATGTGCTCCAGAACGATTTTCTTCGCCTTGCTTGGATCCAATTTTCGCTTTTTATCCACGTACTTGATATACTTCAGATTCCTCTTCAACAGATCGGCTGGCCGTTGTGATCGAACTTGTTCTATGAGGGAGAAGCCCTGAAAAGTGAATTAAATAAATATTGCTAAACAGGAAAAAGAGAACCACTAGCGTATAAAGGATAAAGGGAAGCGTGATATATAAAAAAAAATTAAAAGAAGTTCCCAAAGCAGAAGAAATGCGAAATAAGCAGTTGACTTCAGATGCTGTAAATATTTATTTATTTAAATACGTCTTAGGGACGTGCCAAAAATGCAAGACGAAGAATGTAATAGAAATATGCCGGGTGATCAAATTACGAGTCTAGAAAGAAAAAAAAGTGAGAAAAAAGTGAACAAATTTCCAACAGACAGGTAGCTACGGCGACGCTTAGAAACAAAACGGAAATCAAATCAGAAATACGAGGACCAATCCACACGGGTTGAGAGGACAAGTGTAATTAGACAACCAAACGTAAGCAGGGCTGGAGGAGGCTACAACACATAAATTCTTGCCGGTAGCCTAAATTTAACCACCATCTCTTAGGCAAAACTCCTTAAGCTCAAATGAGCATGAGAATATTATTGAGGCAGCGAAGCTTGCTTGTCCGCGTCAGCCAGCTATGACGCCCTTGGGTAGGTACCGGAGCTTCGGCACATGGGTA
Organism: Heligmosomoides polygyrus polygyrus; assembly: GCA_947396885.1. Lineage (NCBI taxonomy): Eukaryota > Metazoa > Nematoda > Chromadorea > Rhabditida > Heligmosomidae > Heligmosomoides > Heligmosomoides polygyrus. The sequence goes on from OX377204.1 coordinate 6,763,792, forward strand.
CGCTGGCCGCCCCATGGAACCGGCAACTAGGACAAGAAACCCGCAGCATCAAACTCGCAAAAGTTGTGAAAATGGACAACTATCAAAGCACAAGAGCCCAGATTTGGTCTCGGCCCAGACTCGGCCAACTTATTATAAATATGTGCCTTGTTGCGCATCAATGGAGTATAAACGGCCACCACAATAATCACCACACGTTTCCTACCTGCTCGGCCAACTTATTATCGAGATCCAATCCATTCCTTCGCTTCCTCTGCTCGACTATGTAGCTCTCTTCGGAGGGTAACTCGACCTTGAAGCAACACCGTTAGTTAAACTCAAACCATCACTCCTCATAATGTAATGCATGCCTGTCCTTTTGAAGCGGCATTCAAAATTCGCTTAATGTGATCCTCCTGCAGCTCTTGTCTCGTTCGCTTCCTCTTCACTTTCTTTACAATACCATCTTCTGAAACATAACCATTCCCGATTTGACGATATTACAATCTCTAAAAAATGTAGCTGCACAATTGTCAAAAAATGATGTTGAAAAAATGGCCAATGGTAATCCAGGACTTGATTTTCACTGAAGAGGTTACTGCCTAAACTCTCATGAATTTGAGTATGGCCTGACATATTGCCTGCTTAATGCGAAAGGCTAAAAGGACGTGTGTAGCGCAGTCGGAGGAGGCGCCGACTGTGGCCTGCACCCGATACCAGGTTTCTGGTTCGGATTTCCCGCCCAGGCCAACCAAGCCTTCCATCCCTCCGGGGTCGGTGAATTGGTACCAGACTTGTCTGAGAAGGATAAAGCACAGACTTATTCATCGGTTGGCCACCGCAAGTCATTGTATGGCCAAATATGCATTCAAATCGCCACCACGACATCCCGTAGATGTAGAATGCGTGGCGCAACCCAAAAAGGATTGAGTAACGCCGTCCTTTATCCTTTATTAAAAGTGAACTTCCAACTAAAGTTCCAGCTTAAACGGTGATTGAAACAGGTGTCTTACAACGAAGGTATGGCAAATATTGAGATGCCCACAGATCTATCTTATTAGGAAGGGGAATATGATGTTTTGCTTCATTATCGTCCCTTCTAGGGCGAGCGGTAGCGCAGTCAAATGAGACATTGCCTCTCGCGTGCACGGCGCTTCAAACTTCTTTGTTCGCATTTCCCACCCAGGCCAGCCAAGCATTCGGGGTCGGTGAATTGGCAGAAGACTTGTCTGGGAAGGATAAAACGCTTACTAGCTCCGCCCTATATCACTCGCCTCTGTCGAATTTGCAAGGTGCTCCAGAGGATAGCAACCTATTATTATTCTACAGAAGTACACAGTAATACGAAGTCTATAAAATGGATTCTGCTTGAGTTGAAAGCAATCTAGGAAAGAATACACACGCTCTTAAATCAGTTTTGGCCCACCTAGCCATAGAGACTGTACAACTGTCCTATCCCAACCCAGGGGTGCTTTCTTCCAAAAAGCGACGATCTAAGAATCATGAATTGCGCACCTCTCTCATCCACATGGCATGCAAACAGTACAGTCCCGAGTCAGATTCCCCTTTTAGTTTTGAGAAACAGTTTGGAGGATTCTTTGTCCGCCATACACCTGCCCAAATTGCTTCGTTGATGGTTGAAATCTCATATGAGTGGAGTTCCTCGGTATGCATAATAGTTTAAAGATCTCCTTGGTCTGCTTTAACCAGCAATCTTGAATGTTTGAGGTTCCTTTCAGACTTTCACGTCCTTTCACGCAGTTTTTCCTCGTGCTGGCGCCACTCACAGCGGTTTAGCTGCAAGGAGCACAGCAACAGATTCTTTGTCGAATTCGAGTTAACGAATACCATAATCGTTTATTGATGTGAATAGACCCTTTCCGTTCCCCAGCCACAACAGAAACCTGGACATAAAAGATGGACGTGCATCGAAACGTCGGAAACCGGATTTATCAGAAGTTTCGTTCTCCTTTTAGTCCCTTTTTAATAAGGCCTATATCTCACCCTTGATGGGACCTATGGATCATAGGTTTACTTAGTGTCCCCTCGCCAGATAGGAGATTGTATGAGTACTTTATTATTATTTACCTCCACTGACCACTTCACCATTTGAACTTCAGTCCCATTAACGCATTGACGACAATATGAGCCACCGGTGCCTCATACGTGTCTGCCTGCGTGCTTTTCGCGCTATTTTTTGTACTCCTGCTACGGTTTTCAATAGATATTTTCTCTGTTCCTTAATTACTTGTGATAGGAAAATGTCCAACAGCAATAAGCAAGAAAGTTGTCTTTGATTTCATTAGATATACCGAATTGAACAATTTTACTATGAAAGAAACCAATTTTACAATCAAATCAATTCAATCGGTATTTTTCACCAAAACTTTGCTCAAGGAGGTTATTTAGGGTGCTGATCACGAACCTGACATCCGTCTTCGAGATTTCGGCCGATTGCGGTAGGTACGTGTGAGTAAGGCTGTCGGAGTCATAGCCACCGATTTCGCCCAAACTTCGCCTATGGGAGTTATTTGGGGAGCTGATCACGAATCCGACATCCGTTTTTGGTATTACGGTGGACTAAGGTAGGTTACGGTGGTACGGGTGACTAAGGCTGCTGGTGATTACCCGTTCCTACCGTAAACTACCGTACTCCACCGTAATACCAAAAACGGACATCAGATTCGTGATCAGCACCCGAAATAACCCCCCTGGGCGACGTTTTGGGAAGAACGGTGACCATGACCTCGGCAGCCTTAGTCACGCGTACCTGCCGTAACCTATCGTAATCGGCCGAAATTTCATAAACGGATATCAGATTCGTGATCAGCATCCTAAATAACCCATGTGGTCGAAGTTTGATAAAAAAAACACATAAGACAAAAAAGTGGTCCGCGAGGGACATTATGAGCCACCGGTGGCTCAGAGAGCGCGCGCGTAGAAACCAGCGCGTGTCCCAGGCGGCTCTCTACTGCAAAACGCGATTGTCGTCAATGTGTTTAATATATAGCCATATTACATGCAAAAGCAAGAACATAAGAAGTCAAAGGTAGAAAACTGCACGTTCCTGGTTTCCACCTTAGCAAACATTGTATAGTAACTGTGGTCATCTCTACGAATAACCCTATTTGTCGGGTCCATGTCCTGCTTCTACTAACTGAGAATGGCGAGTCACGCAACAGATCAGGTCAGCGAAGCTCTAGCGCGGCGCGACTCAGTCGCAGGCGACGATGCCGAATAGTCGCCATCCCGGACAATCTTGTTATAATAGGAGCCTGCTCATAGCCCGATGGGGGAGCGATGAGAACAATTGAGCCGCTTGTGCCAAGCACACGGATAGATTGCCTTCAAAAAACGATATGCATGCCTTATATTCAAACGACCATGTCGCGCACTACGAATAGGCCCAAACTCGTGATAGTGGATCCAGGCAGTCCAATAACTCGCGTCTAAAGCGAGACAGTACACATTAGATGAATCAGTCCCGGATATCCCGACCAGAATCATTCAAAAATCCAAAGCCCGCAAAAACACTCTTATCCGAATCATCCAAAAATCCTGGGTTCGCGAAAATAGCGTCATCGGAGTCAACCAATTATCCGAAGATTTTCGATCGAATCCAATGTATGCGGGACAAATCACTCCTGACATTGCTGTCCTTCAAACGCAAGCAAACCGTAAACAAACGTTTCCCTACATTGCTTCATGTTTCTTTACTGCTGCATTATTGAAAGCTGTAAGCGGTTGTTGGTCTTTACAGAATGTTTCGTAGATCAATTGCTTTCTGAATGTTTCTCTACAACCTTTCACAGAGCGAATCTCGACTACAAGACATATAAAGACCAACAACCGTTTAAGGATAAAAAAAATGCAACAGTAAGTGCCATATGCTTCGGAAAACATTTTTTGGGAGTACCGTTGACCACCTACTGCGCCAATTATGTATTATGGAATACTCAGTTACAACGCGGCTGCACAAATGTAGATCAAACCACAGTCAAAGTAATCAAGCGCACGATCTGGCCTTTATGCTAACTAGTCATTGTCATGAAGCTATGTAGCCTACTTCCACTACGAAAAAGCGACTGACCCTCTTCAATAACGTCAAGAAACTTCTGAAGCAGCTCCTCTGACATCCGAAACTAGATCGACTTCACTGGGTGTACAGCAGTTGCTACGGTTCTCTCTATAACACAGCATTGGCTTAACCACAGAGTTCGATCTGTATATCCACGATAGATATCAGTAGTGCTTATCTACATTTTATTCCAGTTGTGAAGCATACACACTCGACGAACGATAACAATTTATCTTAACCAGTCAACAGAAACAGATTAGGCCGCGTTCGAGTTGGGTCCGCGCTTCTTTCCAGGTCCGGTGGCCACGTTCACGAAGCGTCTCGTGTACTGGATTCGTCGCGCCGCACGTCCTGAAACACAGCTGTTAGTGTAGCGCACACTCGATGGATGCGCTCGTGGACTCACCCTTCTTCTTCTTCTTTTTCTCCTGCTTCTCGACCTTCGGGGTTTGAGCACGCACCTTTCCGGCACGAGCCAGTGAACCGTGGACCTTACCTAAACGTCTGCAATTTAGAAACTACTCTTAAAATATGATTTTTTCCGCTTCTTAATATTGAATTTAGAAAAGAATTTCGCATTTTACGATTCGAAGGACTAGTTGTGCTACAAAACGAAGTAAAACTACCAGATCGATATCAAAAACCAGATCTATACCTCCAAGGAGTCGTGCATTGACAGCGAGCGAGGCTCCGTCACTGATATCGAGGCTCAGAAGACTTGATGCATCAGTCAAAATCGTGCTTCCGTGAGAAAGAATAAGATCCTCAGCTCCGAGGTCCTTCTGTAATGTAACGCTGATTGTTTGCTCACCAGAACTACGAAGAATTGTAACTATGTTTTAGTAAAGAACCAAAAAAGTTATAAAAAGCAAAGATACATAAACGGAGGTGAAATCTCTCCCCTTCATATTATAAGACCATTCAGCCCCGAGTTCCAACGAAGCCCATAACTCAATTCGACGAAGCCCACAAGTGGAAAGCTATTAGAAATCTCCAACAAAGAAGGAGATCTTGGTCAAGCCGGTGTTCGTCGACGGAAGGATCACACACGAAGCTGCTCAGATTGCTGGTGTCGTAGAGAACACTTCACGACGCATTATCAATTCGTACGAACGGGAAGGTGAAATAGTTGAGCACACTCGCAGAGGTAATGGTTTGAGTTCACACACAGTCACTCGTTGTTTAAGCACTCAATTTTCAAACTATGGGTAGCCACGCAAAAAAAAGCTCATTGATGAGACTTGCTTCTCATCGAAGAGGTTGTCGAGCGAGATCCATTTCTCAAGTATGAAAAAACACGACGTCTGTATCAGTTTCTACGATTTTCAACGTTCTAACGAAACTCCATATCACACCTAAAAAAGGTCTTGGCAGATCCAGATCAAACTTCAAAACGCCTGAAGGCCTAAAAAGGACTTACTTTCACTTGCTCATTCTGCTAGTTTGAATAGTTATTGCTGTGTTGTTATTTGTATTCTGTATTGTTTATCGTATTGTTGTATCACTTGTAGTTTTATTGTTCAATCTGCTTATTTTGTACTTGCATCGCATTGGTTCTGGAGTACTGCTTAACTTGCTAGTTGTTTCTAATTTTTCATTGCATAGTCTTTTTTTGCAAGCAGAAGTTTTTTGAAAAGAAGTAAACATTGAAGCGTAAACTTGCAAAGAAGATGTTTAGTTTGATTCGGAAGTCGTTGAATTTGTTTTGAAAAACGTTGAATTTGTTCTGAACAACGTTGAATTCGTTTTGGACAACATTCGAATTTCAACTAAAAATGGCATATAATGACGAAGAATATGTAGAGTTGGAGGCTTGAGCTCAAGCGCTTGCAAATGGCTGAGACGAGAACAACAATGCTGCGTCCTCCCTACGAAGCTCATATCTTACTCAAACAGCTGATTGATTTAAGGCCTTTTGGTCCAAACTTCTAACTTGCTGCTGATTGATGTTCACTTCTTTATATGCTAAAGGAGCTCTCATGATTTACTGTGATATTTGCACACTACTCAAAACAAACAGTTGATACTTGGCAAGTCCTAGGGCCTGTTCATACTTCGCGACAAGAGCGACTGGGGCGACGGATGTAGTGTGGTGTACGTAAATAATTGCGTACTCCACACTCCGTCTGCGAGGAATGTAGTTGAAATGAGTAATTGTTTACGTACACCACACTACACCCGTCGCCCCAGCCGCTCTTGTCGCGAAGTATGAACAGGCCTTTATTGGAAGTGGAGCAGTTGTTAGGGTGCGACCTTCCGTCTCGGAATTCTCAACTGTTAACATGAAGGATGGGATGTTTCCTTCTTTCCATGTGTTATTACTTATTTGCTGTGCTTTTCTTCGTCATAGCATTGCAGGTATGTGGCCCTCTCAAACTAGTATTGCTCCTAGTCTCTCTAACACTGACTACTAGTATAAGACTAACGCTGCTAGGAGTACAAAAAGAATTCAGCGGAGAGCTCGGCTGGGCAGCGACCAATGCGTTGGAGAGACGGCGCGACCCCTCTACACTGGGATTAAGGAACCCCTGCTGGGCAAATTCAAGTCGCGGCTCTCCACCCCACTGTTGAAAGGCATGCAGGGGAAGATTTCGAGATTTCGGTCAAAATTCTGGGTCTGGAATCCGACATCACTGCGCGGAAGACACTGGAGGCCTTTTGGACCCATTCTAAAAACCAAAAATTAACCGGAACGAGGAAGGTCTCGCTATCACCAGCAAACTTTCCCCGTTTTAGGGACTCTGTGGGCTGACCTAGGCCTGGGCAGCGGTATGACCTGGGTCAGTGCGAGGCAGTCACTGCCCTGTATAAACCAATACCTCCAAAACACAGGCACGACCTAAAGTACCGACTGCTTAGCTTGTGGTCTCTTCAAACATCCACTTCTGTGGATTCACTTAAGGTCGGTTCTTTGCTCTTGATCTCTTTGGTTTGCTGAGTAGTAGTTCATCGACTTTCCTGTAAGGCTTTGTCGAGGCATTTGTTCGTTCAACTTTGTGAATGTTCCGTCTCATTTAAGCCCCTGAAGGCGATTTTGCCGAAAAGTCGGCAAATAAACGGACTTACCAATCTCGTGTGACTAATCAACATCAACAAACAACGAACACCGATGTCGAAATTCAATGACAGTCAGACCTGGAGCTCTTCAAATTGAACGCCCACAACTCGACAAGATTTATCTCCTCCAGGACAATGCCAAACAGCATACTTCAGAAGAGACCCGCCAAAACCTCCAGCTATTAGGATGGGAAGTGATTTTTTCCCATACATCTTTCCCATGTGGACCTAATTATAATCAGGATACGATCAAAATACTTGTAAGTGTGTTTAAGAAACAGTATAAGTCCGAAGAATTCCAAAGGAGGTCTACTATGGTTTCCTTACATGGCAAGTGTGGCGGTCTCAATGAAGGGCCTGGAAAGCTTAAGAGCCTTGTATTGGAAAATTCGAGGGTGCCCCTATAATCATGATACGCATCCTATTGCAAAACCTAACCATTAAGAGCAGCATAAAGGTTCGCCAAGGAACAATAATAGGCCTGAAACTTTTTACCTCAGTAATGATTCTAAAACTTCATCTTTCTTTCTCCATCGATTACCACGCGTGTTTATTTTACACGTCAATAAATAAATGAATAAAACTTAAAAAGTAATGCTACATAGCTCATGTCAACCTGTGAGCACCGAAGATTTACTATTTCGCATGGTTCTCTACAAACACTCCTTCGTACATCAGGGACAACAGCGAAAGAATTCAGATCACATTTATTCCTTAATTGATATATGCGCCTCTTATTTAACAGTTATCAAAAGTATTGAAATATAGAAATCAATCACAATCTACTGCCACCGTCACCCGGAGTTCGACTGGCGCCCAAAACCAGATCATACAATGCGTTTATGACGGATTTGATAGGAAACAATGGAAACACATGGTTGATTAAGGTGAAATCAGTTGTCCTTATAATGGAGTGTGCGTCTACCTACCGCCCTCTTGGCGTCCACCTAGGCTTCCTCGAGAGTGTAGTGGCTGCCTCACGTTGTACATCATATTGTGTGCGCTTCCATTCAACCATTGTTTAAATATGTGTAAAAGGTGGACCTCCGTTATTGGGATTGCACCCAACTGTATATGTTAGTCTCAGTCTAAACGCCCTCGGTCCTAATCGTGCCTGAGTAGCTTCAACTTTCCTCCGCGCATATTTGGTGAGTAGTTCGGATTCCTGAAGGAATTGCGCAGTCTAAGTTATTCTTGGGCATTATGCCTCAGACTTACTTTTACAGCATCATTCCTTAGTTTCTCGTCGTAAACTAACTGATGTCTCAGCTCATAAAATATATCTTACGCTGCACCCAAAACGAGTACTAGATCTTGTAGTCTTACATGTAGAGCTGACTCCCGCTTCACCTCGCTGAATTCCTGCGTCCCTCGGTCATCGACGGGTTAGGGCCTGTTCATGCTTCGCGACAAGAGCGACTCGTCGCCCGTGCAAAACATGCATATCGATTAAAACCGAGCGCCGGCGCCGTTGCTCCAGTCGCTCTTGTCGCCTGTTCATACTTCGTGCCGGCGCAGGGAGCGACTGGGGAGAGGAAAGGAGTGTGGAGTACGTAATTACACCGCACTAGTGCTGGAAGGAAACGATTCCTGCTCTGACGTTCTTCATAGCAAGGTAAGTAGTGCTTTTATGTCTATTTCGAGTGCCAGACTGACGATTTAGGTAATATGATTGTGTTTTCTGTCTGTTTCAGTTTTTAACAACTTTTTTGACTAAAAATATGACTGTTTGCTTGTGTCTGTTTCAGTATCCAAAAACTAATGCAATTGAATAGTTAGACGTGAAGACCTCTATTCACTTGATATTTTAGGGCACGAAGTAGACGTTATGGTGCAATTACGTACACCACACTACGTCCGTCGCCCCAGCGCCTGTTCATACTTCCGCGCGCTGCGCACTCAGCGCTCTTGTCGCTGCTCTCGCGAAGTATGAACAGGGCCTTATTGGCTGTTTAAGCACATGGCTAGGTGCAAAGTTCTGCTTTTTTAGATATCAATAGTTTATTTTCCCGTGTTCAAGAGTCCTCGTATTGGTAAATCTCTTATTGTACCGCACTCTATAACATGATGCTCTATGCCTCGTGCAGAAATAAATAAACAACTCAACTAAGCTTTTGACTCTTTATTTTGGCGCTCCTTCCAATCCTCACTCACCTTTTTTCTAAGGGTGTATCTGATTTTCACAGCAAAGTGAAATTTGGTACGGTATTCAAAGTCGGACACGTGTAGCGCAGTCAGAGGAGCTGCCGGCCGTGGCGTGCACCCGATACCAGGTTCCTGGTTCGGATTTCCCGCCCAGGCCAACCAAACCTTCCATGCCTCTGGGGTCGGTGAATTGGTACCAGACGTGTCTGGGAAGGATAAAGCGCTGACTTGTTCATGGGCTGGCCACCGCAAGTCATTGTATGGCCAAATACGCATTCAAATCGCCTCCACGAGATCCCACAGAAGCAGAATGCGTGGCGCATCCCAAAAGGGATAGAGTAACGTCGTCGTTTATCCTTTATCCTTCATTCATAGCCATTCAGGTGAGCGACCGTTGCCTCAATTGCATTTTCCCTCAGTAACGTGTTTCCTCATTGCAATCAGACTCTAGGGCTGTAGGCCTATCTTGAGGATTCCTTAATTGCAGGACGGCACCGAGGGCAAATGTGAAAGTGCAGCCAGGGGTCGATTTCATCAACGACTTTCCCGCCCACGCCAACGAAACCTTCATGGAAATAACAGAGAATTCAGAGCGGAAAACTCAGATAACGCGGCCTATCGTGCGCCAAATCGCTTGATAAGCCGCGTTATCAGGGATTTCAGCTGTACTCTTCTCTGTTAAATTGCTGTAAGTCGTTGACGGATCCGCCCCAAGACCGATGGAAGTAAGAGCGATAGAAACGCCTGCAGATTTCCACAGAGCTGTCAGTCTCCATACTCATTCCTCTTGAAAGTTCCCTCATTTAAGTCTTTAAAATCACTGAATTCCTATCCGGTTCGTTGGAGACATCTCCGATGGCACGTAAAAACACCCCCACGTGCAATCGATTGGGTGAGGCCTTCGCGATGGAGCGCGCGCATCGAGCAGTGCAGTGGAGCCGACGACGCGGCATAGTCCACTGGCTTAGCAGCTTCGATGGAACTGGAAACGATTACAACACTTGGTGCAGTATTTATGAGCACACGGCAGTACTACTGAAGACCGAATAACCCGCGCAACGTGCGAGCAACGGATAACGCGTAGTATCATGTAGTATGTGATGTAATTGACTTTGATGATATACATGTCCATGTACATTGATACATGAGATGTAAATTAATTTGATCTTTCTAAAGCATTCGATAGGATCGACCATTCTAAACGTATGCAAAACCCTGAACATCTGAAGTTCCACCCCCTTAGTGTGTAAATGGATACAGAATTAACTTTCAGAACGTAGTGTTCAAGTCAACATAGGAGCTACTTTTTTAGTCTGTAAGCTAGTGAAGAGCAGAGTTCCCCAGGGAGGGGTCCTTTTTTCAGTTCTCTTCGCTATATACGTAGCTGAGCTCACGTTAATTCTTGAGGAAAGCGGCGTTCTTGTAAGCAGTTTGCAAATGATATCAAGATCTATAGGAAAATTGAATGCGGAGGGAATACATCGTGCATTGGAAAAGTTTTATGAGCGGTCAAATCTGGAGGTTACCTTTTCCTTCCAAGAAAAATGTACACATGAGATTGAGAGGGTCGGAGTGCTCTGCTGGTTAAGCGTTGCAGTTCACGTATCTTATCTTTCGATGTCTTGGAATAGACGATAAACGTTTAGTGCACGCATATAAAACATATGTAAGACCAGTAGTGGAGTGCGGAGACCCTAACCCTAAAGCCAAAATGATGAAGTCAACTCAAACTACCATGTTTCATCCCTGGAAGCCTTCCATTTGATAACCGTGGAACTCCAACCTTTGACATTATCACCAAGGGCATGTACATTTTTTCAGCTTTCATTAAGATTAATTCTGAGCAGGGGTAACTGTTTAAATCAGGCATTTTGGACCAAACCCATATAATAACGTCGAAATTGATGCGATTCTTCTAAAAAACGTGGATTTCAAGAGGTCTGTATGAGCAAAACTGAGTGTGTGACGCATACACTCAGTAAGCAACTGCATTTACAACCACGAATCGTAAGAGCAGTTCCAAAGTGCATTTGTTTAGCATCTACCGTGCCTCAGTTCCGTAACAGGTCTTGCAATGTGCTTTTCCTTAGCGTTTACTGTGAAACACGGCGGTCGTGAATGTAATTTCGACTAAGTCGGCACTGTTTTCCATAATGTAAACTCCTGTTCTCCTCGAAGCTGCTAAGCCAGTGGACTATGCCGCGTGATCGGCTCCACTGCACGGTGCGCGAGCGCGCCCCATCGCGAGAGGCTGACCCAATCGATTGCACGTGGGGGTGTTTTTACGTGCCATCGACATCTGTTCCAACTTCCAACGAACGTACACAGCACAACTGCCACTTCAGCGTAGGAATAAAATGCGCTCAAACAGAAGTGCAACAGAATGTAGTGAATATCCGAGAGAAGACTAGAAATCTGAAGACTATCCACTATGAACAGTGTGACTGCGCCCAATCAGATACTGGACTACGGTGGCAGGAAATTCCGGCTGAGTTTTGTAATTCTGTATAATAAGCACTTTAGAAGTGACAGAATATAAGTCATGTATTCATAAAAGCTTGAAAGACTGAATAGTAACAACAGACAAAAATGAGTCCAATGATAAAGCGTACCTTAAGCTGGGCGACAGTGGTTTCGGAAGCCACTTCGAGGCGATGGATCCCGCCATCCAACGCGCTGATAAATATCTGCATGTTTGCCAAGCCGAACTACTGAAAACGGGTACTGTGATGTTTTCTTATACATACTCCGAGTAGACGAGAAGACCTATATATAGAAAATAATCATTTAACAGAATAACGATGAGATTAAGAACTACGAGAGCAAAGAAAAGAGGGTGTTCAATAACGGTTTTGATGAAAATGAGGGAATACTTAGATGTATGGTTCACAGAATGAGTCAGATGAGCAGCAAAACTTTTGCCAACACTGAAAGGAGTCTAAAATAGCATATCTAGCGGTAAAAAATCGCAGGCTGAGACTTGGAGCCTTTGGCCGCACAACTGCCGTGCGACAACTTATTATTAAGTCTTGTTTCGCTCTCATTTCTTCACACCTCTGCCGTAAAGAACGATTGATAGAAGTTAGGTGACACTAGTTAATGTGACACGAGGTGATAGTTTTGATCTAAAAAGACTTAAAACAACACAAGAAACAGAGGCACAACTTTACAGTATTTGAAAGCATTGTAACAGCAAAACATCCGACTAGTTATGAATAATAGTTAAAGGCAACCACATAAGTAATTGACAAAAAAGTATTGACACGTTGATGAATCCGGCCCCAAGACATACGTCCTGGGGCTGGATTCATCAACGTCTTACAACAATTTAACAGAGAAATGACAACCGAAATCCATGATAGCGCAGCGAAATGTTTCACCATATCACCTGATAAGCCGCGCTATCAGGGATATCGGCAGCATTTTTTTGTTAAATTGCTGTAAGTCGTTGATGAATCCGGTCCCTGGTTTCACTTCATTTCATTTTCTTCTCTTTAACCACGTGTATAGTACAACCCTTTAGTGCTACTGTGTTCGTGCTCATAACACCGAGCATCAGCCAGGCGGAGCGAATGCTGGCCGACTTCGATCGTGTATGTGGGAACGTTGGACTGCAGCTGAATCTTACGAAGACGATGTTCATGAGGAACGGATGGGTTTCTGATGCCCCATTCTCGCTCAACGGAACGAACATCTCCGAATGCTCCAGCTACGTGTATCTGGGTCGCGAAGTCAATATGGCCAACGACCTAGCGCCGGAGCTGAGCAGGAGGAAACGAGCGGCTTGGGGAGCTTTCAAGAGCGTCGAAGAAGCCGCGAAGAAGACGAAGAACGTCCGACTCCGTGCCCACCCATTCGACTGCACTGTTCTTCCTGCCCTAACATACGCCTCGGAGACCTGGGCTATACGAAAGCAGGATGAACACGCGATCAGCGTCGCGCAGAGTGGAATCGAGAGGACGATGCTCGGAGTGACACGACTAACGCAAGTGAGAGAAGGCCTCCGGAGCTCCGAGCTTCGCCGACGTTCGAAGATCAGAGACGCTGTCGCGTTGGCCAAGTTGTCGAAAATTAGGTGGGCCGGCCACGTAATGCGCTTCGCAGACACCCGCTGGACGAGAGCCGTTACCGACTGGATTCCGCGGGATGTCAAGAGAACACCGGGACGCCCACCAACGCGTTGGTTGGACTTCTTCGTGAAAGCCCTGAACGACAGCTATGACGCTCTTCGTGCCCCCCGAGCGACGAGGGTGCATTGAAGCACTCTGGCACGCGACAAGGACGAATGGAGACGCTGCTGGCGCCCGCTCGAGCAAGTCAATGATCAACGGGGCGACAGGTGATACAGGTGATAGTACAATACGCCTTTGAACAAAAAATAATAAATATGAAAAGATTAAGACTCACTTCTTCCTCGTTGCAGTACTACTGCCAAATCGAGTCGAACACCGGGCTTAGTTGTTTCAAGGAAACTAGGGCGCGTGCAGCGCAGTCAGAAGACTGGCAGCCTGTCGCGTGCACCCGATACCAGGTTCCTGGTTCGGATTTCTTACCCAACCAAAGCAAGCCTTCACTCCCCCAGGGTCGTTGAATTGGCGCAGAGTCGTCTTGGAAGAATAAAGTACTGACTTGTTCACCGGCTTGCCACAGCAAGTAACTGTGTAGGCCAAGAACGCAAATCGCCTCCACGCTATCCCATGGAAGTAGAATTCGTGGCGCATCCCAGAAGGGATTGAGTAACGCCGTCTTTTCGCACGCATTCCTAGAGCACCGCACTTAATACGGATAGATTATATTGAAAAACGAATACATACTAGATGTGGAATGACGTGATTAAGCAACATCTTCTAGTAGTTCTAAGGAGCGATATTCCTATTCCAGTTTGTGATTATCTTCACTCTACGTCTTTATTAACATCGCAACACCAGTAAATCTGCTTTTAAGGGTTATCTGCATCAGGTCACCCTTGAGCTACTTAAGGCACCCACAGAGTTCTGCGGCAACGCCGCTCGCCGCAATGGTTTAGGGCAGGGACGCCGCCGGCGGCGAGCTCTGCGCCTCTGCCCTATGGTTAAGCATAGGGCCGCGGCGCTGCCGCGGAACTCTGTGGGGACCTTTAGAAAATAGGTGACATATGTGGGAGCCGATAGCCGAATTTCTGAAATGAGAAAAGCAAACTAGCCTTTTATCATTCCAGAAGCTCTTTGTTCTCTTCGCATGTTGTTATTGGCCAGCTTTTTCAATCAACAACACGGCTTATCAAAGGAGACCAAGGGTCAGACTCATCAACCGCCTACCGCCCTCTAACGGTGAAAATGCCGCGAAACTTCCTGATACATCCATAAACATCAGATTTGGCGGTATTTTCACCGCTAGAGTGCGGTAAACAGTTGATGAATCTGACCTCAGAAGCCCATTCTTGTTGAACAGCGCTCACTGGTGAAGACTTCTTATGCACTATGTAAGCAGCTAAGTGTGGTGCTCTGTTGTGATGAGCTTTCCTACTCAATTTTCTTACAATAGCTTCACAATTCAAAGCAATACTAGGACTGAGGAGGATTACGCCACAACGTGACATCCTTCCAAGAACTGCACGTTGAAGAAAACCATTCCTTGGATAGTGTCCCTGCACTAACGATCAACACAGCACCCATTCCTTTTAGAAAATGACGGAAATGTCGATATGAATTCCTTGGAACAGCCCTTCAGCTCCGCCTAATGTTTAAAACAGAGTAGCAGAAGAAAATCGGACGCAATGCGGGTTAGGAAGGCACTCCCCTTGGGAGTGGATTTCTTCAATGAACAGCTCACGGTAGGGCAATATGTTGCGCTTTCTTTGGCGTAAGCCCCAGTTTATACTTGCACCGCTGCGCGGCGCGGCACGATGGTCGGGATAGATATCGACCGGGCGGCGCCAAAAATCGATATCTATGGTGATTGTGGTGCCGCGCCGCGTAGCGACGCAAGCATAAACTTGGGCTAACCCATTCCGGTTCTACAAATTCGTTGGAATATGAGACTACAGCAAGAGAAATAGGGAAGAAAAGTCATCATCACGACCCTGTACCCTCCCTACGCCGGGAATTGTCAGGTGCAAGTCTAGAAGCGGCGGTCACCGTGTACCCCTTCCTCAACAGACGGCTTAATCATCACAGCATCAAATTTGGACGTCGTTCGGCACTACTTAAAAGTTCCGACTTCACCGGCACGACTTCGAATTTTTTTCGCCGAAACTTCGTCTGGGAGGGGGGTTATTTGGGGTGCTGATCACGAATCTGACATCCGCTTTTCACGATTCAGTTGGATGATATAGATACAAGAAGGCACAGGATTATCTTAAGGTTTCTACCGATGACGGCGGTAGAGATTGGTATGGGTAAGTGGTCGGTTCATCGAACGCTTTCCTTGCCTTTTTATTCCTACGCTGATACTTTTCAGATAGTTGTGGTCATTTTAGGCACAATATTTATCAATAAAAACTCGCCATTGTTTCACTCTCCTTGTATCGTTCTCACCACCGTACCTCTTCCAGCTTTCAAGGTGAGAAGTCCTTTATAAGATCTTGACGCTTATGAAACGGATGTCAGATTCGTGATCAGCACCCCAAATAACCCTCTTAGACAAAGTTTCAAAAGCCAACTCCAGCACAACTTCTCTCTCGATGAGCGTTTCTAGGAATTTCTCATTGAATAATCTGCGTTCTGCTTAGTATAACTCACGGAAACAAGTGGAATACTAAATTAGAGTTGGTGCTACAAAGAATGACGACAACTATGAATTCTAATATGAAAAGTATTTTTGAACCGCATGTGAAGTGATCTGGCCAGGCAAATCTTTTCTTCTCCCCTCGTTTGGCACGTTTTCTCATCGCAATTCCTTATAATATGCTCTTGCCTCCTTCTCACACTACAAAGCTATCAGGAATCTCGTTTTTCCGATTTCTATCGTCGTTTTTAATATTGAGTTCAACCGCAATCTAACGCTGGAGCTCAACAAAATAAATCCAACGTTAAGTACCCAATAAGAATAGGATACCAACGTTTTCCATTGACAAAATCGTGCCATATAAGTGCGAAGGAAAAGTGTGTCTGGCCAAATTACTTTACTCTTGAACCTCCAAGACTTCGCTGGGAATCAGCTACATCTTCTGACCCCTTCATCGAGTCACAAATTTTCTCAAACTGGTAAAACTCGACATATCACACATATATGCATAGATCGCAATGGAATAAAGACAAAAAATTCTTCCAGAAACGAAAATGGAAAGCCCCGACGCAAGTGAGCCACGGCGGATGTGTATTAACATCGAATACTCAGTGGAAGGCAAATATGCGATGGAGGTCTTGTCGCGATTTCGAGCGGGTCGGATAACTCGTCCACATATTCCAAATTACCCGTGGAGCGCGTTTTCTCGCCGGAAGGCGATGCCTCCAATTGGCCCAAATGCAAGGAGGCCTAGCAGCTGTCTAGCTCAGAAGGGCTTGAAGAAGTTACTGGACATGGTGCAGTAAAAGGTGGGGCACTAGCTAAAAGTTCCGACTCCAGCGACACGACTTCGGTCGAAAAAAGATTTTTTCGATGGAACTTTGTCTATGAGGGTTGTTTGGGGTGCTGATCACGAATGTGACGTCCGTTTTTGACGATTCGGTCGGAGACCACCATGCCGTTAACAAGGGTGGTCCAGGCAGGGTCACCGTCCTTAAACATACCAACCTCCACCTGCCGTCACCGGTAGAAACTTTAAGAATGTAATCCTGTGCCTTCCTGTATCTATATTATCCAGCCGAATCGTGAAAAACGGATGTCAGATTCGTGATCAGCACCCCAAATAACCCCTGGATAAAATTTCAGCGATATTTTTTTTCGACCGAAGTCGCGTCGGTGACTCGCCGATACATTTACAACCGAAAAAAACCCGTTCGAGTTGTCCGATGTGCAACGCCCACAGCCGCGCGATTCAAACATGGATTTTATTAACCATGGAACGCTCTTACTACAGGCTTTATACGTTGGAGCCAGGGATGAAGGACATTAACGACGCTACGACGCTCTATAGGATTTTCTGCCCATCAGAAGCC
The DNA here is from genome assembly GCA_947396885.1 of Heligmosomoides polygyrus polygyrus. Taxonomy (NCBI): domain Eukaryota; kingdom Metazoa; phylum Nematoda; class Chromadorea; order Rhabditida; family Heligmosomidae; genus Heligmosomoides; species Heligmosomoides polygyrus. The sequence continues at coordinate 6,781,129 of OX377204.1, forward strand.
CCCTCCCCGACCCTATTTGCGCCGGAGAAGCATGCAAGCAAATACCACTAGCTGCAGCGACGATTAGCAGAGGGATAGGCAACCCGATCCCTAACGATTTCCCTGAATTTTACTCCGAAACTACTGTGAATAACTCACACGGGTTTTTTTCCGGTTGTAAGTTTATCAAGCACTGCGTCGGTGGAGTTGGAACTTTTAACTACTGCCAAAAGTGGCGCAAATAGGGCCGGGGGGGGGGGGGGTCACCTTATAAAAAGTGCCACTAAAACGAAAAAGGGACAAGGCACTTATAGTAAAGAAAAGGAACAAACAATGCTATAGCTCTGTTCTGTTTAGGCAGGGAAGGGACTCCAGGGTATGGCTCGAGTGACGCACTCGTGTTAAAACTGCCCACATCCTGTAGTTCCCTCCGTTGTCCAATTCGGAAGCAGATAAGACCCGGATCTGTAATCAAAACGAGGAGATAAGGCTGCGTTTACATTCGCTGTATGTAGCAAATCGCCACGCCTGCAAGCCACGGCAGTTCCAGAATTTAATAGAAAGGCAAAAACTCATTCAGCGAGTTGTGCAGGGCATGTGCAAGACTCGAAGCTGTGGTCAGCACAAGATGTCTAACTAGGCTTGATCCCACTCCTCGTTAAATGCACACAACAAAAAACTGCGGACGAGTTGTCGAGGCACGGCCACACAGTTATCACCGTAGTATTTTGCTCTCTGCGCCCTCTTAGCTTAGACATCGCGTCGGTGTTCCCGCTGACGTTTGATCGATCTCTTGTAGGCCCGCGGTGGACGCCTCGCCGAGCGAGTCGTGGTGCAGTGGATAAGTGGGTTGCTTCGTGCGAGGAATGGTTGGTGGTTCGGGCGCGCCTGAACAACTCGTCCGAAAATCGTCCGCAGTTTTTTGCTTGTGTGCGTTTAACGGGTGCTCGATCCCGAGGATGCGCCAGAAATTCCTCTTCGCCCCTTAGACTTCGTGCAATGCAGCGCTAATTACGCTTTGGAAAATTCAGGGGATTGACAAGATTCGCAAGATCAGACGTATAATCCAGATGTGTTTGACAAACTCACAGCCGGAAAAAAGCCCGTCAGAGTTGTCCACCGTAATTTCGGGGTGAAATTCAGGGAAATCGTCACGGGACCACGCAGTTGCCCATTCCTTTGCTAATCAATCGCTGCAGCTAGTGACATCTGCGTGCTTGTCCGGCGCAAATAGGATCGGGGAGGAGGAGGAGGAGGAGGGGGGAGGGGGGAGCTCCTGATGGGTAGAAAATCCCATAGAGCCTCGTTAGTGTCCCTCATCCGTGGCTCCAACATATAGAGCCTGTAGTAAAGGCGCTCCATGGCTAGTAAAAAGCCAGGTTTGAATCGCGCGGCTGTAACCGCTATGCACCGGACAACTCGGACAGGTTTTTTCCGGTTGTAAGTGTATCGGTGAGTTAATCCAGAATCAATACAAATCGCTTTCCATGAAAGGGAGGCGCCTACCCTGACGGGCTTTATATGAATTGATAAAACTGCTTTCAGCTGTAATATTTTATTGTGGACATGGTGGGTCAAGGATAATTATGAAGAACGGCGTTAATCAGCTCCATTGTCAGCCGAGGCTGAGCGCAAATTCCGGATTCCTCCGTCGAATGAAGTGTGCTGTTCGTACGTGCGACACAATTTGACGGCTGTGAGCAAATTCAAATTTGAATATCACACTGGCGCTAATGACGTGGTGGCCCCTCGGATCTGGTTTGTTTTTGTTTTGCGACACTACCACGACTGCAGCCGTTTCTCGGAACTTGCATTTCAATTACTTACAAGTACCTCGCGCAATGCTAGCCTGGCGACTTACAAGTTACTTAACTGCGGAAAATAGGGTTCAGATAACTTGTTCTGGAGTATAAAGGCACAAGTAAGTTAATTCGCAGCTAGCCTTAGGCCTCGTGCATACTTCCTATTGCAGCGATGGAATCGCGACGATGAGTTTTGCAGAGCAACGCGAAAGAATTTGAACTTCTCAGTGCTCGTCGCATCGCTCATCGCTCTGTAAGGGAGCGCGACGGCGATCTGCCCAGGACCAACGCTAAACACCGCGCGCGGCGCGAAAAAGTATGTCATGCCCGCGATGAGCGCGATAAGCCGTCGCGCATGCCGACCGCCACTGTTGCGACGGCCGCGGCGATGTTTCCTCTGACTATCCGACCGCGTGCGGCGGAATGGCCATGAACTGAGCGCCGCGATGGCATCGCGGCGATGGAAGTATGCCCCGGCCTTAAAGGCCGCCACAGACTTCTGCGGCGCCGCCGAGCGGCGACGGCGAACGGGGAAACCGCTGAGCGGCGCCGCTCGGCGGCTTGACTCATCATCAGTGGGAGCGGTGACGGCGAGGTACTGTACTGTTTCTAGTCGGGACCGACTGGTGCTTAACAATAACGCGCCCCGATGACGATCGCGCGCTCGCATCGACCGTCTCCGCTCTGGATCCCGCCGCGAAAGGGCAGAGCGCAGAGCGCAGACAGACAGACGCTGGAGCGGCGCCGCCGGGTGGAATGGTTCAAGTCATTTCCGCCAGCGACGCCGCCGGTGCCGCTGGGCGACGCCGCTGGAGGCGAGCTCTGCGTCTCTGCCCTATGGTTAAGCATAGGGCAGCGGCGCCGCAGAAGTCTGTGGCGGCCTTAAGCGGCAAGTAACTTGTATAAAGTTTCCGAGACGGTTACGAATTGCTTACGTACATCTGCTCGCGTCCTGAGCATGTTGCGTGCAAGCATAGAGACTGACAATTAACTTACGCACTTTTCCGTAATTTTCTCGCAAGCTTACTTTGCTTGCACGCGACGATAAAGCTTGCAAGTAACTTACATAGCTCATCTAAAGCACGCAGGTAACTGGTTTTGGAGGTTTTAGGGCACAATTAAGTTCATTTGGAGCTCTTAAACCCCAAGTAGCTTGACTAGAATCTTCTGAGTGGTGTTGTTAGGAATGTACGAGCATGGAGGTTGGGTGCAGTACCTTGTAGGCTTGAAATTTTTCAATATACATCTGCGGTAGAATAGGATACTTCGCTTTCCAAGTGGAAGACCACCTCCATACTAGTGTAAAGGGAGTGGGGACCGGGCTACTGTAGATTGTAGATCGGGAGTCAGGTGGCCGTAGGACAATTGGGACTTCATCTAATCCGCTTCGGGCGGCCCTCTCGACCCTCCGTGTAACACCTGGCCGTGGCCTGTTCAAATACCTCCGGATTCAAACGGTCAGCAGGGTGGAGCCTACCGCACCATCTAACTGCTAGCTGAGGGTCCCTCCGGATTTGAGAGAGATGCTTTTATTGCTGTTGGTCCTGCTCGGCAGGCTGGTGAATGTTTCCCGCCTCCGACTCTTATTTTGTCATGATATTTGTTGATAAATTCATGTGAAATCTCTCGGATTTTGTTCTATAGACGCCAATTAATCAACCTTCCCAACTAATGTTTTCGAACGTCCTAACCGCTAGGGTGTATGCAAATGCTCACGAATAAGGGGCGGGGCCAATGACGGTGAGCGCGCGCGGCCGCTACTTTGTACGAGTCGCCGGGCAGTAGCGCATTGGTGGACTGGGTCGCTGTACTGGCGCAATGGCTGTGCTCCTAATCGCCCTCCACCTGTGTAGCGGAAGATGTGACATATGTTCTACCTGATTGAGAAGTTATGTACGAACGATCGCCGAATTTACTATATATATTATATATATGTCTCCCTTTAGACCTACCCCACTTGTGCGATCCCACGCGGGATTCTTACCTGATGACGACCTTGTGCTGTATTTAACACGAGCCTTTATAAGTTTATAACACAAACAAAGAGGAAGACTTACAAGCAGTAGAATTTGTGGGGAGGAGAAAGGGCACTTGAGAGCTGGAGCTCGCCAAGCGAGAAGAAGTTCATGATGTGCCATAGCAATATGGTGAGACTTCAAATTCCACTGAATTCAAAAATGCCGTGGATATTGGATGGAATTGGACACAATGCAACAGATATCTACCCCGGAAGAATAAGTGATAAATGGGGCCGATAGCTTCTCTACATAATGTAGTCATTTATTTTGAAGGGCAAATATATGCCACAAGTGAAAGCGAGAAGAAATTTAAGTAGGAAAAGGTGATTGGCTCAATAAAATGTTAGTAGCATAGCTTGTAGACCTCAAGCACATTTGCGCCATTGAAGAAACAGCCTTTATGCAAGATTCTCCGGACATTTTTGTCACATTATTGTGTTTATCAAGTGAAGTGAGCATTGGGAGAGCCCCTTTGATTAGAAAATCTCTTATAATTCTCAGTTTTAGAAATGGCACACGATATTCCAGCTTTCCCATCGTGATTCTCATTAGCACTCGCTCGAAAAAGATAATCTGGTAAATCTTCAGGTTATTAGCAAGATTCTTGGACAACATAACCGTAAAACGTATTGTAGCACTACCGTGCGACATTCTAGCTCATCAAGAAGGTCCATCGATGTTCTTACGAAGCTGTTTTAGATTCTAGAAGTTTGATATCCTTGCTTGACTTGAAGACATACGGCATATCGTACCAAAACGTTGTAATGCCGATTATAAACCTGTTTAATATCAGATTTCAAAAATCGGTAGAGGTTGTAGCGCGTTGAATTGTTTTCCCCAAGAAGTTACAAAATTCAGTAGATGGAAAGTTACTCGATGAAATCCAGATCTCGAGCATCCTTAATTATATTCAAGGTGAGATCATTAGTTGTGAGCGCAGGTAGATCATAGCGAGTTTTTAATTCAATCATGAGAAAAGTATTTTCTGCAAAAAGTAGCTTCCATTTCTTTGCATAGCTAACCATGTGACCAACTGCTGTATGAACAGCATTCGAATCATTTACGTCTCTCGATCCTCTTGTAAATCTCAATGACAACAATCTTTTCGAACTTCACACCCAGATCGACGATTGGGGCAAGCGACGACGACAATGTGGAGACTCCGCACTTGCGTTTCCTGAATATGAAGCGATTCATCTATACAGCACCTAGCAAATTCGTTGAGAAACAGCACTACACCTTGGAATACCTTCCCCTAGCGTTAAGTTGGTGTGTAAATTTCATATTCGTAAACATTCCATTTAAATTTCTTTGACTAGCTGTTTCGTGTCTCCTCCTTTAGTCCAGCATTGTACATCTATTACTTAGAAGTATTTCCGAAGACACTCTATGTGTCAAATGTCTTAACTGTTGAATGGACTTTCGCGCGCTGCTACAAAGACCAAGTAATTGAAAGCATACTCATAGCGATTCCTTGAGTTTGAACATTGTGCGACAGAACACTGGAAAATGAAGTCTTTGACACATGCAACCCCGGTACTAGTACACCCGAAATCCTTGTTTATTCCCCTCAGTACTTCAGCAATTCTTTTTCTGACGCAGAGGCACAAGCAGTTGTCACATGTCCTGAACCACATAGAATCTCAGATCACTCGTTCATCCGATGTACCCTGGGATGGCGCCGCTATTGCTGTCCGCGCGAAGGCGCGTCGCGGACGACCCCGCCCCCAAAATCGTGAGCATTCGTGCGCACCCTAACCGCTACACTAAATAAAGCAGCGGGTGCTCGAAGATATTAAATTGAGGTCCCGGCGAGATCTCTCATAGCTTGGACATTATTCTCTTTTTCCTCGCGTCTCTACTTCGCCGTTTATCATGTTGAATATCTTTCCATTTTTGCGTAAATTGCGCCTCTTTATTTTTTTGAACTTTTGGTTATTTAATTAGAGGGAAATGCCTATAACGCACAGACGTGGCACCGCTCAAACACTTGTTTTTTTGAGGAATTACTTATTTAATGATAAGTCGACTATTACATTGCATGATGGGGGAAAACCTCTGATGGGGAAAGTTTGAGCGAAATTCTAAAACCTGGCCAGGTAGGGAAATTTTCGGGCGCGCAAAACAAAAAAAAAACTTAAAAAAACAAAAAAAAATTTAATTTTCTTATACGGCGAAGTAGTAGAAAAAATCATGACACCTTCCCTTCCCTCTGCTTGCGGCCCGTTCTTGTCGCTCTTCCTTTGTTCAGTAAATAATTGTCGTTTTTCCTATTAAACTTTAGAAGGTATGGAAGTACCTGCAAACTTCGTCTGCCGCTGATATCCTCTTCAACCACTCACCAACTGACGCAGCTTACCTCCAGCAAACGCCGAGTGACGAACTTCCACTTGAATTTTTCCTTATTTTCAATCATATAACCTTAGCACAGAAAAGGGGAATGCACTATTCCTTCCAAAAACAAAACAAACAAACAGTTTTTTCTGAGGACCCGCTGTTGTGAATACACAACCTATGAGAATGTATAAACGTAATGCCATATAAGGCAATATGAATTTGAATAATAAATGTTTAGACATTTAGACTAGCACCATATGATAAGAACCATTGAACAACTCCACAGGCATGACCTAGCGGTACCGTAAGTAAGCAATCGAGGTTGCGCATATGCAATACACTCTAGACGCGGTATATCCTTTTAAGATCTCAACCATTGGCAAATATGTACCCTGTTTATAGGCTCCGCCCAAGGAATTTCTGCATATATACCGCCATGTTTTGTAATATTTGTCGTGTTCTTGGAGTGATACCGTAATAAACCAATTATTACAAGTCTCTATAGACACAGCCGTGGTGAACCACCAAATTGGTGCATCAGCCGTGGATTCAAACCCACACACAAGCCTCTGCGCTAGCTCTCCTCAATAGAGACAGAGGCTAAAAAGGACTCTAATAAGCGTTCCTCGGGAAACCAGCAGAACTTTACCAAAGGCTTCCTACCGTGTTCTCTCAGGAGAGCCCTGGAAGCACCCGAATCTTATTTCCGCCGCTAGGGAAAGAAGTTTTCAAAAGTTTTCCATTAAGCGTCCCTCAGGGGACCAGGAAAACTTAAAGACTTCCTACCGCGTTCTCTCAGGAGAGCCCTGGAAGCACCCGAATCTTCTTTCCACCGATAGGAAAAGAAGCTCCGCAGTCTAAAATACTGTAAAACGCTATAAAGCGGTTCTCAGTAAAAACCGGATTTTTTCTCACTTTTTACTCTAAATAGGATTAACTGGAATAGTACGGTTGAGCATCACGGCAGATATTGATTTTACGAAATATAGCCTTACCAAACTACAGGATGCCAAATTGCAAACTGGTCTCTATAAGTACCCAGCGCGTTTGTAGGACCGGACAACCACCTCGGTCACTAGAACGGCCATGTCCGCCATTGCATAGATTTTCTGCCAAATCAACTTATTCCTATTCGTAAAGTTTACTGCATACCATTAGAAAAAGACAAGAGATCGAGAAACAAATTGCGCAAATGGTGGAAGGTGAAATAATTCGCGAATCATCTCCACTCTTTTTGCCCCCATAGTATTAGTGAAGAAGAAAGACGCTACTAGCTGGCGTTTCACCATCGATTTCCGTGGGTGCCATAACCAAGGCTCAACATTCCATCCTTCCTAATATTCAAGATATTCTCGATCTCTGCCCAAACAAATGTTTTTATAAGTCGATGGATTTCCAGCAGGGATTCCATCAGATCCCTTTAGAACCAACCCACTGCGTACGCAATGCGTTTTGCGTGCTTTCTCGGGGCATTCGAATACATTTGTAAGCGATAAAGGGAGTCCCTTCCTGCAACTTTCCAGCGAATCATGGATAAATTCAAAAAACATATGCGCGCTCAAGTCTTTATCTTTATCGACAATATCATTATTACACCAGATGCCTGATCAGCACATCGCCGACATTGACGAAGTACTAGGTAAAATCGAAAGCATAGAAATGAAGGAGAACCCTAACATCAGCGCCAATTCTCATCGGTGCCAGACTTGCTGCGATAGAGAATCCAAAACTTATGGTAAACTTCGAAACACAGTTCTGGAAGGTACCTCTGTAATGGAGTCATTTGATGGCACATCACTGTTCACAAATGTTTCCAGTGGCAATGCTATGCAGGGTGTCCATGAAATTATTGTGGAACATCACGACCAGATTGTACTTTTTGGATTAAGTGTGACTCAGGTAATGACGCTCATAAATGAGTGTCTTCAGTGTAACATGTTCAAGTGATCCAATGAGTACTACAGGCAGGTCAGAGGGTTGGCCATGGGTCAGCGTCTGGTTCCTGTGTTAGCCATCGCTTTTATGTCTAAAATAGAGAGACCGGTTCTGGAACCGAGACCCTTACTGTATTGTCGGTATATTGATGATTGCTTTATCGTATGCCCCAACGAAAAACGAAAAAACGAAATGGACATCTGTTTCGATTTGCTCAGTCATCAAGCGGAGCAAATTAAGCTTATAAGGGAGAAGCCGACAAATCACTGGCGGCCGTTCCTGAACGCTGAAATCCGTCTCTCTCAGAGCACTTTCCAAACTAGGTGGTACCGGAAACCTAGTAACAAAACATCATAGTGCATTCCGTTCTGTACATCCTCGCACCACTAAAATTGCCATTGTTCAGAGCATGTTCCGCACAGCTGCATTAGTGTCTTCCATTGACGACTTGAAGTCCTCATCGATGGAAGTGGATTCTCGCATTGCTTTGACGAATGTGTATGTGCCCGAGAATATGCCTAAGAGAGGACGTCGACCGTCAGCAGCTCGAACACGTAGCGCTCAAGAACGTAACGAGGTTCCCTTTTCAGTGCCCTTTATAACGAATGCACTCAGCACCCAAGCGCGGGACTGTGCAAGGCCGAGGTAAACGACCTCGTAGGGGTCTTTGAGATACCTCCCGCCAACCTTAAGGCGCAGCTTGTTAGAAACCGCCTCTATGACAGCGCATGTAACACTTCTTCCTGCATGGTCTACCCGCACGGCCGGGAAGGCGACTGTAGAGTCTCGGGTACGGTGTACCTCATAACTTGCAGCCAGTTCAACGAGGAATACATCGGTGAGACGGGCAGGCCTCTTTGGATCCGAGAGAAGGAACACGTGGATGAACTGGACAAGTGCAAGGTCTCCCCGCCTCTGAGGGAACACAGACTGCTGAGTCATAGTGGCGCGGTGGTTGGCATAGCGGTGACGATCTTAGCGCGTGAGTCCGATATCGCTGCCCGCAAAACACTGGAAGCGTTGTGTATTACGTTCAAGTCCTGCGATGAATAGGAGAGAGGAACGGGTGGCCGTAACCCAGGAGCTGGCCCCATTTGCCGACCTCTGTGGGCTTGGCCCGAAAGGGCGCCAGCCGGAGAGCCGCTGAGCGGCTGACCCGAAGGGAGAGCTCATTCATCCAGTCGTTTTCCATCCGAGAGTGACCTACCAGCCTTTCGGCTGTTTCCATAAGGTCAGTCGGGTTTCCTCACTCCCTATTCGTTTCATTCTCTCACTAACTTTCGAGACTCCTGTAGCTTGAAATGATCTTTGGACGAGTAATTTCTCAAACTCTTTCTGTCTCTTCCAGGCTCTGAAAAAAGCGCCTACGCCGAAACGTAAGCCGAATAAAGCTTGCGTAACAATCTTGGCTCAACAGCTTCACAACACCCTACACCACTGTTCAACGACATGCCAAGATTCAACGACATCGGACATGGAGCTTTGATATTCTTCTGCAGAAGATGATAGAAGAATTTCGCACGAGGTATGTACCATTAGGAGAAAAGGGCCTAGAACACATTGTTTTTAAAGGCTGTGAATTGGGGCTGGATTCTTTCAATCCTTGATGGATTCGTCCCGCTAAGATTTGTATGTAACTGGACATTTACTGGTTCGTTGGATTGATAAAATTCAAACTGTTAACAAATCCTGCCACTCGTATGTAATAGTGGATACGGTTTATGTTGCATTAGGACCAAAAAAAGGTGGTGATCAGAAATGGAAGGCAGTTCGTTCATGCATCTACAAGCAAAAAGATAAACAACATGGATCGACGCTTATCGATAGATAGGCTATCTGTTGCTATCTCTATCACTTCAGTTCAGCCACAATCGATCGGTATTGGGCGAAATCGATCACTATCGATAGGATGGGTGAAATAAATTGAATCTCTTGTTGTGTAGTATCCACTATGTTTTCTTGCTGTGTCTTTCATTTAGAATCCAGCGCAGTTACGTCTTTACGCCAGATCGACAGCCGCTTTTAGATGCGAACACTAGCACGTCTAACGTGCCACCTGGGGAGAGCGCTTAATCATTTCTGCATGTACGTCGCGTTACTTTTTACATATTCCATTGCACACCAACTCGACCCAGGGGTTACTCTTTCGCATACATCGCGAGGTAACATCTCCCTCTTGCAGCAAATTGGCCCCATCGTAGCGCGGTAAAAGAGCCTTGTAGATACAAAACTTCTAAGCTTCTGTCTCTTCCTCAACGATGTCGCGCCAATAACATCGAGCAGTTAACGTCAGCGCCGACCAGCCGCAGTCACGTTCAGCGTCCACGTCAACGTCATCGCCAAATTCCGCTTCTACAAGAGATAGAGCCGATTCTGCACAAACAAGTCACTTCGTCTACGATCCTGAACACATATTTCGATCTATTTTACTGTTACATCCTTCGCTTACTGTTGTGTATAGCAGTTCTCAGTTGTTCTCATAATTACTCTGTATTGCTTCACTCGTAGGTTCCCTCATATCATCACGCCATAATCAACTCTCTTGAACCTTTCCTGAATAAGAAGTCCTTCGGGTAAGCAGCATCGACAGCAATAAGGCTTTATAGGCACTCATATAGGTTCCACCTTGTTAACTCTGTCCGCACTGTTGGGATTAGGTAATACCTGTCATCCTCTTCACGTTGCGTATGTCGCGTTCGCCTTCGACACCCCCGGTGTCGTGCCTCCAATACGACTTCCTCGGCCTTTCGCCACGACTCTTCTAAAGAACACGTCAGCTACGCAGGTACGCGGCGAAGTCTGCACCGCGCCATCGCGTCTGTCAGTGTCGTCTCTGTCGTCACCGGAGTCGGTCGTCTTTGCTCGCGGCATTGCCCGCCGGTCGAGGTTTCCCTCTCCCCATCATCGTCCAGGACTCTCCACGTTCCGGATTTGTCAGTTGTGCGCGGCAGCTACGAGAATCTTCAACTAACGCAGAATTGCATGGAGGAGAACGCAGGAACGGGCCAGCGTGGACGCTGGTTACAGGTAACCGCAGGAACAGGTACTGTTCCCTCTGCCTCGTGGACGCAGGCCCCAGGCATGGAGCAGCTGTACTCCCGCGGAGAGGATTAGGTTCCCATAATGACTCGTAGCGTGGATAGGTTCATGACTCTTAGGACTATCTATTTTTTCTTTTCGTGTTCGTTGTTCGTTGCATGTTATGTTAGCGTATTAAAACCTATACACTATACGTGTCATGTTGTGTAGTAAGAGGGTGGTGCGCAGAAGCACAAGAAGGAAAGGGTTGTGTGTATATGCGTCGGTCGATGGGTTAGCTGTCTCAGACGGTAGTATGGGCGCAGCATGGAAGAAGTTCATAGTGGAATTTGTAACCCGCGCAGGAGGGGACTAAATTCCATCGGCGGAAACGATCCACCGTGGTGTAGTTGCGGATACAGGGTCACGTGTCCAAATAGTTCTAGTCACGCATAGAAAGGTAGCGCGGGTAAGTCCCCCGACTGCAGGTCACCTAACGGGCCTGCGGAAATGAACCCCACCTGCCAGTGTAAAAAGACATGTTGGCACGACGTCTGTGACACGCGTTCTGAACCCCGACACACGTTGTATGGTACTGAGATGAAGTACTGCTCTCCCTTTACTGCACCCTCTGTGGTCCCACTTTACTGGCCCTTACCTTCTGGGCCCGGATTCATGAACGACTTATCGGCAGGTAAGTGCAAAACCTACCGCCAACCCCCCCCCCCCCCACTTGCGTACGTTACGCGAACACGCGGCGGGAAAAACCAAGGTAAATTTCGAGGTAAATGCTCATGAATCAGAAACAGAGGTAAGTTCCCGAAAGTGGCGGGTAAGTGGCCAATGAGGTAAATCGGGGTATGATTTACCTCCGGCCACGTTCGTGAATCCGGGCCCTGGTCTCCCTTAGAGGTCTCGGCTTGGTGGTTCACCCTTACTGGCCCCCCTTATAGGTGTTCTCTCACCTGTGTCCCTTTACTGCCCCTTCCCCCCCCCCCCTTCCTCCTTACCGGTCCCTCGTACACTTCTGAATCCTGACGCACGTTGAACAATCTCTACAGCACGTCTTCCGAATCCGGCGCTTGGAGCATGATCCCCGTCGTACTCTGAAGAGTTGCCCGCTGAATATATCGTTAACATGGGTGGTCCGCCGTTGATGTTATAGGTTTACCAGGAATCGCCAATTGTTAAGCTAAAAGAAAAATCGGCTGGCATAAGCCGTCCTTCGGCCTAGGTCCCCTCGTCCCGTGACTGACGACGTAGCCCACGGATTAACCAAATTATGTACGGTAAGATATACTTTATTACTAAACAAGAACTGTACATGATTATTGCACAAAGAACTAGTTCTACACATTACTAGTAAATGGCAATTAGAAGTCATACCAGACAGAATCTCAATGGGACAGAGCGACATGTGGGAACTTGTCGTATATAGAAAGACTTGGTATATTTAAGGCAGCAGTATGCTGCTTAAAAGTCATAAGTTGCCCATAAGTGAAACAGAGCCACTTAATGAGTTTAGGTACATATTTAAGGAGGATAGAGAAGTTTTAAAGGCATGAACAGTATCGATTATGAAGCTGGTGTCTGTCGGAAAGCTATGCATGTGACGAGATCTTTGGCGGCTTCACAGTAAAGATTCGACGAGAAGACGTAAGAGAAGTGTCCACGCGAGCAGATCACGTCTACATTGCCTCCAAACCGCGCCTCAGCTGCCTGGTTGATATTTCGCTTCGATTCGGACGAATTCTGCGACATGTTCTGGAAACGACTGCATTTCAGAAAGGTTTGGGAGTTATGCAGCGAAACCTGTGGAGACATTGCGACATCATACAGTACAGCGTAACGAAAAAATGTGTTCTTTCCGCCGTCTTGAGAGTTCCTACCGAGGGTTATTGCATTGTTACGAAGAGTAGCACTACATAAGCGCTCGAACTGATGCGAAAAGTTGTTAGCTTTCAGAAAGAATGAGAATTCCAATTGAAAATCACATTCTATTGAGACTGGGCATCAAGCCTTGTGAAATATCAGCCATATTTTTGAAAGAATTAGTTACTTTAAAGAGTTGAAAGTGGGCCACTCGATCGCTTAGTACCACAGTACTTCTTGAGTGGACCTTCACACCGCGTCCGACTGGCTTGTTTTTGTTCGCTGACTCACTGAGTTAAAACACAGATTTTCATGTCTAAAATCGCCGACAGAAAGAGATGGCTTTGTGATGTTTGCTTAACTGAAAATCTGACAGCTGACAACTGGCAAGAAGGCGCTTAAAATGCACACAAAGCACAGACTTATTGTGTTTGTCCTTCTAACAAGATGGCGGATTACAGTTACATCTGTAAGTCTGAGAACTTCGTTAAAATGAAGTAAAACAACGATTCTGAAGTAACTGTCTCAGAAGGGATATTCATTCATATTTGGTATCAAGTTATCCGGAAAGTTCTCAGCGTTTTGTGTTACTACTTTTCATTCGTCTATTATTAAGTAAAAATTCAACTTGCATTGAACATTAATGCTACTTTCCGTACAGAATTTTGCGCTCTATATGAGTGAATAATTAATGCTTCAACGTTGTTTCATATTTCTGTTCTTGAGTGACCTACTGAAGTCTCGAAGGACGATATTTTATGGTAACTTCAAATTGGGACAATCCGCAGCCGAGACAGCTCGACAGGTTAATCAAGTGTGGAGGCTAGTAGTGTTGGAGGAAGCACTGTGCGCCAGTGGTTCAGTGAATTTCGGATCGGAGATTTCAGCCTCGAAGATGACCCCCGTAGCGGTCGGCCTAGAGCAATTCTGGACGACGAGTTGAAGGAATTGGTGGAAGCCGAACCATCCCAAACAGTTCGCGGGATCGCGGAAGAGCTAGACTTCAGTGAAACAGCTGTTTGAAACGCCTTGGAAAGGTGAAAAGCTCGAAAAGTGGGTGCCCCAGGACTTGATTGAGCGGCGAAAATGGTCACGTTCCGAAATTTGTTCTTCTCTACTTTTTCGCAAAAAATCTGACCCATTTTTGGATCGAATCACCACTTGTGATAAAAAGTGGATACCGTATGATAACAGGAAACATGCCGGGCAATGGTCGGACGCAGACGAACCCCTAGGGATTTTCCAAAGGCGAACCTCCACTAAAAAGGTAATGGTCACTCTGTGGTGGTCGGCGGCTGGTGTAATCCATTACAGCTTTTCGGCACCAGGCCAGACGAGCAGAGTCCTACTGTAAGGAAATTGAAGAAATGCGCCGAAAACTGCGTCAATTTCAGCCAGCATTGGTCAACAGAAGAGACCCGATTCTTTTGTACGATAACGATCGCCCATATGTCTCACAAATCGCTTTGGGAAAAATAAACGAATTGAGGGTTGAAGTCCTGTGTCACCTGCCATATTTCCCAGACCCCTCACCAACCGACTACCACCTCTTCGAACCTCGACCACCTAATTTTTTCGCTCATGGAATAAGTCGACTAGTAATCCGTTGGCAAAAGTGTGCTAATTCGAACGGTGCTTATTTCAACTAAATCCAGTAGAATTTGAGAAAGTTACGGTAGTTCAAAGTGAAGCACTGAAAACCCTGAGAACTTTCCGAACAACCTACATACAGTACCGGACATGTCTTTTGGTCATTGGCCGAAAAAGCCGCGCCGGCCAACATAGGCCGCTTTGGAGCGTTCCAAAGCGGCCTTTTTGAATAACTTCTTTAGAAATCAAATAATTGTAAAGATAAACATATTTTTGAACTCAACAGCTTAAGCTCTATCTCTTGGTATATAAATCTCAGTAGAGTTGAGCATGCATATAGGCCCGACGGAATCAATCGAGTAGGCGCGGCGCGACAACTTGTAGAGCGAGCGTTTGGGGAGTTTTATCGGAAATTTCCAGACGCCCTAACCAGAAACTGCTCTAAAAATGTCCAGATTGCATTTGGAGTGCGCCGTGAACAATGCATACAGAATCGGACCTACAGTACCGGACATGTTCCTCCGTTCATTCGACGGAAATCCCGGAAAGGTCAACATAGGCCGCTTTGGAACGGTCCAAAGCGGCCTTTTTAGATAACTTTTTCAAAAATCAAGTACTTGTAAAAAGAAACATATATTTGAGATTAGCAGCTCAAGCTCTATCTTATGACCTATAAATCTCAGTAGAGTTGAACAATGCTGATAGGCCCGACAGAATCAATCGAGTGAGCGCGACAACCTGTAGAGCGATCGAGCGACAGCTTGTAGAGTGAGCGTTTGAGGAGTTTTATCACCAATTTGCAGCTGCCCTACTCAAAAATTGCTCTAAGACTGTCCAGCGAGCCTTTGGAGTGTGACGTGCACAATGCATATAGGATCGAACCTATCAATCGAGGGGGGGGGGGACAGCTTGTAGAGTGAGCGTTTGGGGAGTTTCATCACAAATTTGCAGCTGCCCTACTCAGGAATTGCTCTAAGACTGTTCAGCGAGCCTTTGGAGTGCACCGTGCACAATGCATATGGGATCGAACCTATCAATCGAGTGGGAGCGACCGCTTGCAAATTGCACGCGCGGCCGTGTTCGGTTCGTGTAACTCTGTCAAGTCCGAATCGTTTCGGCTGCAACTTATGAGACTTGTAGGCAGTAAAACAGTGTAGTAGCATTCTAAAGTAGAACTGTGTAGCTTATGACTGTGTAAAGTTACAGGGGCGCGAATATGCAGGGTAGCCTTGTGTGACACGATTTTTTCGGATTTCAGTCGAATTCTGCGAGAAGACGCGGCGAGCTAACGACCTCCAATTGCGTACGCGAGCAGAGAGCTCAGAGTGCTTTACGAAAACGTGCCCACAACTCTCTAGCTTTCCGAAGTGCCTTAGCCCTATCCGCCAATTTAGAGCTAGCGGTTAGAGTTTCTTGCGCTCCTACTCGCCCAGATTTGAGTCTTCGACACTCGCAATGGCAGTGTTCTGTTCTGCTTGAAAAGCGCTATCGAACGGTATCAATGTCGACCGATTTTGGAAACATCGATTTTTTGAGAATTTCGCATCGAGGACGAGACCGCTCCAAGGCCGGCGCAGACGGACGATGACGTCATCGAAAATCGATGTTTTCGAAATTGGACAAGCTTGACACCGTTCGATAGAGCGTTTCCTGCTGATTTCAATGGTGTTACTAGGAGCATCGATAACTGTGATCTGGACGAATAAGAGTGCGGAGAACATCGACCGTTGTTGTGCCAAATAGGACGCAATGGCGTGTTCGAAGCGCAGTAACTCTGTCGAGATCGAATCGATCTGGCTGCAACTTGAACATTTTGTAGCAAGTAAAACTTTCTAGTCATGTGCTAAAGAAGAGCGATATAACATGTGAATGAACGAAGTAACAGCGGCGCGAATATGCAGGTGAGGCTTGCGTGACGCATTTTTTCCCGATTTCAGTGGACCACTACGAGAAGACGCGGCGAGCTAACGGCCTCAAAATGCATATGCTAACAGAGCACTTAAGGAACTTTAAGGTGACGGGCTCAGAACTTCTCATCTGCCTGAACTGCCTTAACACCATCTGTCGTTTTAGGGCGGCGGACTTAGCGGTTGAAGTTTCCTGCCCTCATACTCGCCCATATTTGGGTTTCCGACACTCCCAGTAACACCGTTTTGTTCACAACGAGAAGCTCTATCGAACGGTGTCACTCTCGACCAATTTCAAAAAAAATCGATTTTTAGGCAATATCAAGGACGTGGGCGCCCCAGGCCGAGCTGCGCGGACGATGACGTCATCGAAAACCGGTATTTTCGAAATTGGCCAAATTTCCTCGTGCAAACTTCGCTCAAAATCTTCTAGGGGTTATTTGGGGCGCTGATTACGAATCCGACGTCCGTTTTTGAAAATTCCGTCGACTTCAGCAGGTTACTTCCCGTTTGAGGGTGGTCCGGTCAGGATCAACGATCACCCTCTCAGTTATCGGTATGCGCGGTCTCCTGCCATAATCGTCCAAATGTACTTCGGCATCGTGTTCGGCACCCCGAATAAGTCCCCAACCCTACACGAATGTTGAGCAAAATCGATGATCCTGACCCGACCACCCTCAATTATCCAGAAGAAAATCCAAAACCTCCCGAAGCGCAAGAAACTCTAACCGCTAGCTTTCGCCGCTCTAAATTGGCGGATGGGGCTAAGGCACTTCGGAAAGCTAGAGAGTTGTGGGCACGTTTTCGTAAAGCACTCTGAGCTCTCTGCTCGCGTACGCATTTTGAGGTCGTTAGCTCGCCGCGTCTTCTCGCAGAATTCGACCGAAATCCGAAAAAATCGTGTCACACAAGGCTACCCTGCATATTCGCGCCCCTGTAACTTTACACAGTCATAAGCTACACAGTTCTACTTTAGAATGCTACTACACTGTTTTACTGCCTACAAGTCTCATAAGTTGCAGCCGAAACGATTCGGACTTGACAGAGTTACACGAACCGAACACGGCCGCGCGTGCAATTTGCAAGCGGTCGCTCCCACTCGATTGATAGGTTCGATCCCATATGCATTGTGCACGGCGCACTCCAAAGGGTCGCTGGACAGTCTTAGAGCAATTCCTGAGTAGGGCAGCTGCAAATTTGTGATGAAACTCCCCAAACGCTCACTCTACAAGCTGTCCCCCCCCCCTCGATTGATAGGTTCGATCCTATATGCATTGTGCACGGCGCACTCCAAAGGCTCGCTGGACAATATTAGAACAATTCCTGAGTTGGGCAGCTGCAAATTTGTGATAAAACTCCCCAAACGCTCACTCTTCAAGCTGTCCCCCCCCCCCTCGATTGATAGGTTCGATCCTATATGCATTGTGCACGGCGCACTCCAAAGGCTCGCTGGACAATATTAGAACAATTCCTGAGTTGGGCAGCTGCAAATTTGTGATAAAACTCCCCAAACGCTCACTCTTCAAGCTGTCCCCCCCCCCCTCGATTGATAGGTTCGATCCTATATGCATTGTGCATGTCGCACTCCAAAGGCTCGCTGGACAGTCTTAGAGCAATTTTTGAGTAGGGCAGCTGCAAATTGGTGATAAAACTCCTCAAACGCTCACTCTACAAGCTGTCGCTCGATCGCTCTACAGGTTGTCGCGCTCACTCGATTGATTCTGTCGGGCCTATCAGCATTGTTCAACTCTACTGAGATTTATAGGTCATAAGATAGAGCTTAAGCTGCTGAGTTCAAATATATGTTTATCTTTACAATTATTTGATTTCTAAAGAAGTTATTCAAAAAGGCCGCTTTGGAACGCTCCAAAGCGGCCTATGTTGGCCGGCGCGGCTTTTTCGGCCAATGACCAAAAGACATGTCCGGTACTGTAATAGCAAATGAATTGTCAGAGCAAAGCTTGCGCGCGCTAAGTAAAGAGAACTTAATATCACATTTAATAATTTGAAGACTTGACTAAAGAAGGTCCGTTTCTTCAAGGTGCACAAGCTAAGCGATTCACGGTGACGGATGTGGGGCATATAAACGCAGATAAGTGTTTCATTAACTTCGCTATTGCTTTTCAGAGTCCCGTATATTCTTGAGAGATTTCGCATTCCATACTTTTTGTATGAGGGATGCTATAATTTGTCATTAATTGTTGTGAAGAGAGCAGATCTGGGACTACGATATGCTTACCTCGAGCATAAGCTTCTTGAGCACCTGGCTGTTGCATTTCGAATTGGCAGCCGGAATTGGGGTCGTCGGCAGGAGTTGGTCTAATGCCTCTTCGGCAACGGCTGTCGTGGTCTCTGCGTCTTCCTTAACGGGGAATAGTGTTGAAGACAGAAAAAGACGAAAAAATCGGAAACAAATCATACACAAGCAAGTCGAATTCGTCAAGGTTTTATATACTCGCGTCGTGTAGTTTAGTGCGTGTTAAAAAATAAAATTTGGTATTAGCCGTTGCTGTGACCTACAGGAATTGGGAACTTGCCAATCACGACCAATTAGGACATGGACCAGACACGCGCCAGCCAGTCAGATCACCGATCGTCGGGGTATACTTATTCAATGCGGTCAGATTGTTGGGTTTGCTCCGTCCGCCCTCCCGTACAGGCCACATTACACGCTAATAATAAAAAACGGTGTTTAACTTTTTGAGAAGTGACCTCTGGAATAAAATTCCATAAAGTAAGGACTACAATCAGGTGGGTGTTGCCTAGGTTCGACCTTCCATAAATTTTGACATGACACTGTTCAATTATGTGGGATTGATAAGCTCTTGAACAAAAATTTCTATGCTTTATTCTTACTGACGCTTCTGTAGTTTGGCTTCTTGGGAGCCTGGAAATGGTGCAAGGATTCACAACGCTACTCGGCCGGGCATCATTTCATCTTAGAAGGTGTTTTCTTGAGAATCTTAAAAAGAGGGTCTGTGATGTTTAGGCGTAGCGTAGCGTGTGAATATTTCCGACCTTCCCATTCCCTAGAAAAGGCAAAATTGCTGGATGTTGCTATAGACGAGTGGTTTGTTCAGCGTAGCCAAGATTACAACTCTTTATTGCGGCTTACGCTTCGGCGTCGTCGCCTTCTTCAGCCTTCTGGTACAACTCTTTATTGCGGTTTACGCTTCGGCGTCGTCGCCTTCTTCAGAGCCTGGAAAAGTCGAAGTCATCTGAGAAGCTACCCTCCCAAATGCCATTTCATCCTGCAGGAACCCATCCAAAAGGCTAAGAGACTACAAAAACGATACCGAAATGTCATGACCCGTTAGGTCCCTAAGGCGGGTGGTCCCCCGGGCTCTAAGCTCATTCACCCATCTTTCGTCCAGCCAGGGTGACGGTGGACGCCTTTTGTCCACATCTAAGGTTAGCCATGTTTTCGACTCCTTTCGGCATCGTTTTCGTAGTCTCTTAGCCTTTTGGATGGGTTCCTGCAGGATGAAATGGCATTTGGGAGGGTAGCTTCTCAGATGACTTCGACTTTTCCAGGCTCTGAAGAAGGCGACGACGCCGAAACGTAAGCCGCAATAAAGAGTTGTACCAATCGTGGCTACGCTGAACAAACCACTCGTCTATAGCAACATCAAGGATGCCAAGGTTCATCGAGAGTCGAACATGAAAATTGCTGGAATTGTCAAAATAAAACTCTCAGAATCTTGGCGAGCAGTTTATCAATTTCACATCATAGTTGAACAACATTTGTTTGCTATTTTTCAGTAATAGAGAAGCATGGCTGAATGGCTGTACGGATGCTGACCTGTTTGCTGAAGTGTATGGCAGGTGATCGACGC
Organism: Heligmosomoides polygyrus polygyrus; assembly: GCA_947396885.1. NCBI lineage: Eukaryota > Metazoa > Nematoda > Chromadorea > Rhabditida > Heligmosomidae > Heligmosomoides > Heligmosomoides polygyrus. Next base: position 6,801,423 of record OX377204.1, read on the forward strand.
CGTTCCGTCTGACTGCCTAAGCCAACCAATAACTCGCTTTCTTCCTGAAACGTTTTCCATACAGGAAACCTGTACTTCGACTGAGAAACTGAGAAGGGAAGTGTCTGAAGCCTATGTCTGAACGAGGGGAGCAAGTCATATAGGGAGAATCCTCACCCCTCAATTAGTATAAAGATGTGTTTATTTTTCGCCAATCATTAAACCCAAGGAGTAGGGGGCCCTGGAAGTCACAATGGAATACAGCGCATCACGAGTTTGGGGGTCTTGTACGCCCGCCATGCCTCTGCCGACAAGCGCCTCGGAGCGAAGTGGAAGTGATGTTGCTTCATGCAAGGAAAGGTCGGTGGTTTGTCTCTTGTGCGCTGTTGCATTTTTTCATTTCGAGTGACTGGTCGAGATTTGGGGGATACTGACGTCTACACCATTTCAGACGTTTTCTGCGCATTTTCTAGCTGTACGCTGTGGAGGTACCTTTCTTGCGACTTGTTTATTACTGACTGGTTTTCTAACCACAAGACAATGAGAAAGCTATTCAACATAATGATGTATAAACGCTCAAGGCCTTCGATGTCCTTTAGTATGCTGGGCGTCCGTACGGCCAGTTTGATTTCTTCTCTTGAAGATTCTTTGTCTAAAGGTGGGCCACACTTCAGCGTGAGGTGTGGATCACCCCCTGATTTCCAGATTTCTGATTTCCAGGTGACAGGCAAAGATATGGGAAAGAGTGTATCGATGCCGTTTAGCTTAATTTGCCGATCCGCACACCTCTCACTTAAACCAACTCCGACTCAATCCTGGTCTCTTTTAAAAATCCGAGCAGGATGGTTTTTCCCGAGGTCATTGGTCCATGTACGGAAACAGACTATTTATTTATTTTTGCACGTGGAGAGCCACACAGATAACAAATCAAATACGGTTAACAAACAGCATGTAAAGCAACAATGTACGAAACAGTTTGAGTCATCAAACGATAAACTAACGATAAGAAGCGTCCTGTAGATACCTGTCAACGAGTTTTTTGTACTGCCTCAAGGAGTTAGGTAGAACGTTTTTCTTGGAGAGCTTCAAAAACTCTGTTCCTGCTCGATTAGTGAAGAAACCTAACCTTACATTACATTTTGCCCCAGGGATTCTGATCTTCCACTGGCCACCTCTCGTGTTAGAAGGAAAAACGGAATAGAATTCATGGACTGGAATGCCTAACATACCAGTTACCATCTTATAAATCATGACAAGATCATACTTTCTCCTACGGTGCGCAAGTGTAGGTAGGTTGTAGACTTTATTTCTTATAGTAGCCGAAGGAATCCTGGTGTAATCCTATACTGAATCTTCAATTCAGTATTTCTAATTATTGATCACTTGTAACGTCTCGATGTGAATGTTTTGGAATGTTCGCCGTTCTCGAGCTCTCTATGTGTCACATACCGTTGTTATCTGATCCGTTGTTCTGTATAAGCAGGCATGAGATTGTGCACAACATTTTCTCTTCTCCTATTTTCTCGCGTTTCCGCCTCGCCCATTCGCAGTCGTTCGGCATGCGATACGAGAGATCAGTTCACTCATTTGACCGCACGAGCGAACGATCGACTACACGAATGTGCCAAGGGCCAATGTGTCAGTGCCACGTCCAAAGTTGCACATGACTCCAGTCTTCTTGTTATCCCTTGTCCTACTAGGACTACTCCCAAGATCGACGGAGTCCGAGCGGCCCAGTCGATCTGAAGATCACCGTCCGGTGACAGCAGTGTCAGAGTGCATCGTGAGCGGGAAGCAAGCCGACCCTGTCTACCTTGTCAGGAAAGTAGCGAAGAGCCGAACATTAGCTTGTCCTACTAGGACTACTCCCAAGATCGACGGAGTCCGAGCGGCCCAGTCGATCTGAAGATCACCGTCCGGTGACAGCAGTGTCAGAGTGCATCGTGAGCGGGAAGCAAGCCGACCCTGTCTACCTTGTCAGGAAAGTAGCGAAGAGCCGAACATTAGCATCCCAGGGAACGTTCACTACAGCCGAGCCAAAAACAATCGGACTATCACGCTCATGGCCCGATTACTCCATCCCACTTCTCCTCTCAAGCCCTATAAGACATGCATATGCCTAGTACGCCTTCGAACATGGATCTGCGGAGAAGATTGGTCATCCTCACACTACGAACTAAACAGCGATTCTGAAGCTCCCGATGCACTCGGTGCGTGTACGTCACTCTGTTACGAAAGAAGCTACAAGGAAAGTCAATTCTCGTCCGAAAAATTTAGCTGGTCTGACACATCGGAGCAGAGTTGTGGGTTTTTCGTGAGGACAGGGCATTCAGTGCTGGCAGACATACTGATAGAAGACCGGGCAGTGGACGAGTCGGGAGCATATGTTGACGACCCGCGATGCTCCAGCAAGAGTCTATTTTGCAAGGTAGGGAAGTTCACATATTATGTCCCTCTTAAGCCCTCTTCCAACTCGTGCTCATTCGCTGTCGCGAATCCTATGCCATGTGATTACACACGACAAGACAGGATTCTAGAGGTCTCATGCCCGAATTCAGTTGCAATGACTATCAGTACAGGGTTGTGGGCAGACCCAGACTGCCGAGAATGGCATAATCCCATATTCATGACGGACCAGGAGATCGTGATCTCCATCGACGACATACGCCACACCAACACGAGCGGAAAGCATCAAATCACGGCCTTCCTCTTTGGACACCGAACCACATCATTCTCTGCTTACGGTGACGAATTCGCAGCGCACCTGCATTCCGCACTCGTGACACTAATGTCTGACGTCGACGACCGGCTAACTACCCTGGAAATGAAGCTGCTCCAGATGCAGTTGGATGAGTCGAACACGATGAGAAATATGCAAATCACATCAACGCCATTCCTTGACTGGATGACCCCAACCATTCCTGTGGCGGTGACAGTCGGCTTGGGATGGCTTGATCTGAGACCTGTAGACATCGTCGAAAACTACTGCCTCCTGCGTGCAGACAAACCCAGCCGTTTTTGGCCCATCAAATATACATTTCAGTCAGTTAACTACACGGCACACATTGATGTGGTGAGTAGGATCATTGTGAACAGGAAGGTCAAGACGGAAATAACGAAACCATCCCACGTAGTCTTCCGTCTCGACGATGTCAGGGCATGCGACCTGGCCGAGGGATGCAGAAGCCCTATCCAGGTTTACGACAGCTCAAAAAGAAACGGTTACCTCCTGGCGCTTGCTAAGTCTCATCTCTTGTATCATTGTATCCCTATGCTATTCTATCTCTTGTATCATTGTATCCCTATGCTATTCTTAATAGGTTTAGGTAAAGTGCACGATAAAAGTCCACTACGCACAAGGCACTATAAAGGAAGCTGACACTAGGTAAATCATTAGAATTTTGACCTTTTTTTCTATTGTTTGTATACTCGTGAATTATTTATGTAATTTATTTATGTATTTTAATTATAAAGGGGCGTGTGTAGCGCAGTCGGAGGAGGCGCGACTGCCGCGTGCACCCGATACCAGGTTCCTGGTTCGGATTTCCCGCCCAGGCCAACCAAGCCTTCCATCCCTCCGGGGTCGGTGAATTGGTACCAGACTTGTCTGGGAAGGATAAAGCGCTGACTTGTTTATCGGCTGGCCACCGCAAGTCATTGTATGGCCAAATACGCATTCATGTCGCTTCCACGACATCCCGTAGAAGTAGAATGCGCTGGCGCATCCCAGAAGGGATTGAGTAACGCCGTCCTTTATCCTTTATCCTTTATTTTAATTATAAACGTTTAATTACTCAAGTTTGAGGTTGATCTACTGAACCACCACACCTACAAACCGAGCAGAGCCAAGCGCTAATCTACTGGTGCATCGGCCGGGAATCGAACCCGGGCCGCCCGCGTGGCAGGCGAGCATTCTACCACTGAACCACCAATGCTCGTAGTAAATCGTACCCATGTATTCCTGTCCGCAATTTTCTTGTGAAGCTGTTTTGAACGGCTTCTAGCCTCGCAATCTCTCTTTTATGCATAGGGCTAAATACAGTGGTCCCATATTCTAGTATGGGTCTCACATAGGACTTGAAAGCGAGAATCAAATGTTTCACAGAGTTCGTTCGCAAAGATCTGAAAAGGCTGTGCACAATACAATCAGCCTTTTTTGCTACTGTTTCACAGTGGTCCCTGAAAGAAAGTTTTGTGTCTAAAATGAACCCTAGATCACGTAATGTAGTTACGCTACCAAGCTCTAATTGATTTAGAAAATAAGCTTTTCTATTACTCTGCTGTCCTAGGTGGAGCACTTTAGACTTTTGTACTGACATAGGGAGATTCCATCTTTCTGACCAATCCGCTACCACATTTATGCCAGATTGGAGAGCAACATGATCCTCCTCCTTTGTTATAGGTCTATAAATTTTTATATCGTCCGCAAACATCTTGCATTTAACACCATTATGGTTAACCAAGGGAGGAATATCCGAAGTGTATATAGTGAAGAGAACGGGGGATAACACACCTGTGGGACACCGCTGGTAACAGAAAGGGATTCAGAAAATGACCCATTTACTCTAACCTGAAAAGACCTTCCCGTTATAAAATTTTTTATCAATTTAATTACTCTCGGATGAATGCCTATACGGATTAGCTTATAAATAAGCGCTTGAAACGGTATCTTATCAAAAGCTTTCATGAAATCAAAATAGATGACATCTATGTCGATTTTTTGTTCGAAAGCTTCAGTCCAGTCATTTAGGGTCGATAGCATTAACGTTTCAGCAGACCTTCCACCTCTAAAACCATGCTGGTCCTCGGGGAGGAGGGAATTCGTCTCAAGATACGTTATAAGACTGGATTTTAATTTTCTCTCGACTATGAGGAGCCTGTAGCCTTCATACGCTACCCGTAAGGTGCCCAGTGGTGCTTCCTACACTTTGTACCTGTGTATCACTGATGTTGATCATTTCTATATCACCATGTTGAATACCAAAGCATTCAGCTGGAAAATTAGGCATAAAAACGTCTGAAAATGGTGTAGACGTCAGAATCCCCCAAATCTCAACCAGTTAGTTGAAATGCAAAAATGCAGCAGCGCACAAGAACCAAACCTCCGACCTTCGTCGCATGAAGCAACCTCACTTCCACTGCGCTCCGAGCTGCTTGTCTGCAGAGGCATCGCGGGCGTACAAGATCTCCAAATGCGTGATGCGCGTATTCCATAGTGACTTCAAAGATCCCCACTCCTTGGGTTTAACGATTTGGCAAAAATAAGCACATTTTTACACAAATTAAGGGGTGAGGATTCCTCCTATATGAGCCGCTCCCCCCGTTCAGACATACGCTTCAGACCCTTCCTTTGTGAGTGAGTTCAACTGAGAAAACACTGAGACTGGGTTCGACTGAGACTGATCAAATCTCTCGTACCTCCGACGGTTGTGGTGGACTAGCGGTGGCAGCAAACATAGCCTCCTGACGATCGACAAGCTTCTCGAACTGCTCGAGATTCGTCGGTGCATGCACGCGTTGACCGATCGGGACTCCAAATGCTGCCGCTCTCTGAAGATCACGGTATCAACGTACAAGGAACAACCTTACAGCGAGGAGCTTCAGTTTAACCTTAGGGTATTCGTGGGGTAAGATCCTTATTTTTATTCCGAAAGAAGGGTAAAATAGACCGGGCTGGAGAGATATGCATTCATCCAAGAGCCATATGCGGCTCCGCAGAGCAGCTATGTTTTTTGCTATTGCTACAATTCAAAAAAAGATGTTACAATAAAGCGATGTGAAAGCGAAAAACACAAAATTATTTTTTTGCCTTCCTCGAATTGCTTTGTTTCGCCACTTTTCTTCAAACGAACTTTTTTTGTTAAAATAACTCGCTGGTGGGTCTTCAGTGAAGAGGAAGGTGTTATGACTGTTTTGGATGCGAAAAATTATTATGTTTAATTCGCCAAAATTCAATATCTTTAAACGAAAAATGTTTAAAAAGCTTTTGTTCTGCATTCTGCGTGCAATTTTAAATTCCACATTTTATAATTTAATCTACAAATAGCTTATGTATTTGAATGTATTTAGTTATTTTATATTGAAATTTAGGTTAGAATTATGAAAGACTTTGAAACCTACGCTATGGCGATCAGCTAACTGTAGTCGTCGTTTTACCAAAAATGACTGCACTGTATACATTGGATCCGAACGAGTCATTTTCCGATACCCGATTCGGATAACCCTCTCCGAGTCATCCAAATATCTGAGGTCCACGAAATTGCCCGTATCCGAATCATTCAAAAATCCGGGGTCCGCCAAAATAGCGTTATCCGAATCGCCCAACTGTCCGAAGATTTTCGATCGGATCCAATGTTATACTGAACTGTAATAAGCACTCTCTTTTAGAAAGGATATTTCATATCATACTACATCGTATCTCATTTTGTCAGCTTCCAAGAAGTTTGCCCCATTTTATATCTTAATCGTGTCTTTTGAATTTAATTTTAATTTATTTTTAATGTCAAGCAGGTAGTCACCATTTCGAGCTCATCGGCGAGAGGTATCGGCTGCATCTGTTGGATTGGAACACCACGAGCAGGACATCCAGGTTGTGGAGGGCAGGCCGGGTTCATTGGTGGGCATCCGCAGGCTGGTGCTGAATAAGAGATTAGTTGAAGTTAGAATGGATTCGTGGGCAGCTACATTGAGAACGTAGATTTACAGTGTGCTCTACAGTATGCGTGCATATACCAGAGCGGGTTGAAGAATCACTGCCTCGAAGAACCTCGAGCCACTAAAATTACCGTTCACTTGCACATTCAAAAAACTGGATCACAACGGTCGCTTGAAAGTCGGTTGGCTAAAGTCGAGGAGAGTTTCTATCAAGTTCTGATCTGCGATAATCCTTCAAAAATCTGAAGTGGGGTCTCTTTCGGATAGCACCCCATCCCTCTTGGTAGACTTCTTGGTGCATGTCGCGAAGGTGGACAGCATTGGGAAGTAGGAATGCGCTAGCGAATCAGGCCACATCGAATGGGCGTGTCATTGAGAGAAAGTGGGCATGGTCAGTATCCTGGGGCCGGATTCATCAATTTAATAGAGAAAATTACAGCTGAAATCCCTGATAGCGCTACTTATCAAGCGATATGGTGAGCGATAAGCCGCGTTTTCTGAGTTTTCCGCTGTGAATTCTTTGTTAAAGTTATGTAAGTCGTTGACGAGTCCGACGCCAGGTTGTCTGGCATGTGTTTGGTTGGTGCTCTGATTGCTTATGATTGGCTGGCGCGCTCTCAACTCCCAATGCTGCTCGCTTTCGCGACATGTATCCTCTCTGTCAAAGGCAGCTTGTTTTTTGACGCTCAATCTCGTTCTTTCTGGAGGGAGGACATTGAAACCTACCTAAGAAATGGTTCACTATTGTCGACACCAACATCGCCATATTGCCGATAGATTATTTGTTTTATTAAAGAAGAACAAAACTTTACAATCACACACTTTTATGGGCAAAAATTATGCTAACATATCAGATCACATCTGTGGTTGTTTCAGATCACATCTGTGGTTTAAGGTTCCCAGTTACCTTGACCATCATGCCAAGATCTAACGACAGCCGATGAAGTGAAGTACCCCAATCTGCGTTTTCAGTCCCAGTCGTTCCCCCAACAGTCTTTGAAGCTGACTGGCACTCTCCATCTATTAACACTTGATCGGAGTGCAGTAATGATGAGAATGAGTAATGAAAAATGAAAAACTGGGTGAAAAGAGGAACGCTGCTGAATGAGCAGGATAGTTCACGTACCTATTGGAAAGAAAGCTTCTACTCGTAACAGCAGCTGCAGCAACAAAATCGGCACGATCATATTCTCCTCTAAATCAGCAGATATTTATTTAGAGAAAATCGAACGTTTCAACGCCAAGCAATTATAGCGAACATTAAAAGACCTTTCACGGAAATGTTCGTGAGTTTAACACAGAAAGAATAACGATAAATAAACATTTCACGGAGTTTTGGAGCAAGCATAACGGGTCTATCCTAATCAGAAGGGTATCACGAGAAAAGCGAAACAATTGTAGACAGGGAGGACCTCAGCCAGATGGGAAATTTCAACGAAATTATCCTCTCATTGAGCAGTTCACGGTGTGATCTTCGTAGACTGTCTGCGTTTTCAGACAATTCCTTGCTCACACAGTATGCACCTATATTTCATTTTAATTCTCTCGCAGCATTTCCGTGATTTAAACAAGCAACATATTACATGGGGCGCATGGAGCGCAGTCGGAGGAGGCGCCTGCTGTCACCTGCACCCGATACCAGGTTCCTGGTTCGGATTTCCCGCCCAAGCCAACCAAGTGTTCCATCCCTCCGAGGTCGGCGAATTGGTATCAGACTTGTCTGGGAAGGATAAAGCGCTGACTTGTTCATCGGCTGGCCACCGCAAGTCATTGTATGGTCAAATACGCATTCAACACGCCTCCACAACATCCCGTAGAAATAGAATACGTGGCGCAACCCAAAAAGGAGTTGGGTTCCACCGTCTTTTATTCTTTATCCTTTATCCTAACATGTTATATGATAGAAGAACAGGAAAGTCATGGAAAGTTGCCTAACCCCTACGTTTTTGAGAGGCATCTTATAATACAGGGTGTCAATATAATATAAATGTATACACTGTTTGAAAGGTGATAACTTTGTTCATAGTAAGGGTACTGAAGAAGTTAAGGGCTCACACGGCAGCTTAAGAGAATAGAAATTTTCTATCATATAAGTGGCATGGAATGCGCCATGCACTCATCTGAAATTTCACATTTACACTCGATTGATTGTGTTTCGCTTGAATATATTTTCTTATAGTTTTTCACAAAGTGGTTGTTTTGATTGATATGTGCTTATTTTAGAGTTCAAAACTTAATTACACTTTATAGCTTGCGAAAAATGGAGAGTATTCTAAAAAATAAAGGTGCTATGAGAAGGGTTGTAACATTGATCCTCGTAAGGCATTTGGAGATATTTGAGACTCACTTAAAAGCGCAGGGCGACGGGATTACTGTGGCCTGCAAATAGTCAAGATTGCGCCATGCTCCTGCCTGAAACCTCGCATTCCAGACTCGATTGGTTGTGCATGGCCTGATTGCTTGTTACAATCTTGTTGATACTTGGTCACATTAACCTGTGCTGCGCTTCTTTTACGTTTTAAACTTGACAACCTCGTGAAAGACACGTTGCATGCGAGTTTGTTGATAGCATGATTTAAATGTGAGCAGGAGCCGCATTTTACAGGACGAATTCTGTGGACGAATGAAGCAACATTTAAGCTGAATGGAGAGGTTAATTGGCATAACTACAGCTACTGGGCGGCTAAAAACGTTAAAGGAAACACTGCACAGGTTGATCTGGCCGAGTAGTAACAAGATGGCATCAAGCATTCAGCCCATGCACAGTCAATCGAGTCTGGAATGCAAGTTTCAGGCGTGTGCATGGCGCAATCTTGACTGTTTGCACGCCACAGGATTCTCGTTACCCTGCGCTTGCATATGAGTCTCAAATGTCCTCAAAACTTTACCAGCAGCAATGCTAGAACCTTTCAATCAGCTCCTGCAATTGTTTTGAATACTCTCCATTTTTCGCAAGCTATAATGTGTAATTGAGTTTTGAACTCTAAAATAAGCACAAATCAATCGAAACGGCTACTTTGTGAAAATTATAACATATATAATTCAAGCAAGCGAAACACAGCCAATGGAGTGTGAAATGGAAGACTTTAGACGAGTGCATGTCGCATTCCAAGCCACTCATATGTCAGAAAATTTATATTTTCTTAAGCTTTCATAAGATCCTTTAACGTCTTCAGTACCTTTACTATGAACAAAGTTATCATTTTTCAAATAATGTATACATTTTTGAGATACCCTGTATATTTCATTAAAAAATGCATATTACAGGGTGCGTAAAAAGTATGGACGCACCTACGTTTTGATTCAGCTCCAGCTTTCTCTTTCTACCTCTCTAGGTTTTTGTGTGTTATTTTTGTTGTCTGTGTTGTGCTCAAAAAACACTCACGAAAAAACTGAAGAAACACGATCGTCATCGTTACGGTGGCCCTTTTTTTGTCTGTTACCCAGAGAGCTGAATACTTCCTTAACAAGAGAATTAGGCGCTGTTCGAAACGGTTGGTGAGGAAAGAGGTCAGCAACCCAAACGTCAGCCACGGCTCTGTCATAACAGATGATGATTACAAGAGGTTCACGCACGTTAACGTTCAAATCCGAAATTATCAACCTCTGTCCGATAACGGTAAACAGATAACGCGCGCAGGTGTAGACAGCTTCTCAGACGAGAACAGCTTAAACAAGAATCCGCTGGATTACTTTTTTTAGGCGATTTTGGAGAATGAGGTCTGGGCTACTTTCAACAGAAGTGACCAGTCGCACAAGGCTACCCTGTTCAAAGCACGGAACGAAATGCAAGCAAGTGTTTGCGGCGCGTGCTCATGAATTTTTCCGTCGTTTTCGCTCCTGTATTCACAGTAAAGGAGCCAATGTCAATTACGAGTTATTCTGTCATGTTTGCAAGATCATTTTCTATATTTATATCTAATGAAATATCTATTTATTATATCTAATGAATATTTTAAAACTTACTGCGCAATACTATTTCCACAACCGTCATTTAGTGCGTCAATACCTTTTACGCACCCTGTATTGTCTAATGCAGCAAAACCTTCTACCTATCGTAGACACTAAAATGGCGAAGATGTACGGTCAGACCCGATACATTTGCTCTCTTCCAGTGCCTTAAGATTGCCTACGACATGGATCTGTCTAGTTTTTAAGATTTTGAAGGGGTCATGGTTCCTCATTTTCACTGCGCATTAAAAAGCTGCGAGAGCAGCAAGTCTCTAGTGTAAAGATCTGTTTCGAGAGGTCTGAACACACAAAAGGTAAGGACGTAGACACAAGAGGCGGGAAATCTGCATTTTCTTCAGCAGGTTACGTCGTGCACAACGTTGCAGAACTGTATCCGCTTTTCAATCGAGGTGTTTGAAATTTTGCAGCGAAATAGGTTGTAAAGATCGCCTCTGTTGATGAATTAAGTCACGCTTTCTTGGTTTTCGAAGTGACGCAACGCAGAATGGAACAGAAAGAATTCGAGGTAAAAATGACTTCAAGACATGATATCGTTATAGAACAGAATAACTGTCCAGGGGCTGGATTCATCAAGGACTAACCCACGGGTATAGGGAGTAGAGATACCCACGATGAAGTCTGCGTCTCTGACTCTCACCTTATCTCTACCTGACTCTTATCTTATCTCTACCCCTTATACCCCTTATACCCACGTGTTTAATTGTTTATGAATCCTACTTCAGAATAACACGCTGAAGGGCGTCATGGTAAGATGTATTCTATCCACATTCCATTGTCTCCTCAAGAAGCTTTTACTGTTGCGGACTTCGGAGTTTTTTCTTATCTCTCTAGGAACTATTCAAATTGGAATCTAGGAAAGCTTTGACTTCCGCTGAAAAAAAAAACAGAAAATTTCAGATTTTTACTCATCTTTGATGACCGAAGCTTTTTAGGATTTGGCATGGTATTTGTGGCTCTAATACGGGGAAGAATGAGCAGTAAGAAGGCCAGGCGACTACCCTGCAGGATTTGCCACGGGTTCTACTTCCACGGGATGTCGTGAAGGCACTTTGAATGCGTATATGATTTGTCTAAAGATTTGATATGACTGGTCGATGAATAAGTCAGCGTAATAGCATTCCAGACGAGTCTGATGCCAATTCAGCGACACAGGAGGGATGGAATTTCTTTGGAAATACTCACGTTTGAAACATGGATACAGCTAAAAAGCTATCATTGACCTACTGCTACTATTATACAACAACGGATCCACAATAACCTAATACTTCGTCTTCGGAAGTGCTAGTCCTACTAGCCGTGCACTTTCTTCGACAGAACGTTCCCCTCGAAAGTATCGCGACTCGAACTGTGTTAGAGCACGCGTGCTGGATAGGTACCTAGTGTATAGGTTGGCCACATGTTCAGCTTCCTCAGCTACTTTTGAGTGCACTCGTTGGGTCACCTGGTGATCCCTCATCTGATCCATCAAGTATTGAACTGAGGGGACTGCCTTCCAAAGCTTTTGCCCGCCGTACGAAGTTCCCCGACAATTCGTCTGAAGGCAGTGAACGCCGTCTTTTCAACAACTGTCGCCATGCTCAAACTTGGGTGATTAAACCGAACTCTTCGTTGGCCTGGGCGGGAAATCCCAACCAAGAGCCTTGTGTCGGGTGCACTTCTCATCCCACTGCGCTACACGTTTCCAAGTGAAAGTGTATTCGCCAAAAAGCTTAGCCCTCTCGCTTCAGGACCAACATGTACAATAACATTTGGTTGAATTGTAACTAGCGGAGGTTGGACCTGCGCTAGGTTATGTCATGGTCAGACCACTACTTCAAACCATCTACAGAAGGCAAGGTACATAGAGGACGAAGAGTGTCGACGCTCTTACAGGGTGCGTCATAAATATGGTCACTTTTTTCGCGCGTTATTTTTTGTATTCATTTATAGACGTTTTTATGTTTTCACTGCTTTTTTTCGGATTCTACGTGTCATGTCAATAATACGTAGTGTTTTTTGCATTTCCACACTGCTTCTTACAGAAGTAGTAAATCTTGTTCTCAAAGAGGCGCAATCTTGGATGGGCAGGACTTTCTGCTCCGAACATCGCTCGTCTGCTGAAGCTGCACAGGAGGACAGTCTGTTGCTCTGTGGCACGTAATTCTCTTGTTAATCGTCCCCGACCTGGCCACCCGGTATCCGTAGCTACGAGCAGTCTTCGAAAAATCGTGCAAGAATAAATCAAGCGGAATCCAGGCCGCAGCATGAGAAAGATGGCATCCGAGCTCAAGTTATTGGCTAGGCCAATAAGGCGTATTGTTAAGAATGAACATGGTCTATACTCTTGCAAGTTTCGTCAACTGCACGGACTGACGCCCTTTCATTCTTTCTTGGAATTCTACGTGCCATCTTAACCGTATGCAGTGTTTTTTGCATCTCCACACTGCTTCTATCAGAAATGGTAAAGTCTTGTTGTGAAAGAGGCGCAGTCTTGGATCAGAGAAGGGCAGGACCATACGACAGTCTATCGCTCTGTGGCACGTAATTCTCTTGTTAATCGTCCCCGACCTGGTCACCCGGTATCCGTAGCTACGAGCAGTCTTCGAAAAGTCGTGAAAGAATAAATCAAGCGGAATCCAGGCCGCAGCATGAGAAAGATGGCATCCGAGCTCAACGTATCGTCTACGAAGAATGAACTTGGACTATCCCCCTACAAGTTCCGTCAACTGCACGGACTGACGCCTGCACAGATGGAAGGAAGAAGAAAAAATGTCCAGGACTCGAGCAGTACGACCACTGCACGACGCTGTTCACCGATGAGAAAGATCTCTCAATTGAGCAGTATTTTCTCGCAGTCTATTGGCTGAATGTGGTGAGGATGCAGATAGAAAAGGAATAATCGTTCACAGAAGACTCATGCAGCTTCACTGTTGTCTATGTAAATGACATTTTAAAGAAGGAGCTGCTTCCCTGGACTCAGGAACACTTTGGAAATACAGCATGGACTTTTCAACAGGGCGGTGCACCCGCTCATAAGTCCAAGAAGACTCAGGAGTGGTGCGCGAGAAATCTTCCAATCTTCATCACTGCTTCTGAATGGGCGGCAAACTCGCCAGATTTGAATGTTATGGAATACTGCGTTGGTCTGCTCTGGAGGAAAAAGCCTGCGCTAAAAGGCGCACTACGATTCGAGGACTGAAATCTTCAATGGAAAAAACATTGAAGGAAATTCCGCAAGCAACCCTGCTTGCGGCCGTTGAGTCCTACCCTAAGCGTCTGCAGGCTGTCATTCTTACCAGCGGAAATCATCACCTGTATCACCTGTATCAAGTGTCGTCCCGTTGATCATCGACTTGCTCGAACGGGCGCCAGCAGCGTCTCCATTCGTCCCTCTCATGTGCCAGAGTGCTCCAATGGATCCTCCTCGCTCGAGGGCCACGAAGAGTCATATTGGTCGTTTAGGGCTTTCACGAAGAAGTCCGATTAACGCGTTGGTGGGCGTCCTGGTGTTCTCTTGACATCCCGCGGAATGCAGTGCAGGGTATCTGCGGAGCGCATTACGTGGCCGGCCCACCTAATTTTCGATGATGTTAGTAAATTGTTGAAGAAGTTTCGCTGTTTACTGATAACTTCCGCGCGAGTAATTCGCTTTTTATTGAGTGACCATATCGATGGTGCACCTTGCAATGACAGACGCATTGCCTTCGTCGCCGAGAGGTCGACCTCTTCAGATCAAGGCTCACTCAGCTGCGCCACTGGCTTCTAAACCGGCACTATTAGTGCGCTTACAATCGAGATAGCTAGAAAGTTATGATGGCTGCTATCACAAGAGCCGGCTTGTCGCACGTGACCGGTTCGGCGCCAGACGAACGATGTCGGCGGATCTCCAATGCCGCCGCCGAACGAGAGCATCCGCTCATACCGAAGCCCCAAGAGTTTTTTGCAGATAACCTAGGCCCTGGTGGAGCTTCGTGTGAACGATTGCTCGGAAACGAAACGAGTGCCATAGTGACTAAGTGCCTTTGTCCAGGGGAACTTGAAGGGAAGGCTTGGCCTTTTACGACTTGCAAAGGTTAGCAATTAGTTCCATTGTCATAGTCGTCAACTCTGAAGGTGAAGATGGTTTTCGAAGAACTGACGTCTTTTACGCAAGCGTTTCGCACTTGAAGTCCTAGAAGTGGCGGTCACGAAATCGAGAAGACTTATTACTCTTTGATGGATTGTTCTCGTATTTCAACACTTGAGGTACGGGATAGTGTTCTGTGGCAATGCTGTATTACACCCGGTTCGGGCGTCAGAAAACGGACAATCATCTCGGAAAGCTTGTATGGCACAGTCGGTCCAAGAACGGGTTGAGAAGGAGGTCTTAACAGGCTTTTTTATCCTTTAGTAATTAGCGGTAACTAATAGTAAATGATAAAGGACAGCGTTATTCAAACCCTTTTTGGGATGCGCCATGCATTCTACTTCTTCTACTTCTACGGGATGTCGTGGAGGTGATTTGAATGCGTAGTTAGCCATACAATGACTTGCGCTAGCCAGACGGTGAACAATTCGGCGCTCTATCCTTCCCAGAGAAGTCTGGTACCAATTCACCGACCCCGGAGTGATGGAAGGCTTGGTTGGCCTAGGCGAACCAGGAACCTAGTATCGGGTGCATTCGACCGTCGGCACCTCCTTCAACTTCGCTACATGCACTCAAATAATAAAAAATATTAATAAAAAATAGTAAATACGATGACCGGACAAGGGTGTCTGTGCAGATTTGCAAAAAGTGTATCACGTATTCCATAGCTCGACTATGTCAGTGATTCCTATAGGCATGCAAGTTGTCCTTTTTCTGCAATGCGTGTTCGGTATTCTTTCTGTTTCTCCATCCTATTTCAACAAGAATATTGTCTTAACCTAATAAATAAATAAATAAATAAATAAATAAAATTCTTCTCGCTAATGATTCAAATCAGTTTCTTTAAGCCTCAATTGGCTAGCACCGAGGATGTAAGCTGTTCGATCAAACAGCGCCGGTGGTGTAATGGCGTAGAGCATTCCCGCTCGGTCAGAGGGAGGTGCGGGTTCGAATCCCGCTGGGCGCTAAAAGTTTTGATCGCAACAAAACATCGTTGTAACAGCTTACATCTTCTCACTAAATTTTGAAGACCATGTTAGGATCTATACCAGATTGTGACAGAAGGGTTTCGAAACCTTACGCAGCGAGTAACAACGCGTGGAGTGCAGCCGGAGGAAGTGCGGGCTCTCGCATGCACCGGATACCAGGTTCCTTGTTCGGATTTCCCGCCCAGGCAAAGCAAGCCTTCCATCCCTCCGGGGTTAGTGAATTCGTACCAGAAGTGTCTGGGAAGGATAAAGCGTTGACTTGTTCATCGGCTGGCCACCCACCGCAAGTCATGGTATAGGACAGATACGTGGAAACAGAATGCGTGGCGCATCTCAAAAGGGATTGAGAAACGCCTCTCCTTTCTCATTTTTTCATTAGTATTCTTTCATTGCGTTATGTCATGATGATAATGACTGATTTATGCATTAAACTGAAGGTAGAGGTTTGGCCTCAAAATCAAGGTGAATCTTCACAGAAACAGGTGCAATCTTGGAAATTTTCACATTTTCGCTATCTCCACCATCCACGTCCAACGCACTTTTGTTCTTAGGCCATTCTGTCGCGAATAATTTTTCCGTCGAATTTTCTAACAAACCGCTCATTTTCGTTCGGAGCCGCTAGTTACCGTCCCTGCCGAGGCGATTGGTTGGTCATAGAAACGCGATCTTCTGGGCGGTCAGCTGCGACGGAAAGTTGAACGTTCACGGGAAAGCAGGTATTTTTCCCAGAAAAAAGAAAAGGTCAATCCCATAGCGCCTGCTAGGAGGAGGAAGCGGTCTGTTCGATGTTAAATTCCTTCGTTATTCACTTGAAGGAGAAGATTTGGAGGTGCACAAGCATCTAGTTCCCTCTTAGTCTTCTCCACTAAATATCAGCTACACTAGAACTCCTGGTAGACGTGAACAAGAGTACGTGGCCTTAAATCTGATAAAAATATTCTTTATTTATTTATTTATTTATAGGTCTATGGCAGCACGCGACAAGGATAAGGATAAGGATAAAGTACGGCGTTAGTCAATCCCTTCTAGGATGCGCCAGCGCATTCTACTTCTACGGGATATCGTGGAGACGACATGAATGCGTATTTGGCCCATACAATGACTTGCGGTGGCCAGCCGATGAACA